>CM058042.1:70673281-71223950 GCA_030169165.1 Centaurea solstitialis
TAAATTAGACAACGGAAGCATTTATAAATAATGTATAACAATAAACATTTTATTTCCCACCAAGGATCATCTTGCAAAACTATGGAAAGATTAAAACATCTTAATGAGATATAAAGATATACAACCTTTGTAGACTTTGAACCCTCTCGGTTTTGGGGTGTTGATGTAGATGGCAAGAAGCCAAAGTAGAATTCCTCTATATGTATCCACCAAGCAAGAGTAAGACACTTCAAAATGCTAGTTTTCACTTGTATCATAAGCTTCTTAAGCCATCAAGCAGTTATTCCAAAATAAGTCTTAAGGAGAATAACTCATCAACCTTCCATTTATGCAAGTAATCTTCAAAAGACAAATAAGAATAAGGAATGAGAAAGTCTACACTTAGAGAGAACAAGAGAAGAACCCTAAAAAAAAACTAACTCTCACTAGTTTTTATCACCATTTTCTTTATACTTCCAATAAGTACATGAACCATACTTTTACCATCATAAATGTATGGTAACTTGTAAGAGGTATGGGAGGTCTCTTGTAAGAGAGTATGGGAAAACAAAACTAGTCATACAAGCCATGCCCATACTCTCTTGTCTCTTCTTTGTTTTACAATAAAATAAAGAAGACAAAATTGAGTGATTTTACATCAGTTAAATACATATATGTCCATATTATATAATGCACTTCTAGAAGTCCAAATATATGTACACAACTTATAAACATACCATATGTGTATACAAATTGTTATTTCTCTCTTAGAAAAAATATTATTTCCATAAATAATAATTTTCCAATTAAATATTATTTTCGTAAAATAATAATTATCCAATTAAATACAAGAGTTGATTATATTTATTAATAATCAAATTATTTAATAAATAATCAATAAGTGTCAACTTGCTATTAGGTGTGACCCAATAGGATCAAATGTTATTAGCAAATATCATTACATAATGAATCTTGAGCATAAGGATCCTTCTGGGAAATGTCTCAATGTCTTTATGAGACCACTGATTGATGAGTTCAAAGTTCTTTGGGAGACTGGTTTCCGGACATGGGATCGATACGGGGAAGAGTACTTTACGATGAAAGCTGCGGTGATGTGGACCATTAGTGATTTTCCTGGGTTGGGAATGTTAGGTGGTATTCAGACGAAAGGGTACAAGGCATGTCCCATATGTTTGGATGATACTGATGCTAAGTTTTCCAATGGTAGGATGTCGTATATGGGGGCACGTAGGTGGTTAGATATGAATCATGAATTTCGAGTTCAAGGGAGAAATTTTAATGGAAATGATGAGTTTCGACCAGCTCCACAAACTCGAACTGCGATTCAGGTTTACAAGGAAATTGTCTCCCACCGATACCCTCGTTTGAGTCTGATTAAAGAGAAGAAATCGAGTCAGGTTTGTAAATTTTTTACATTTAAAACTTGTATTTACTTATTATTTTTTATATGAAAATTAAATTTGTTACATTTAAAACTTTTGAACATTATAGGGAATAAATGAGTCAAAATTGTGTTGGACTCATAAAAGTATCTTTTGGGAGCTCCCGTATTGGAAGAAATCTAGAGTGAGACACGCCTTGGATGTCATGCACATCGAGAAGAATGTATGTGACAAAATTCTAGGTACTATTCTTGGGTTTGATGGAAAGTCTAAGGACGATCTTAAAGCCCGAAAAACTCTTGAAGATATGAAGATACGAAAGCATCTTTGGCCGAAGAAACCTCATGGCACTTCAGGAAAGCCAACACATCCTTATGCTAATTACACAGTGAGGCCTCAATTTCGCCTCGAGGTACTTGATCAAATTGCTGCGGTTCAGTATCCTAGCGGTTATGCTGGAAGCTTAAAAAACAAGGTGAACATAAATGACAAGAAGTTTTATGGTTTAAAGACTCATGACTGCCACGTGTTGCTCCAGCGCATTCTCCCCGTGGCCATACGACCATACGTGGCTAATCATGTCGCTGATGCGATTTGTGACTTATCTAGATTCTTTCAAATGTTGTGTGCTCGAGAGTTGAAGAAGTCAGATGTTG
Organism: Centaurea solstitialis; assembly: GCA_030169165.1. NCBI lineage: Eukaryota > Viridiplantae > Streptophyta > Magnoliopsida > Asterales > Asteraceae > Centaurea > Centaurea solstitialis. The sequence continues at coordinate 70,675,320 of CM058042.1, forward strand.
AACAAATGCAAAAAGACATTATTTTGATTTTATGCAAATTAGAGGCGATATTCCCTCCGGCTTTCTTCACAATCACGGTTCATCTATGCATCCATCTTCCTGAACAAGTCTTCCTGACCGGTCCTGTGCATTACACTTGGATGTTTCCTATAGAGAGGTATGTGCACACTACTTATAATGATAATTAAATATATTGATATATATATATATATTTATTTATTTATTTATTTATGTTGATTAAATATATTGATATATATATATATATATATTCATATATTGATTAAATATATTGATTTATTTCAGGCAACTTGGAGAATACAAGAAACATGTAACAAACACACGTTATCCCGAGGGTTGTATTGCTGAACGATGCCTTATGCATGAGTGTGTAACGTTCATGAATCTCAATTTGAATAATAGACATGTCGTACATAGCAACCCTTTGATGTCAGATTCATCTCGGTGGAGTCTCTCCGTTGTGTCTGATTATGTTATCCCAAGTAGTCGCCTCTGGAATGCTAGTTTGACTAGAGAAGAAATGGAAACAGCTCGTTGGATGGTTGTTATTAACTGTACAGAAGCACAATCAGATTTTGATAAGTTCAATGAACTTTACGCACAACAATTACCGGAAGGTTGCTTCGAGCATCGTATGGCGACGTTCCATCAGACTTTCAAAACTTGGGTAAAATGTTTATTTTGTTTGAAGACTTTCTAAATTGGGGTTATGTATTTCTTCTGACCAATTATAAATTTTATCATGTAGATGGCAGACGAAGAATGTAGTGTACCACAAGAACTAGAGATATTGTCACGTGGCCCTCAACAAATCATTATGTATCAACAGTGTAACGTGAATGGTGTTAGATTTGTATGTGAACAACGAGATGAGAGTCGTAAGACACAAAATAGCGGGGTGATGATAGTGGCAGACGGTGTGTCATACTATGGGGTTCTACTACAAGTTGTTGAGTTAAATTATCCAGAAGCAATGCCAGTCTGTTATTTAATGTTGGTGGTTATGACGAATGAATAATACAACGTTAGATCGTGGCTGATTTCTCATTGATTAACAAGACTGATTGCTACAAAGATAGTCAATTTGTCTTTGGTTGAAATATTTGTTGTCTGGTCAATTTTGTAATTTCCTAAACTTAATTTGTCATTTTGTAATTTCTGTTTAAGTCCCAAGTAGTTTGGCCCATTCAATATAAACAGACCTATCAATTTGAATAAGATAAATAGGAGTCATTTAGCTTCAATTTGACTTTCCTTCCATTTTTTTGCTTCTCTAATCATTGAATGAATGCAATCTATCTAGATCCTTGTTCTTGGCATATACATCATATTGATTAAGTGTTCTTGATTGATTGATTGATTTGGCACCCACAATTGGTATCACAGGCTCTGAAACCAATTGTGTTCTGGTTCTGGCGAAATCATTTCTTCAGGTCCAGACTCAAGCTTCGGGTACCGGGTCTTCTCTTCAGACTTGAATTTTTGGGCGTCAAGTGCTTTCTTCAGACTAGAGTTTCCAGAATTTCTCTAAGTCTTCCTTCAATACCCGACACCCAATACCCATCACTACACTTGACCTTCAGATTTGAACCTAACCTCCAGATCAAACCCCGACCTCCAGAACTGAATCATTTTCAAGATTTTCACAAGTCTTTAGACCTTTCACCAACCAATTCACCTGATCATACTAAGTGGTTTAAGATCCACAATCAATCTTTAATCATGAACACAAGAGAAGCCTTAGCAATCGGGTCCGATACCTGACCACCGGTTCTCCATGTACATATAGAAGAATCTGATGAAGAGATGAATGACATAAAGAAGGCCTTGGCATTGATCACCAGGTCCATGTCCAAGAGAAATGCAAGAAAACACATGTCTTCTAACAACCATCTGAGGAGAGTTGAACAGGATGGTAGAGCTGACTGCCAGAAACCCGTAAAGAAAGCCAAGTCTGAAGACAAGGGAAAGAAAGTAAAGAAAGATAATGCTTGGTGCAGAATGTCAAGTGATGATGAGGAAGGAGTTCCCTATGCATGCTTATTCAAGATGAGGCATGGGATCTGACAAGTGATGAAGGAAGAGAAGATCAACTATGTCTGATGGCTAACCATGATGAGGAGGAACTGTACTCAAAAGATGGAGGACCTGATTACAACGACCTTGACTCAAATCATTCAGAGTCACCTTCTAAGGTACTCCCTGACCCATACACTGAACTTGAAAATCAAGTAAAAGGTCTTGCACAAAAGGTTTCTGAGTATGAAAATAAGATTAAACAAGCTAATAAACAAACCACAATTGCAGAATCCAAATTAGCTAGTGAACATGCCTTAGTCGTGAAATTCAACATTGAATTAGCCTACTCAAAAGACAAAGTTAATATGCTCACCCTTGCTAACAAAACTCTTGAAGAGAAAGTCACAAGCTTAAATGCCAACATCACTGATTTACAAAAGAGACTACATGCGGCTGAAAGAGTGAGCAGTGAGAATGTAAAGAAGTATGAACTCATTTTTGCTCAAAGAACTAACTTGTTTGCGAAAATCAAAGACATGGAGGATAAGTTTCTGAAAAGAGGTCAAACCGATCAAACCATCCACATGAACCAGCCAAAGGAATTCAATTATTACAACCCCAAAGAAGGCATAGGATATAAAAGTCCTTGTTATCTTAAGTGTGCCATATCCAAGACCCCTACCATGTATGACATGAGGTACATGGGTCGTGGATATAAGATTGTTTTTATGAAAGAGTCTGATGATCCTGAGCAATTGAAGGAAATTGAGAAGAAAGAAAAAGATAGAAAAAACAAACACTCAATTCCCTTTAACTATAATCCTCTCAACAACAGTTATGCAACGCGTCAGATCCCTATGTCTAAGGATTACATGCCTAGCTACACTGAGGCTGAGATGAACCAGGAAGTTCCAATTCTCGAAAAGATTTACAAAGACAACAACACGTTTTATGAAAAAAGGATTGTCAAACTTGAGGAGGAACTTGAGGATGAGAGGCGCATGAGCCTCAGGGAGAAGGACTTGTTCTTGAGTAAAATCAATGAACTTGAAACTGCCCTCAAATCCAAGAGTCCACCAAAAGAGAAACAATCCACAAGTGGAACTTGTGATAACTCACGTCATCAGCACCATCCATTAAATGTTGATGCACCAGATTTCAGACCTTCAAGTACCTATACTCAAAACTCTCAATCAATAGTACTAAGGTCTCCAATCTGCACCACAATTTCATATATGGGTGACTTATCAACTATGGCACCTAAATCAACGGTACAAATCTCTGAGATTGTATCGGATGATTGTACCAATAGGGCTGGGGAGAATGGTAGATCACCAGGCACATCTACAGGAAACGTTACTCCTATCAAACCAACTCGGAAAGACAAAGGGAAAGACAAAGTGATTACCCCTGAGTCTGAAGTTGCGAGTTCATCTCGTTCAAATGTGAATGTTCCTAAGAAAAACAAACGTTTTCGAAAACCAAAGAATACTTCCAAACCAAAGGAACAATCACACAACTTCCACCCGAGGAAAAATGCTTCTCATACTCATACTCATAATGTCAAAGGTACCAATCAAAGTTCTCCGAACGTGACGGATAATCACATGAGACATGGTAGGCATAGAGCAAAGGAGAATGGATCAAAAGAAGGCGGTCGTCCGAAGCCATTTACACACAAGCCTAGATTTACAAATAACAGATTTCATAGTCATGTACCACATACTCCATTTAATTTTCATGTTTGTGAACATGTTGCTTATGGGTATCGTAGTGACTTTTGTTGTCAAAATTGTTTTCAATTTGGTTATTGTGCAAATGCCTTGTGAATGATTACTATGCTCCTAATTACTTTGGATTCTACAATCACTATAACCATTTTCCTCATGCCAAGAAAAGAAAATCCAAGTCCAAGAAAAAGACTCCTAAAAGGAGCACAGAGGAATCCAAACCTGTTGGTACTAATCCGAAAGGACCCATTCCCAAATGGGTACCTAAAAATGTTTGCTTGTGATTTTGCAGGTCGGTCATGTGTGGTTCATGGAACCAGGTTGTTCCAAACACATGACCGGGCGAAGGGAACTTCTCACTAACTTCAGGGACAAAATTTTGTGGGAACGTTCTTGCATATGTTATTCCATTTTTTTACTCACTTTTTGTGTGGAGTGTTGACTTGAGGGGAACAGATAAGTATTCTATCCCCTACATGCATGTGTTTTCGTTGGTATGAGTGTGCATGCATGTTCCTAGGGGGAACGTTGTCTGCCTCTGCCTGTTCCGAGGGGGAACATTCCCTATGTATTCATGATCCAAGGGGGAACAGGTACGTCATCTGCATTTAACCTTGAGCTCGACTTTGATATTTGCCTTGAGCTTGGTTTTGTTCTAAACCTTGTCTTGAGCTCGGTATTGTCACTTCACCATGAGCTCGGTATTCTGCAAATGCCTTGAGCTCGGTCGTGGTGCAAAACTTTGAGCTTGGCCTTGGTGTAAAACCTTAAGTTCGGTTGTGTTCTAAACCTTGAGCTCGGTTTTACTTTTAAATAGATATATATATATATATATAATAAATAAAATATATATATAAAATAAATAAAAAAAAATATCAAATCTGATTGTTTTTTAAAGAAAAAAGAATATCAGATTAAAAAAAAAGGGTTAAAAATCTGTTTTTTTTTTATAAAAAAAAAGTCACCTTCATCTTTTTTTATGGTTTCAAGAAAGAAAATGTCAAAAAGGTGATTTTTTTAACTCTTTCTCTCTCCCCACGTTTTCCTCCATCTTTTCTTTTTCTTTCTCATCATCTCCTTTTTCTTCTTCTTTCTTTTCTTCTTTCTAATGTTTTTTTTTAATTTCTCCTTATGTTTTTTTTTTCTCTTCTTAGTTATTTTTAATCTAGTTATTTTTTCTAGGTTTATTTTTTGTGTGTGTTTTTTTTGGTTCTCAAGTGTGGGCTTAATAGAATATGTCTAGAATCCTTACATATCATACCATGACTTGTTTCTTTTCGTGAATTTTGGGTGTGTACCTAGGCTTTCAAGGATGTTTGTGTGATTCAGGTCTACTTGCCTACATGGTTACTTGCTTATGTGTGTTAACATTGCTTAAATGAATACATGTCATGTACTTGGTTCACCATATCAATGATAGCACCTCATCCAAAATATCCTAAGTGTTCACCATCTAGTCTCGGGTTGGTAAGATCTTTGGGCTATGTATCCGTCAGACTTGAGAAAAATCCACACTCAATGTGTTGTGTTATTCTGTACCAAATCTTTTGATTTAGTACACAATAACACATCTCAATGATGTGTGCCTTATATCTCAATTATGCCTTTACCTCAATTCTAACATCTTATTCTTTAGGTACAATGGTGAATCCGAGCTCTTCAGCTCACCGACAGTCTCGTGTCGCTCAACCCCAACCCATTACCTACGATACCCTTTCACCTAAACTGCAGAAAATCTCTGATAGCCTCTTTCCTTATGCCAAATACCTTCCTTCCAACCAAAATAACCACTACCTTGACCTTGATCACTTCCAAACCTCACACCCAATCATAATAGAAATCCTTCAAAACCACCCACTTACCCCACTTCTCACCCGTTGTGTTGATATCCCGGAAGTCTACATACAACAATTCTATGACTCCATGCAATTTGTTCTGCGTACCTCGTCCCAACCTGAACACTTCAGATGCAAGGTCGAAAACTTTAAGTACAAACTAACCCGTGACCGATTCTGTCGCATCCTCCAAGTACCTGTTAAAACCCCTAAGACATCTCACCTGTCTGACGAAGAAATGTTCCAGACCATCTATGCTCTTGGATATATGAAAGAACTTCCTACTCTTGGAGCGTTCAAACGCAAATATATCGCCGGTGCCTGGTCCACTCTATTCGCCATCCTCAACAAGTGTCTTTCCTCTGGCACCAAAGGAACAGATCAATGCGGCAAAGAGTTAAAGCAAGTCTTTCTTGGTTGTGCCACCAACAACCCCGACACCGACTATCAATACTTTCTTTGGGAGGAGTTTTCATCCGTAATCAAAGACAAGACAGGATCAAAGGCCAGAAATTTCGTTCCATATCCCCGATTCTTGGCACTTATCATTTCTCATATCTTAGACAAGAACTGCAGTGTTCCACGAATGTGGCTTCCATTATTTCCTACCTGACCTATGTCGAAACTGGTTGATAACACTGATCATCAACAGATTGTTCCTATGAAGATTCCCCAAGAATTACTTGATGCACTTGATCATCGTTCACCGATTCTGAGAGCATACTTAGACTCACTTCCTCTACCAGGACCTCCAGAGCCGGAGGCTCGCACCCCGGAGGAATCCCCTAGACAAGAAAGTGAGGGTTATGAGAGTGGTCATTCATCTGGGGGTGATGACCAAGGGCGTGAGGATGAGGAGTCGGGGGAGATGACGGGGGTAACTTAGGCGGTGACGATGATCAACCGGAGCAGGCTCTTCTTGCTTTTATCCACCTGTACTGGCTAACCGAACACCTTTTTCTTTGGTGGACTATTATTCTGAGTCTGAATACTCTGGTGAGGTTGAAATAAGGTTTGAGGGAGACAAAACAGTCGAAGATAGCTATGATAGTGAGCTGAGCGAGGGTGTAACACCCCAAAAATTGGAGTAAACAAAAACCTTCATTTACGAAAGGTGTTAGTACAAAAATACGCCAAAGCGTGAGCTCTTCCCAAAAACAGGGGTATCATAGTAGTGCATAATTACAATGTTTGTAATCTAAATAAATAATGTGACAACCATCTAGTCTCAATCCTATCTAGGGAAGAGACTACAAAAAGGGTTGTCAATCTGTCAATGCCTGCGCGGTCTAAAGGACCGGTCTCTTCACACTTTTCCCCAAAGCTCACTCTCAAACCCGGCACCTACTTAGGAACGGCGTCCCTTGTACCTGAGAGACACATCGACACCAAGCAAGTGTTAGGCTAAAGGAGCCTAGTGAGTTGTATCAAATAAACATCATACATATAAAGCATGTTAAGCCATGTAAGATATACGAAAGTATATTAACAGCAAAATGCACCATGTTAAACCGATTTATCTTTTATCTTTGAAAACCGTGGGAGCGACCCACTTTCACCAAGCAAGTTACACCTCAGAGTCGAGACACCCCGTTGCCGTCCTCCTACGAAGACTCGAATAGGCAACCTCAGAGGCCAGGCACATTCGCGGCCACACGAATGGCGAGGGACATAGGTGCACACCTTTTGACTAGTGCCACCCAAGACTGAGTCGAACTGTGTAAACTTGAAGTGCACACCTTTTGACTAGTGCCACTTTAAATCAATCTCATTTCCAAAAACGACATAGTGTACAGCTTTTGACTAGTGCCACATTGTCCAATTTACGTTGCATGAAAACATGGGTACTCACCTTTTGACTAGTGACATCCCGGTCCACTTTTTGACTAGCGACCAATGGCATCCCACTTTTTGACTAGCGGTGCTCCATAACATTTTAATTATACAATTTATGCATTATCGAAAGTCTCAATACTTTCTTTCATTTCATATAAATCAACATGTTCGGAATTCAATTCCTTTGCATCAATCCATGGCATACTTAATAACCCGCATTTCTCATAAACACATTCATCATGTAATCACATGGATATAACTCATGTATTCGTAGCACACAATGAATCATTTCATGTATACGATAATCCAATTTAAGCTATACATACGAGAATCATCGCTTATTCATTTCATGGCAAATCCTAAACCTAGAAATTTAGGCATTTCATCCAAACACATAGTTATCCACAAATATCGAGCAAGACACGTAGTGTCAAACAAGTTGATGTGCTCTCAGTTTTAACAAAATGGTTTTAGCAACTCACCTCGGGCTTGTAAATCCAAAAGCCCCAATTTTCACCCAAAACCCTAGCTTAAAGCTTGAGTAATCACCTAAACTGATAAAGAGTTAATACCTTGGATTAGTTCCATAACTACATCATTCAACACTAGATCTATACTTAAAACCATATAGAGAACTCACCTTGAGGGTTTGTAACCAAAACCCCCAAATCCAAGATTTAGGTCAAATATGTGAACAACCTAAAATCAAGCAAATCAAACCTTAGGTTAGTTTCATAACTCCTATTATGTGGATTAACAAACCTCAAGTTGTTTAGATAAGCTTACCTAGCCAAATCTTGAGTAGAAAACCCTAGGACTTGAAGAACTCAAACCTAGCAACAATGGAGGTGGAAGATGAGGTGAAGATGATGAAGATCCAACTTCCAAATCTTGCTACTTTAACTATCAATCCATTAATGGGATCTTGAAGAGCTTGGAGAGAGGAGAACATAGGAAAAAGAATCAGCTCCAAAGGTTTAGAAATGAAGAAGTTATGATAAAATGAAGAGAGGATGGTTTTTAACCCGATTTCCCGGTTGTGCAGACACCTAGCGATCGCTAGGTGTCAAGGCTAGCGATCGCTAGGTGTCAAGGCTAGCGATCGCTAGCTTTGTTAGCGACCTAGAAGTGATCGTGAGCTCCAACAGAACCTAGAAGAATTGTGCCTAGCGATCGCTAGGGTGATAGCTAGCGATCGCTAGCATCTGAGCGATTTTTGGGTGAAACTTGTTTCGGCCATAACTTCTTCGTTATAACTCCGTTTTCGATTCCGAAAGAACCGTTGGACTCTAATTGGATTCTCTACCATTCTAAACCATAAAATATAGGTTTTGATCTAAATTTCTATTTTCCAAATTTCTATCAAAGAGTCGATTTTACAACCGAAAATTGCGGGTGTTACAGAGGGAAGTGAAAGAAATGATGAGTGGGAGTCTGGACCAAAGGTTTTAACCGGTCCTCGCCTATCCTTAGGTAGACGCTGGGCAGCCACATCTGCTACCCGTACACATGTGTTGAGTACGGGTATTGAAGAAGACACCTCCCACGTAGAGGTGCAATTCCACGCCCTACCTAGCCACTCATCCATCTCTCATAAGGTGGGTGTTTCATTCCACGGGGACAAAGCACAACGGCTATCAAGCCCTCACTTGGAGGGTGATGATATTGAAACAGGAGGATCCATGCCCCGATCCCCACACTTCCTTCATGTGCACCAGCGTCTAGAGCCATATACACTTTTAGGTACACATACTGCCAGTCTATGTGACGCAGTCTCAGCTCCACGCATCACTAGTCTATGTGACGTGATCGGAACCCCGAGAGTGGTGTCCACGATGGGCATTTCACAATGACCGGCGGGAAGTCCTACCATGGTCATTATCACGCCATCCATGAACGTAGGCCACACCATTGCAACAGCGGTTGTGCAAACGGTACGTCTATGTGACACCGGAGTTACTTACCCGGCATCCGTTGTCAGGGATATTGTGGACAGCGCCCTAAAGGCTGTCCGTGAGGAGTTTATACATCACCACCTCCAAGACTGACTGCACCTGACTACTCATTTGATGAGTTGAGGGATATTCTTATGGCGAAACTGATCTCCCGTGGGAATCTCCACGAGGATGAAACCAACCTTCTGGGTTATCTACAGAGGTCTGCTTATACATCACTTCCCGTGAACCATCCCGAGCCGGCTACCTCCTCCTCTCAAGAGGCAGTCTCATCTATGCAGCGGCTCGAAGGGAAGCTTGATGCCATGAAGACAGAGGTTCTAGGCGAGATCAAGGGCTCTCTTTCAGATATGCAGACTCATATCCGAGCCCTTGAGAATTCTTGCTATGCGTCAACCGAGCCACCAAAGCTCAGACACGACGACCGAGATGACCCCGATCGCCGTGAGGGGGAAATCCGTAAGAGGGCTCGGCTTGAGTCCTCAGTTCCGACAGGCATATCTTCCGGCAGCCGCTTCTTCTGGTACTCTTATGGGGACCGGTGCCGATGTACCTCAGTCTCAGCCTGGTTGGAACATGACGGCAGATTTGACGAAGGGTAGAGAGATTGTTATCTTTGTCAACCCAGAAATCTCTCACCCTGACCGTGTAGCCGCTATAGATGATGAGCTTAAGGATATCATCAATCTTGATGATTTCTCCTCCGATGACAAATACACTCAGTTTCCAGTCTCAGAGCCTGAAGTGAAAGAAGAGGATGATCCTTCAGATGATTATGAGTCAGGAATGGAGAGCTATGGTTCTGAATCTCCACTTCTGGTACCACATCAGTCACTTCCGGGTATGGAGATGTAAATTTCTGAGTCTTCACCCCCTATGTCTTCACATCATTCTCCACATCCCAGGACTCCGAGCATGTATTTCAGAGATAGAGTTCCGATCAACCCTGTTACTCATGGCCCCCGGCGACCGATTCGTGGTCAATGGGTTCAACCGCCAGCCTCACCTACAAAGGTGATCTTTGAGAAGGACAAGGGTGTATCATCCAATCGTTGAAAGCTTCAAAGAAGAAGTCATCGAGCCATCATCAGAAGCGAAGAAATTGACACAAAGGGGGAAATTGTTAGAAATATTTGTTAGTTGTGTCAATTTTGTAATTTCCTAAACTTAGTTGTCATTTATGTAATTTGTGTTTAAGGCCCAAGTGTTTAGGCCCATTCAATGTTAAAAATCATAGTCCATAGAATTAGTATAAATAGGAGTCATTATTAGCTTCATTTGTACTTTCCTTCCATTTTTTTGCTTTTTTAATCATTGAATGAATGCAATCTATCTAGATCCTTGTTCTTGGCATATACATCATATTGATTAAGTGTTCTTGATTGATTGATTGATTTGGCACCCAAAGTCTTGCCTTACATGCAAAACAAGTATTCTACGTTGATGATCCAGTGTTTGGTAACGGTTGGAAAGTTGTTCATCACATGTTTCATAGAGGTACATACAAAGCGAGTACACTTGCACGAAACATAGATATCGGTCCACAGTATGAGGTAGAGGAACCGTACCAAGAGCCTGTGACTACCACGATTCCCATATGTCAGATTTTTATTGACCTTGGTCCTACGCCACGTATTGATATACCAAACGATGATGACGAGAACGATGAAGATTACGATGAGGATGAGGACGAGGACGATGAGTACAACAGTGATGATGAGGAAGAGGACGAGGACGAGAACGAAGTGTTTGGAATCAACGACGATACAGATTCAGATAATAATGTTAATAGTTTCATAACTCTAACGATGAATACCGCCATGATCCAAATTACTGATTAATATTAGTATGTGTGTGAATGTAATGAATTTAAAGCTCTAATAATATATTATTCCATTAATTAGTGTCTAATATCTCTAACTAAACATCCCTTATATATATATATATATTATTTAAGAAATTATAAACTATAAAGTTAATTAAGTTTCTATATATTTAACACATTGTTTAAAAGTTATAAAAAAAAGTAATCTACCCTAAACTATTTTCAATTGCTTCTTCAGTAGCCACCCAAAAACTTTTGATTTACATTTCCCACATTCCCCAAATATTTTCCCCCCTTTTCATTTTTTAGCTAGGTCAAAACCAAAAAATTTCTTCCCCACTCAACCTAAAAACATAAGCGCCGCCAACACCCACCACCAACAGCTGAGAAACCACCGTTGCTGTCGGCACCACCAGTCACCACCAACAGCCGTCGAATGCCACCAGCACCGTCGAAAGCCACCAGCACCGTCGTCGTTGATACCACCACCAGCCACCTGCGTCGTTGCTATTGCCATCACTAGCAGTGAGATCTTTCTCTTTTAAGGATCTTGAGATATACATAATATTTGCTGAACTGATACCAAACCCCTGCTACATATATGTTTTTTTCATAGATTTAATTGAAGCAACTGGGGATAAGCATTGACTTTAAAAATATTCATAGTCAAAAGGTGTATTGGGGGGTGTTTGTTGACAAATAAATAATTAAATAAGAGAAGCATGTGTAAGGAATAAATGCTAGAAAACAAAAACTCTATTTTTAAACTTTCTGTTTTGTTGATATATTCTCTATTGTTGATAAATAATTAATTAAATTGGACATGCATGTGTAAGGAGTAAATGCTAGGGAACAAAAACTTTGTTTTGACTATGCAGGAACAAACATTTATTATTCTCTTTATCCACACTTTATGTTTCACACTATGTGTTTTGTTCATATATTCTTTTTTTTATGCACACCTTCAGTTTACAAAAATGCTTGATTGAATAGTTTTTATTAGCATATTTCAGTAGTTATTTTTAGCATATGTTCTTTATATATAAATATGCTTATGGAATGGTAATTTATGGAATAGTTTTTATGGAATGGTAATTTCCTCTATATAGTGTAATGGTAATTTTAGCATATGTTCTCTATGGAATGGTAATTTCCTCTATATAGTGTAATGGTAATTTTTAGCATATGTTCTTTATGGAATGGTTAATATGAACGAAATATGTATATGCAAGAAATTAGTAGCAATATATATTTGTATTGTTAATATGCATAATCTCTAGAAGCTGCACATATATTTTTGTATGACACATATTCAGTTACCTAAAGTTAAAATGTAATTTAATTTAAATCAATGTTATCAATTTACATCTCTACCCTGTATATATATATATTTATATAAATATTGATGGTATTGTGATTTAATGTTATAGATTGATATGCCTCCAAAAAAAGGTCTTGGGTTCAAATTAGCAAAGGTGTCGGTGTTGGGGCGGACTACCACACGCTCAAATGATGATTCGGTAGAGGTCTCATCAGAAGTGACACCTTCCGTCCAACGCCAATTGTACTTTTCGTCTACAAGTTTACCATCTACACAAGTGTCACCAACTACACAAGTGTCACCAACTACACAAGTGTCACCAACACCACCGGATATGACATCTTCACAGACAGAGACGAGTACACTACTAGTGGGCTACCTGCGCTAGATATACGTATCAATTCTCGCTGCAACCGTGTGGAACCGACGATGGAATCAACAGAACAATCTCTGAGGAAAAGGCAAGACGGGGGCTTGTAACGGGAAAAGCGATCAAAAGAGATATTGCAAACAATGGAAATAGACGTATCCCTCTCAAGTGGAGTATGGATGATAAATTGCCCGATACAAACGTGGGTAGGCTCGCAAAGCAAATCGGGTGCATTGTTCGTGAACACGTTCCAACGTTGAAGGATAGTTATGTAACACCCGTAATTTCGGTGTAATAATGACTCTTTGGTAAAATATGGAATTTAGAATTTTAGACCAAATCATGCATTTTATTGCCTAATATGTTAGGAAATTCAAATACGAGTCCAACGGTTCTTTCGGAATCGAAAGCGGAGCTATAACGAAGAAGTTATGGCCGAAACAAAATCGAGCCCAAAACGCACAGGTGCTAGCGATCGTTAGCTAGCACCCTGCTGTTTGAGCTCGCGAACGCACTCTCGATCGTGAAGTGAACCAAGCTAGCGATCGCTAGCCATGACACCTAGCGATCGCTAGGTGTCTGCACAATGCAGAAAAAAAACGGGTTTTTAACCCTTCTTAACTTCATTTGGCCACCACTCCTTCATTTCTCACCCATTTCTCCTGAATTTTCTCTCTACCTTCTCCAAATCCAAAACCCTACAAGATCTTGAGGTCAAATCCACACTTGGAGCTAGCTCGGGTGGAAACCACATTTCACCACTTCATCTTCTCCACTCACCATTTTTCACCATTGTTGCTTGAAGAGAGGGGAGCTCAAATCCTAGGGTTTTAGCTTGGATCTCACTCGGTAAGCTTCAAATAAACCTTTGTAGGTCGGGTTTATACGTATAATGAGGGTTATGAACTAACCTAGGGTTCGATTTGCTTGATTTAGGTTTGTGCTCGTTATTTGACCTAATCTTGGGATTTGGGGGTTTTATCACAAAACCCTAAGGTGAGTTGTTAAAACCATTTTGTTAAAACTGAGAGCACATCATCTCGTGATTTTACATATTTTACTTGGTTTGCAAATGAATGTGATGCTAAAGTGAAATCCTCAAGTTTCCAAGTTAAGAGTATTCATGATATGTATGATGTGTTATGCTTGTATAAATAACATGAATGATATTATTCCCTTATATGAGATAGATCATCGTATGCTACTTCGCTATGTGTTAAACCTATGAGTGTATGATAAATGTATTTATGTGAGATACATAAGATGAGATATGATATAGGATTATATAACAAGGGGATTGATATCCGAAATGTGGCTTACGCTAAACGATGAAAAGGGCTTGAGACCCTCGATACATACCTCTGTAATGATGCTATGCTAAATTCAGTGTCAAGGTTTTGTATGTGAATAATATGGACTAGATGCTATGCTAAATTCAGTATCTAGGTCTTGTGTGGAAATGATATGGACGTGACGCGATGCTAAATTCCGTCTCACGATCCTAAATGATAATAACCTGGACGAACCAACGCAATGTGTCCACACCAAACAGTCGCGGGTTTGTACCTATGTCGCCGGCCTTCGGGTGGCTCCGAAGTGCGCGGGCCTCTGATGATGTCGCCATGCTAAATCCGGGGCATCGAGGTGTTTGGAATTAGATAATGTCGGGGCATTGGTTGGTGGAAATGGGTCGCTCCCATTGTTTCCGAAGATAATAATAAACCGGTTTAATATGCTAATTATATTGTTAGTATAATCGTGTATAACTCGCATGTCTTTATGTACCCTATGCGCATGATATTAATTGTACAACTCACTAGGCTCCTTTAGCCTAACACTTGCTTGGTGTCGATGTGTTTCTCAGGTACTCGGGACGTTGTTCCCAAGTAGGCCTCGGGCGTAGAGTGAGCTTGGGGGAATATTGGAGATACCGGTCTACTATGACCGCGAGACTTACCGTAGAGCGATAACCCTTTTGTAGTCTTCTTCTTAGACAGAACTAGACTAGTTTGGTTATCGTATTTCTCCTTTGATTACAAACATTGTAATTAATTGTACATACTTATACCCCTGTTTTTGGGAAGAGCTCACGCTTTGGCGTACCTTGTATACCATCTTTATTTGAAATGAAGGTTTTTGTTCGCCCTGTTTTTTAGGGTGTTACAAGTTATTTGGAACTCCCGGAAGATGACCTTAAGATTGTAGTTGATCAACTTAGCGTATGTGCATTTTTATAATTAGTTTTAATTTATTTTTGTAACGATTTATATCTCATTATAATAATGTTTAACTTTTTATTTCATTTTGATTTGTATTTGTTTTATAGGTTTTTTTTTAGATTGATTGGAATGGAGATTCGGGTGACGCCCTATTTGAATGGATCCATGTAACGGCGCGTCATGCATATAATAGGTGGAGAACCCAATGCCATAAGTTGTATAAGCATCAAGGTCGTCACCTTATTCCGTTGAACTTCTCGCATCGGCCGGATCAATGGGATGTTTTGTGTACGCGTTTTGAAACCAAAAGATGGAAGGTAATTTAATAAGTAAATAACTAAACGTATAAATTATTGTTAAGTTTAGATTGTAAAATAAGTATTTTTCATTTTGTAGAATAAATCAAAGAAGATGACAGAAATAAGATTGTCCAAAAATTGGATTGAACATAAAGGAGGACCGGTTTTGTTTCGGGCTAGGGCCAAGAAACATAGAGCTAGTGGACATGTGGCTCCTCATATCGCTACTATTGTCGAGACCACTACAAATGAAGATCGTTGTAACAACCCGAAACCCAAATAACATACAAGCATAACAATAATAATTCCCAGTGATCTATTACGCAAAACTCATGTTAGAGCAAATATTATTGTATCCGAGATCTCAAGATGAGGAAACAATATTCAAGTCAAACAAAGTCAAAGGATGGAAATCAAAGAAGAAAGTCAAGCATCAAAGTCAAAGTCAAAGCATTTATATGTAAAGTCAAAGTATTAGTTAGAAAAGTCAATGTTAGTAAGTGTTGAGGTCAAGGGTATATATAGTGTGTTAGAAGGAGTTAGTTAGGGAGAATGGATAGAAGGAGCATTATTGTAATATTCATAAGTGTGTGCTTTAGAGGGGTAGAATCTAGAGAGAGAGAATGTTCATATTGTAAAGATTACATCATGGAATGAAGATTTGATTGTTTAATCCATTGTTTCTTGCACTTACAAGTGGTATCAGAGCAGGAATGGATTGGATTATCCATTTCGATCCTTCGAAATCAAGCAATTAGAGGTTTTATTTTGGATTTTTGAAGTTTGGTGCAAAAATGGTGAAAATTGGATTGGAGCTTGAAGATAATGAAGATTTGATGATTTGGATCTGGATTGATGTTTGTTTGTAGTTAGATTTGAGTTTTTGGTGCTCAAATGTGT
Organism: Centaurea solstitialis; assembly: GCA_030169165.1. Taxonomy (NCBI): domain Eukaryota; kingdom Viridiplantae; phylum Streptophyta; class Magnoliopsida; order Asterales; family Asteraceae; genus Centaurea; species Centaurea solstitialis. The sequence goes on from CM058042.1 coordinate 70,691,647, forward strand.
AAATTCGATGATTTTTAAGCATAAATTGATGAATTTTCGAGGTTTTGTTCGAAGTTCATTAATGGAGGTCCATTAATGGAGTTTTTAGCTGCAGATTCATATGTCTCGAGTCTAATCTTCATATGTCTCGAGCCTAAAATGGAAAATTTCGTTCAGATCTGAAGTCTCAAGACCAGATCTAATGTCTCGAGTCCATTTATGGAAAATTTCGATCAGAAAAAGTACGTCTCGAGCTCAATTTTCAAGAATTTCGGTCAGAAAAAGTATGGCTCAAGACATTCTCTCTCTTAAGCTATGTCTCGAGCATATTTTGTTCATATCTCGAGCCATTTTGTTCATATTTCGGCATATTCGAGCCATAATAGCCAAGTCTCGAGCCATAGTTCAAGAAATCAGCTCAGTCAGATGCAAACAAGGAATCAGAGGTTCGGTCAGCAATTTAGTGCTCGGTCAGCACTCGAATAAGGGGTCAGAGCTCGAGCAGAGCTCGGTCAGCGCTCGAGTCAGCAGTCAGAAGCTCGGTCAGATCTAAAAAACTCGGTCAGCAGTCTTTATTTCGAGTCAGAGCTCGGTCAGCACCATCTGACCGAGAATCTGACGTGGATTTTCTCCATTTCAGCGCTGATTTGGCGTGATTCGATTGGTCAACGTGATTTCTCGAGCTGATGTGTCCTTATCTGGTTGGTCCACGTGGTTTTTGGCGCTGATGTGTCTCATTTTAATTGGTCCACATGTTTTCTAGGGCTGATTTGGCTGATTGTTATTGGCTGACGTTGATTTAAGGGCTGAATTGTTATTTTTTGAGCTGAGTTGTCAATTTTCATTATTTTTATTGAGATCAGATTTGGTTTCTGATTATGACATAATTGGTCCCTGCTCTTCATATTTGTGAATATGTTCCAGTTCAACCCCTGAAGGTGGTTCGAGATTAAAAGAGCTTTCTTATCAGAATTTTTTTAATGGGACGATTATTTGAAGAGCTGAAATGTCATATCCGGTTCAGAATTTATTTTTCTGATACGCGTTCAAGATCAAAGGATCAATCAAGCTTATCAGATTTATCCAGTTGGGTCTAAATTTCTATTTGGGCCTTGAAGTTTAGGATGGCCCAAGATTGATCACCAATTTTTTTTTGTAGTAATACAGATCCAATCCAATCCAGTTCCAGTTAGCTTCAGAAATCCCTATGCTTAAACGGCCAAATTTTTCCATCTCTATTTTTTTAAAGCCCAATAAAAGCCCGAAAATTCAATTTTTCAATTCTTGAAAATTGAATTTATTTCATTCCCTCAATTGTTCCAAATCCTTTGAAGCCAAGTCAGATTTGTTACGATTTCGAGACGGCGGTGATTGAGTGTTGTATTTGGTTGGATTTTTCAGTCGGATGATTTCCTGCCTTCTTTTCTTCAGAATCTAGTTCTTTAGCAGTTCTCTCCCCCTCACCAGCTTCAATGAGTGTACGGTTTCTTGTGGGCGACATTGTTGTAACCACTCATTGTTGTCGTGGCGTTTGCGCTTATCAGTACTGAAGTTTTGATGGTGGTTCTTGTCATCTGACTGTTTAAGAAGAGTGAATCGATTCTTGATTTCTTTCTGTCTCTGAAGTTGTTTCGGAAATCGACTACAAGTAGAAAATTGAATTTCTCTCATCTCCCCGCTGATCAGATTCTTTGAAGATAAGCCGGATTTGTTATCGATATTCAGACTGTGGATGATCAGATTTTGTTTTCGGTTGAATTGGTTAGACGCCTGAGCTTCTGCAATCGTTTTTCTGGAGTTTTCCTTGTGGGAGCTAGACCGTTGACTGGTTTTTATCAGTGTTCTAAACTGATCACTTAGAGCGTTGAGAGCTATCCGTCTTTGTTCTGGTTCTTGTGGATGCTAGCTCTTTGAGTGCTTTCTATCATTGTTCTGGCCTGATCAACTAGAACTTTGAAAGTTTGCAATCATTGATCTGGAGTTATGGTTGTGATCTAGACGTTCGAGTGCTGATGATCATCTGTCTGATTGATAAGGTTGAATCAGAGTTTGGTTGTGTTTCAGTTCTGAAGGTCTTCAGGAAATCGGCTAATTTCTTGATCAGTTGAGAGATTAAAGAAGATGTGCGTCTCTTTTAGTATCATCTCCCAGTACTTTCATGATCATGGTGTCTCAGTGATCCAAGTTCCTTGAAGTTGTGCACTTGTCAGGCTCAGAGTTTTTGCGCTGAATGTTTTCTGATGTCGAACAGACTCGTCGCTCTTTGATGTTATACGAATGAACATCAAAGTGACTCGCACTTGTCTCTATCCCACCGGGGGATGCACCAATTTGCTTACGGAACAGCAATTGTGTTCAGAGGCTATCGGTTGTGCTTAAGTCCATTGTGTCTGATGATAGTTTGATACAGAAGTTTGAGAGCTCGTTTTAAGGGGGAGCTTGGAATATGCAACGTAGCTGAGCACTGCTAAAGTTTTCTTAAAGAAGCAGGGGGAGAAGATCAGAGATGCTTCTTTATAAAACTTTAGGGGGAGATTGTTAGGACATAAAATGTCCTTATATGTGAAAGTTTTATAAAGAATCATTTTAGTGTAAATAATAGAAAGGAGGGCTTAAAGTGTAAAATAGTGTATAGATAGAGGGGCTAAAGTGTTGTAGTATATATAGAGATGGAATGGCTTTAGAGAGAGTTATGAGAGTCGTTTAGAGAGCTTTGTGTGTGTTTTCCAAGGTGTTCTTTGTACATTGATACTCCATGAATGAATAAAGTGAAGCTTTTGATTCTCAATCTCTCTCTCCTCTAAATTGTTCTTGATTTCTAATTCTAACAAGTGGTATCAGAGCTTTGGCAGAAGATTTGTGCACAAATTTGATGAAGATTTGAAGAAATTTGATGAAGATTTGAAGTTTTTTTGAAGAAATGGGTTTTATAGATTTTTTGTGTAGATTTGTAGATTTTGTTGTAGATCTTGTAGATTTGTGTGTGTTTTTGTGTTTCTAGTGTGTTTTTTAATCATCTCTAATCATTCTAGATCAATTTTGCTTAAAAATTTGAGTTTTGATTTTTGAAGATCTTCAAAGTTCATCAATGGAGGTCATGAGTGATTGTGAGATTTAGTGTGTTTTTGATTCGTTTTTGAGTGGATTTGTTTCTAAAAAGTGTTTTTGGACATGAATCTACCATTTGTTTTTAGTTTTAGAGGTTAATTTTGTGTTTTTAAAATTTTTGGGTTGAAGGTGTTCTTCATGTTCTTGAGTTTTTCTTGAGGAAGAAGGTGAAATATTTGAGTGTTTGATCCAAATTTTTAAGAATGTTTTGTAAAAAGTTGTTTGTGGGTCAAGTTAGAATGTCTCGAGTCTATGTTTGGTGTGTTTTAAGGCTTTGGTAAGTGAAAAAAGTGGGTCAGACTCGAGATAGAGGTCAAAAGCATCAGTCAGAACTCGAGCAGCACATATTTTGTGGGTAAGAGCTCGAGTCAGATCAGAAGGTCAATCAGACGCTCGGTCAGAGCGTGAATCAGCGGTCAGATGCTCCAGTCAGAGGTCAGAGCTCGGTCAGAGCAATTTTCATGGGTCAGATCTCGAGCAGAAGCTCAGTCAGAGCTCCCTTATCACTGCTGACCGCGTGCATGACGTCATGCTGATGTCACCCCCCGCTCGAGTTACCAGCGCGTGAAGAGCGCGTGTACAGCGCGTGCTGGCGCGTGTGCGCGCGTGAGAGGCCCGTGGAGCGCGTGGCAAGCGCGTGTGGGCGCGTGTATGGTGTATTTCGAGCCATTTTTTCGTATTTCGAGCCATTTTCTTCATTATCTCGAGCCATGTGGTGTATCTCGAGTCTTGTGCTTATTTTTGAGTGTTTTTACTTGTATTTGACCAATTTTTTAGCTTTTGTGCATGCAAGAATTATTGGATTTCTTTTATTTCTTTCTTTTTCCTTTATTAATTAGTTGTCTTTTATTTTCTTGTCTGTTAATTTTTAGTCCTTGTACGTGTGATTTCTAGTTTGTGAGTCGTTTAAGTTTCTTGTTTTTGTCATTTTTTAGTCCTTCAAGTTTATTTTTACCCATTTTCTTCACAATTTTTGATTTGTTTGAAATAAATCATTTGTGCACTACTCACACTTCTAATCGAAGTTTCTATTGACGATCCTTATTATTTTTTTGTGCAGATAACAATGGATTCTGATGATGAAATACAGTATGAACGAGATTGGGATAAAACAAAGAGACTTGAACGTGAGAAGGCTAGTCTTACAACACAGCTTGCAAAAGCAGTTGCTCAATTTAAAGAAAAAGAGCTTCATTTGAAAAATCATATCAAAGAACAAGAGCTTCAAATGAAAAATCAGATTAAAGAGAAAGATCTTCAAATGAAAAATCAGATCAAAGAAAAAGAGCTTGATTTTGAAAAACAAATTGCAGAGACAAAGCTTCAATGTAAAAAAGCAAATTAAGGAATCAAGCAAGATAATTCAATTTTTAGATGAGAAGCTTCACAAAATAGTGTTTTTGAACGGACAATTTTTCTAAACAAACCCAGTGCTCTCAGAGATTTTCTTGATGTTAAATGGGGTTTAGGTTATGAGAATCCAAATGTGTTGAAAAAAGCTCTTAAGGAGAAATCTGCATTTTATGATTTTTCAAGTATGTTAATGAGCACCAGATTTCCTTCTTTAAAAGGTTTTGAAATGAAGGAAGATTTCTCAGATATGCAAGAGATTGAAAAACATGATCCTGTATATTATGAACCTAAATATCATAGGGTCAAGTTTGTTTATAATTCAGACACTCTGAGAATCAAATCAAAAGACTCGTCTAATTCTTCTGATTTTCTGGTTTATCCTGATATTAATTCTTCTCAAGAATCAGATGTCGAAGCTAAACCTTATGTTCCTACATTGGTTTTAGAAGAGAAGATTGTGGATCTTGAAAATCTTCTCAAAACGACTCAATCTGAGTATGAATCTCTCAAATCCAAAGAGCAGAATGAGCACAATGCTGAAAGAGAGATGCTTCTTGAGCAAATCCAGACTCTACAACAAGTTGTGTATGAAAGTGAACATGATCTGGTGAATGAAAGAAACAGGTTTGCAAAAGACAGAGAAGAATATGTTCAAGAGATTTTAGAGCTTCAAAGGACAGTGGCTGATCTTCAGAAATTATTAGAAGACAAAGCTGGACAGGAAAAGCAAAATGTGGAATTAGAGTTTGTGAATGAAAGACACAAGTTTGATTCAGAAATTGAGCAGCTTACAAAGAATGTTTCTGATCTTCAACATACTTTAACAGACGAAAGAAAGGTATCTGCTTTGAAAAGTGAAACACTTTCAAAGAAAATATCTGAGTTAGAAATGAAGCTTGTCCTTGAGAGGAAGCAGTTTGAGAGGCAGCTGAAGAACTCTTTGAAGAAACCGAGTCTTCGTGCCGGGAAATATCAGAATTTGATGCATGAATTTGACGAAGAAATCCAAGTTGTTCATTCAGTGAGGAAAGTTGATGACAAGAAACGTATTGAGCTTCAACAACAAATTGTTGACTTACAGAATCAGTTATCTGATGTAAGACATCAATTTAAACAAAAAGAGAAGGTTCTTCGACATGAAAAGAATGTTTTAGAACAGATAATCGCTGAACCTAAGAAGCCAAGTCTTGTGGAAGCAGATTTTGAGGATCAAAAGGAAGCGTTTAAGGCTGAAATAAGAAAGCTTACAAGCAAGTTATCTGAATTATCGACTAATATCATGAATGAGCAACGAATGCGATCTGATCAGCAGAAGAAGATTAATGATCTTCTTGAAGAGAGAAACAAGTTTTCTTCCAAAGTGAAGGAACTTGAGAAGACAATTTACAAAGCACATGATTCAAGGAATGTGGATAGTCCTTTACGGAGTAATATCAACTCAAGTGATCATATTCGTACTTCAAATCTCTTCTATGATTGTCATGTTGATCGTTCAGGTAAACATCGTTATTCAACTAGTAAGTTCATTTGGCAAGTTAAGGGATCTAGTACAAAGGTAGATCATACAAAATCATTTGCTTCGGAACCGAAAGTTCAAAAGAACAAATTTTTCCATGACACTTCTTTTGGTAAGTCTCAGTTAGTTTATTCTACAAATAAACTTCTTAGTCTATCCAAAAGAAAATCTTCTGGTTCTTACTTTCAAAGAAATGATTTTGTAAGTGACAATTATATCGATGATAGATTTGGGATTTATAAGATTTTTTCTTATAAATCAAATGTATCTAACATTCGAGGATCCACATTCAAGTGGATACCAAAATCTTTCTTGTCTTGATTTTGCAGGTTAATGGCTCCTGAATAATTCAGTTCAGGACCCGGTCTTCAAAGCTGAAGTGGCTTCTAAACAATTCGGTTTAGGACCCGGTCTTCAATGCCTGAGCTTGAATGTAAGTATCCTTCTAAACTCTTAGTATATAACTTGCGATTAATTGTGTTTAACCGTGGTGTTCATCATAAGGAAATTACTTGTGTTGGTTTCTTTCCGATTCTAAATCGTTTCACGAATTACCACGTGTTATAATTTTCTTCACATTGTTATTTCCACATCTCATATATTCGTTGAAATTATTCGGTGGAAATACACTCGCTTGAATTCCAATTAGATTTCAATGCACGTTATTTCATTTCAATGATTCAATTCTTTTTCAGATTATTAATTGTGACTTGTTCTTCACAATTAAACTTTCTAATCATTGATTCATTTATTGAATACACTGTGCTTACTGAGTCTATCTGTTTTGCGCTTGAATTTTGTTCTTTGGAATTCACGATCAAGATTTTTGATTTCTACAATCAATCATTACTTGTTAGAGCATTTGAATGAATTTCTTCAATATATGATCTCATCAACAAATGTTCCCCGTTTCTACTAAACATATGTTTCTCAAATACATATTGTATCAAATATGAATCACCATCATATCACGTTCTGGTATGAATATACTCAAAGTTTCAACGAATATCATTTCATGATATCAACTTATGTGTGATAGGATATAGAAGTTTCTATGATCAATCCAGAGCCGGAGGATTGTGACAACCGTCAGTTCCGACCTCCAGGTTAATTTACGCGTTCAGTCACTTTACAGCATTTCCGTAGGTTAGAAGTTAGTTAAATAAGTTTTAAGATGAAAATAGATTAGTTTGCGAGAAAAAGTTAGGTTAAAATCCTAAGAGTTCCGAAAACTGCCCGAAAAGGCCCGAACCGGCCCGAAATCACCCGATAATCCTAAAATGCCAGAATTAAGATAATTTTTTTGGAAAATTAAGTTATAATGTATAAATTATATGTAAAGTAACTTAATTAACCTAAAACCACTTTCGAAAAGTTAGAAATTGCGAAAAAACGACAAAAACCCGGTACCGCGTCAAATTAACAGTGTCAAATGTACACTGTTTTAATTATAAAAAAAAATAAAGGGAGAGTGGGTGGGACCCACTAGGGGCCGGCCACACCACCCCCAAGGTGGCTCTTCCCCTCTTTGATATAAAAGCCATCATTTTCTCTTTTCCCCAACAAATCTCATTATCACTTTTTCAAATCTTCATCTCTCTCTCTCTAATTCTCTCTACTCTCTCACTAAAACTCAGCCAAGAACACCTCTTGAATCCAGATTTTTAAAGGTCTTAAAACCTATTTGAGATTAAGATTGGGTGTTCATCAAAGGTAAGCATAGTTTAGATGATTTCTACTTCGATTTTTAACTCATTTGTGAGTTTTTCTTCTTCTTTTTCAAGGGTTTTAACCCCTTTTGATTCAAATAAAGAAACATGTGTTTGGGAGAGAGATTGAACCTTAGAAAATGTTGTATAACATTCTATGAAGGTGAAAATCAATGATTTCCCCATAAGAACACAAGAAATGGATCAAAAATCGTTTAGATGATGTTTTTGACCACCAAACTTGTGCTAAACTTCATCAATAGTTCATGCATGGGTTTGGATGGTATGAGAGCATATTTTAGTTATATTACTTTTGAATAATCTGAGTTATGGGTGAAATAGCAAGAGAAACCCCGAAATGGTATGATTTTATGTGTTTTGGTAGTATTTTGGGTGTTAAAATGTTGGACAGATTCTGTCAAAATAGTTGCATGCACTTTACACGACCCAAAAAGGGCTTTCTTGAACTTATTTCTTCATGAAAATTTTATGGGATGATATTTAATGTGTTAGGGTTCAAACCCCACTGGAATGGTGCAAAAACACCAAGATTTGAACCCAAACCACCATAAAACATTTTTGTGTGCAACAGTGTTTTGGTCAGAAACTTTGGTCAACTTCAAACTAGCATAACTCCTTGATTATTTATCTAAAATACGATTTTCTTGATTCTAAACTCAAGTACTTTGAGTTAGCTTTCTAAAAAGTCCAAGATCATGTCATTTAGAGGAGTTTTGGGACTTCAACCAATGAGTTTAAGTTGGTGGTGTGGGCTGTCCTCTTATGGCAGATTACACATGCACCACTTGAAAAGGTCATATCTCCCTCAAAACTCATCCTTATGACATGAAACTTGTCTCAAAAGTTTGGTTTATGTTTTAGCTAGAAAATCTCTTTGGAAATTCGTGATAAAGTGGTGTATAGAATTATTTATGAATAAAACAAGGACTAAAGGTATTCTGGAATTTCAGCCCTCACCACTGATTTTGTAAAAATGTTTAAAAATAGTAAAAATTCTCTAAAAATCATGAAACTTGGTGAAAATGTTCCTAACATCCCCTAATTCAGGGGGTAAAAATTTAAAGACTCAATATTTAGAGGACCTAAGTTCAAAATGACAATTTTTACAACTCAAAATTTTGACAGATTCTGAAAATTTCTTAAAAGCTCAATTTTATAAAATTTGAACTTCTAAAATGTTTAGAAGACTTTCATTTGTGACAAAATGAATTTTTATTGGATTAGGCTATAAAATTTATATAATGGCATATTATGGATTTCGGTACGATTTTAGTTAAGGACCGTTGGACCTAGGACTTACGTTAAAATTTCGTATTTGATAGGACGACCCTAGTTTGGAGCCGGGATTTAGGTCACGCATCAACTCTTTCAAATCCGCACTAAGCACTCAAGGTGAGTATTCACAGCCCCACTTTTACCGTTTTATACGTTTTGGGGTGAAAAGCATGATATGAATGAATTTATTTATGAAAATGTTATGAAATGAACTGTATCGAAATGAGCAAAATGGATTTAAATGAATCGAATTGAAATGAAACGTAAGTGAGTTAAATTTGATATGTTTATAGCTTGATATAGTGAGATAAAAGGAAAAATATGAATAAGTCCCCGAAGACTACTATTAACTCATAACAATGGGCCTAAAATACACGTGGATAGCGCTATTTGGATTGACATACCCACCTAGAACTGACGAGTGATAGGTGCACTGTATTGAACAAAACGTTCTACGCAAGTGGGATTTACTTCCACCTCTGGGGTAGATAGGGGCAAAGCATGTCATGAATTGGAAAGGATTGTAGTAACTCACTAATTATCTTGCGATTTACAAATCATCCGGAAAATTTACTCACTGTTGGTAGTGAATGAACGGATTCACTCTAACTGTATACGATAACTTAAGCGAATGAACGGATTTGCTTTAGTTAAATTTTGAAAAGTGTAGTGAATAAAAGATTCACCGAAATGTCGTTGCATTTAAAATATTTGTGCATATAAAAACCTGTGAACTCACCAACTCTTGTAGTTGACACTTGTTTATCATGCTTTTCAGGAAATCCGAAGGTTTGATAAGATCATTTAGGGAACTTTTGTATAACACCAGTCATGTCAATTCATATTTTGTTTAAATTTGTAAACCTGAATGATGGTTGGATTGTAATACTTGAAATACTGTGTAAACTCTTTTAAACTTTTGATATGAATGATTGGTGTGTTTTATTTCCTATCGCGATGAAATCTTGACTGTGGCACCTCGTGGTTCCGCTTTAGCGGGGTGTTACAGATTTGGTATCAGAGCCATAGGTATAGAGAACATCGGTTTTTCATAAAAACCAAGTACTATAACCAACCTTTTCAAAAGAAATTAAAACCTTTAATTAAAAAGATTTCTAGGCATAGGAAAATTTAAAAAAATTCGTATGATTAGAATAGGTACTGTTCTGGTATATCATAGAAATGCGGAGCCTGATCACCTACGCATAGCCATGATATAAGTAGAATAAGACTTGTGGACTAACCATGCTGTTAAAAATTTAAAAGTCGAAACTTTCTGGGAATTTCCTGCAGAACATTTTTATTTTTGTGAGTTCGCATTAATATGTACAAGTTTTGAAAATATTTCTAAATTGATAACTTAAAATTTTTCTATCGCAGTTACCATGTCTCAGGAGACCGACCCGTCTGAGCACCAGTCCTTGGGGTCCCACGGACCCTCTAGGAGTCGGAGTGTCGCCTCGCGTTCCCAGACCATCGACCGGGAACGTGACCCGTACAGCGACAGTGACGCTGACTCCCATCAGGTCCCCGTCCGGCCCGCCAGTCCGGCGCGACCTTACGGGCCTGAGACCCATTATGGCCTTAGGGGCAGGCGCACCGCTCGAAAGAGCGTGCCACTGCCTACCCGAATGACCTTCCGCATTCCCTCTGGGGATGGGGCGGGGCCATCACGGGTAAGGGGCCAGGGTGGGTCGTCGTCGTCGTCGTCGTCGTCCTCGTCCTCTACATCATCTGGATCTCCGCCGCCCTACCGTCCGTCGTCGCCGATACCTAGAGTTGCCCGACCATCACCCGATGCCCGACCACCGCCTGTCATCCAACCACCGCCGATAGCACCGGTTCCTAGGCACCCACCAGTGGCCCGTGCCCCTGTCCTATGCCTGAGAGGCATGACCCCACTCGAGCGTCAGGAGGTCGAGCGCTTAGCCCGGGGTCAGGACATCCACGAGCACATGATCGATCATCATGACCACATGATCGATTCCCTGATAGGTGTAGCCGGAGCGGATAGCCAGCAGCTATCCAGAGTCGTGGCCCTCCTAGGTCACACTATGGACTCGCTCAGTCACCTATACACCTTGGTGTATGTGGTGATTGCTCTGGCTATCATCTTGTTCGTCTGGGCTATGTGGGGGGCTGGCTACTAGGAGATGGGATCTTATGCTGATTTATGTTTTGGGGCATGATGCCCAGTTATTGAACACTTATGACTTTTGGTATTTTGGATGACTGTAAAAACCGTATGATCGTTTGGATATCTTTTTTTGGAAAATGATATGGATATTATGGTGGTATGATTTGATATGAGTTGCATGTTATATTTGCATTTTTACGTATGAAAGGAATATTTAAATTATTATACATCTAATGACCTCGTTAGTTAGTATAATAAGTTTAATATGTTGCGTAGACACTATGGCTTGAATGAGTGGGTAGTTAGTAAATTGCAAGAACCTAGATTTGCTAGCTCATCACTAAATGCCTTTATTATGGTTATGTTTTAGAAACATGCCTCCAAGAAGGGAAGATCCGGAACTTGCAAGACTCGTTTCGGAGCAAGTCATAGCCTCTCTTCCTAATATAGTTAGCCAAGTGGCAGCTGGATTCAATACTAATCAAAACCAAAATCACGAGCGTAGAGAAAGGGAATGTACGTACAAATCCTTCCGTAGCTGTAATCCTAAAGAATTCCATGGAACCGAAGGAGCGGTTGGCCTGTTAACTTGGATAGAGGGCATGGAATCTGTCCTCCATATCAGCAAGTGTACGGAGGGAAATAAGGTACAGTATGCTGCCTGCTTGTTACAAGGACGAGCTCTAACTTGGTGGAACACTCAAATTCAGACCCGTGGACGTGAGGCAACCAATCAAATATCTTGGGAGGATTTCAAGAAGATGCTTAAGGATGAGTTTTGCCCGCGAAGTGAGATGCAGAAACTAGAAGCGGAGTTGTGGCACCATGAGATGAAAGGAAATGATGTCACCACTTACACTACCCGATTCCATGAATTGGCTAAGCTAGTACCGCACCTGGTAACACCTGAACAGAACCGTGTAGATCGATACGTCTGGGGATTATCACCAGTAATCCGGGGAAATGTAACCGCAGCAGACCCGAAAACTCTGCAAGAGGCAGTGAATCTAGCAAATCGACTCACCAACAATGCAGTCCGATCAGGAACCTTTCTGAGTGATGGGGCGAAAGGAAAGAGGAAGATAGAGGAGTCCACCAAACCACAATTCAGGGGAAAGATGGGCAAGGATAGAAGAGTAACCAGGAGCTACGGATTGCAGACTCAGATGGCAGAAAGAGAGAGAGGAACGAATCAGAAGTGTGGCAAGTGCGGGAACCTTCATGGTGGGAGGTGTATTGTCTGTTCTAGATGTGGCAGGGGAGGCCATACTGACAAGGGCTGTAAGAAGGGAACTTGTTTTGAGTGTGGGAGCTTAAATCATTACCGGAATGATTGTCCCAAGTTGAATCAGAGACCCTACGCAAATCGAGTGCAGCCGGCAAACCAAGCAACCCAAGCAAACCAAGGAAACCGAGGAGGACTAGCTCGAGGGAGAGCATTTGTGATTGGGGCAGAGGAAGCAAAGCAAAACCCCGACGTGGTTACAGGTACGTTTCTTCTCAACAACTATCCTGCTACTGTGCTTTTTGATTCCGGAGCAGATAGGAGCTTTGTATCGTTAGAATTCAGGCCTAAGATAAATAAAAAGTCACAGAATCTGAAAGAGGATCATATAATTGAATACTCCAACGGAGAATTAGTTAAGGCTGATAAGATAATCAGAAAATGCACACTAGGATTGTCTGGAAAGGATTTTAGCATAGACTTGATCCCGATTAAGATAGGGAGTTTTGACATAATTGTTGGTATGGACTGGATGTCCAAGCATCGAGCAACAATATGTTGTGCTGAGAAGATAGTCGTGATAGCATTACCTGATGGAAGATTTCTTGAAGTGTACGGAGACAAGCCAAAGAGAGACATTAAGATCGTGTCTTTTATGAAAATGCGAAACCATCTACGAAAGGAGTGTGTAGCATTTATGGCGCACGTGGTAGATAAGAGTGCAAAAGAAAAGCAAATCCAGGATATTCCAATCGTGCGAGATTTTCCTGAGGTTTTCCCCGAAGAGTTACCAGGACTACCCCCGCAGCGACAAGTAGAGTTCCACATCGATATAATCCCTGGAGCAGGCCCTGTAGCAAGATCACCTTATCGTCTAGCGCCATCCGAGATGCAGGAGCTGTCAAACCAACTTCAAGAACTGTTAGATAAGGGATTCATCCGACCCAGCTCTTCGCCCTGGGGAGCCCCTGTGCTGTTTGTCAAGAAGAAGGATGGATCATTTCGCATGTGCATTGACTATAGGGAACTGAACAAGATCACCATCAAGAACCGATACCCTCTTCCACGCATCGATGACTTATTCGATCAACTGCAAGGAGCAACGTACTTCTCCAAGATCGATCTTCGATCGGGATACCATCAAATGCGAGTTCGTGAGGAAGACGTCGCAAAGACAGCGTTCAGAACTCGATATGGTCACTATGAGTTCTTAGTCATGCCTTTTGGATTGACGAACGCTCCAGCAGTGTTTATGGATCTAATGAACCGAGTGTGCCGACCTTACTTAGACAAGTTTGTAATTGTCTTCATTGACGATATCCTGATTTATTCACAGAGCAAGGAGGATCATGAGCAACATCTGAGGCTAGTATTGGAATTGCTAAAGGCCGAAAAGCTTTACGCCAAATTTTCGAAGTGCGAATTTTGGATCCGAGAAGTTCACTTCTTAGGACATGTAGTGAACGAAGAAGGAATACACGTCGACCCAGCCAAGATCGAGGCCGTAAAGAAGTGGGAAGCCCCAAAGACCCCAACCGAAATTCGACAATTTCTCGGTTTGGCAGGTTATTACCGAAGATTCATCGCAAATTTTTCTAAGATTGCGCAGCCATTGACAACCTTGACGCAAAAGGACAAGAAGTTTGTCTGGGGAGAGAAACAAGAGGAAGCATTCCAATTACTCAAGCATAAGTTGTGCAATGCGCCCATTCTAGCGTTACCCGAAGGAACGGATAACTTTGTAGTGTATTGCGATGCTTCACATCAAGGCTTAGGATGTGTCTTGATGCAGAACGAGAAGGTCATTGCCTATGCATCCAGACAGTTGAAGGTCCACGAGAAGAACTACACCACTCACGACTTGGAATTCGGAGCAGTGGTGTTTGCCCTTAAGATTTGGAGACATTATCTGTACGGCACCAAATGCACTATCTTTACGGATCATAAGAGTCTTCAGCATATTCTGGACCAAAAGATGTTAAACATGAGGCAGAGAAGATGGGTGGAGTTGCTCAGTGACTATGATTGTGAGATCAAATACCACCCAGGGAAGGCGAACGTAGTGGCTGATGCGCTAAGCAGAAAAGAAAGAGTGAAGCCTACAAGAGCACGAGCCATGGGAGTTTTGGTCCAGACCAGCTTGAAAAGCCAGATATTGGAAACTCAAAGGGAAGCCCTAATGACTGACAATATAAAGAAAGAAACCCTTCATGGCGTAGAAAAGGAATTCGAGGAGAAAGGGGATGGCGTATGTTATTTCAAGGGAAGAATTTGGATTCCAAGTGTGGAGCAGCTGAGGAAAATGATCATGGATGAAGCTCATCAATCAAAGTACTCGATACATCCAGGATCCGACAAAATGTACAAAGGACTGAAGGAGCATTACTGGTGGCCCGGTATGAAAAGAGATATCGCCACTTACATGAGTAAATGCTTGACTTGTGCGAAGGTTAAAGCAGAGCACCAGAAACCGTCCGGACTTCTTCAGCAACCAGAAATCCCAGAGTGGAAATGGGAGCAGATATCGATAGACTTCGTGACTAAGCTACCCAAGACTAAGAAGGGTCATGATACGATTTGGGTAATCGTTGATCGACTCACGAAATCAGCGCATTTCTTGCCGATAAAGGAGACTTATAGCATCGATAAGCTTGCACGGTTGTATGTCGATGAGGTTGTTATGCGACACGGAGTCCCGATATCGATCATCTCTGATAGGGATAGTAGATTCACCTCGCGATTTTGGCAATCGCTTCAAGCAGCTTTAGGCACTCGTGTGGATCTAAGCACGGCTTATCATCCTCAAACCGACGGGCAAACTGAGAGAACCATTCAGACACTAGAGGATATGCTACGTGCTTGCGTGATTGAATTTGGAGGTAGTTGGGACGATCATCTACCTTTAGTCGAGTTCTCCTACAACAACAGCTATCATGCCAGCATTCAGTGTGCGCCATACGAGGCACTGTATGGACGCAAGTGTAGATCCCCACTTAATTGGTTGGAAGTGGGAGAGAATAAATTGTTTAGGCCGGATGTCGTGCAGGAGACCACCGACAAAATCAAAATGGTTCAAGAAAAGCTGAAAACGGCCAGAGATCGCCAGAAAAGTTATGCCGATAATCGGCGAAAGCCGTTGGAATTTCAAGTTGGTGACAAAGTGTTACTGAAGGTATCACCATGGAAAGGGCTAATAAGATTCGGAAAGAAAGGGAAGCTGAGCCCTCGTTTTGTTGGACCGTTTGAGGTCGTAGAAAGAATCGGACCCGTTGCCTATAGGTTGAACTTGCCTATAGAGCTGAGCTCTATTCATGACACGTTTCACGTGTCCAATCTGAAGAAATGTCTGTCAGAGGAGACAGTAATTCTGCCTTTGGATGAGATTCAAATTGATGAAAAACTGCGCGCCTCGGAAGAACCTATCGAGATTCTTGATCAAGAAACCAAACAACTCCGGCGCAGCAAAATACAAATCGTCAAGGTACGATGGAACTCTCGTCACGGACCTGAGTTCACTTGGGAACGGAAGGATTTCATGAAAGACAAATACCCGCACCTCTTCACGAAAGATCGCTTCGGTACCAGCAAGAATTAAATTTCGGGACGAAATTTCTTTCAACCGGGGGTAAATGTGACAACCGTCAGTTCCGACCTCCAGGTTAATTTACGCGTTCAGTCACTTTACAGCATTTCCGTAGGTTAGAAGTTAGTTAAATAAGTTTTAAGATGAAAATAGATTAGTTTGCGAGAAAAAGTTAGGTTAAAATCCTAAGAGTTCCGAAAACTGCCCGAAAAGGCCCGAACCGGCCCGAAATCACCCGATAATCCTAAAATGCCAGAATTAAGATAATTTTTTTGGAAAATTAAGTTATAATGTATAAATTATATGTAAAGTAACTTAATTAACCTAAAACCACTTTCGAAAAGTTAGAAATTGCGAAAAAACACACAAAAACCCGGTACCGCGTCAAATTAACAGTGTCAAATGTACACTGTTTTAATTATAAAAAAAAATAAAGGGAGAGTGGGTGGGACCCACTAGGGGCCGGCCACACCACCCCCAAGGTGGCTCTTCCCCTCTTTGATATAAAAGCCATCATTTTCTCTTTTCCCCAACAAATCTCATTATCACTTTTTCAAATCTTCATCTCTCTCTCTCTAATTCTCTCTACTCTCTCACTAAAACTCAGCCAAGAACACCTCTTGAATCCAGATTTTTAAAGGTCTTAAAACCTATTTGAGATTAAGATTGGGTGTTCATCAAAGGTAAGCATAGTTTAGATGATTTCTACTTCGATTTTTAACTCATTTGTGAGTTTTTCTTCTTCTTTTTCAAGGGTTTTAACCCCTTTTGATTCAAATAAAGAAACATGTGTTTGGGAGAGAGATTGAACCTTAGAAAATGTTGTATAACATTCTATGAAGGTGAAAATCAATGATTTCCCCATAAGAACACAAGAAATGGATCAAAAATCGTTTAGATGATGTTTTTGACCACCAAACTTGTGCTAAACTTCATCAATAGTTCATGCATGGGTTTGGATGGTATGAGAGCATATTTTAGTTATATTACTTTTGAATAATCTGAGTTATGGGTGAAATAGCAAGAGAAACCCCGAAATGGTATGATTTTATGTGTTTTGGTAGTATTTTGGGTGTTAAAATGTTGGACAGATTCTGTCAAAATAGTTGCATGCACTTTACACGACCCAAAAAGGGCTTTCTTGAACTTATTTCTTCATGAAAATTTTATGGGATGATATTTAATGTGTTAGGGTTCAAACCCCACTGGAATGGTGCAAAAACACCAAGATTTGAACCCAAACCACCATAAAACATTTTTGTGTGCAACAGTGTTTTGGTCAGAAACTTTGGTCAACTTCAAACTAGCATAACTCCTTGATTATTTATCTAAAATACGATTTTCTTGATTCTAAACTCAAGTACTTTGAGTTAGCTTTCTAAAAAGTCCAAGATCATGTCATTTAGAGGAGTTTTGGGACTTCAACCAATGAGTTTAAGTTGGTGGTGTGGGCTGTCCTCTTATGGCAGATTACACATGCACCACTTGAAAAGGTCATATCTCCCTCAAAACTCATCCTTATGACATGAAACTTGTCTCAAAAGTTTGGTTTATGTTTTAGCTAGAAAATCTCTTTGGAAATTCGTGATAAAGTGGTGTATAGAATTATTTATGAATAAAACAAGGACTAAAGGTATTCTGGAATTTCAGCCCTCACCACTGATTTTGTAAAAATGTTTAAAAATAGTAAAAATTCTCTAAAAATCATGAAACTTGGTGAAAATGTTCCTAACATCCCCTAATTCAGGGGGTAAAAATTTAAAGACTCAATATTTAGAGGACCTAAGTTCAAAATGACAATTTTTACAACTCAAAATTTTGACAGATTCTGAAAATTTCTTAAAAGCTCAATTTTATAAAATTTGAACTTCTAAAATGTTTAGAAGACTTTCATTTGTGACAAAATGAATTTTTATTGGATTAGGCTATAAAATTTATATAATGGCATATTATGGATTTCGGTACGATTTTAGTTAAGGACCGTTGGACCTAGGACTTACGTTAAAATTTCGTATTTGATAGGACGACCCTAGTTTGGAGCCGGGATTTAGGTCACGCATCAACTCTTTCAAATCCGCACTAAGCACTCAAGGTGAGTATTCACAGCCCCACTTTTACCGTTTTATACGTTTTGGGGTGAAAAGCATGATATGAATGAATTTATTTATGAAAATGTTATGAAATGAACTGTATCGAAATGAGCAAAATGGATTTAAATGAATCGAATTGAAATGAAACGTAAGTGAGTTAAATTTGATATGTTTATAGCTTGATATAGTGAGATAAAAGGAAAAATATGAATAAGTCCCCGAAGACTACTATTAACTCATAACAATGGGCCTAAAATACACGTGGATAGCGCTATTTGGATTGACATACCCACCTAGAACTGACGAGTGATAGGTGCACTGTATTGAACAAAACGTTCTACGCAAGTGGGATTTACTTCCACCTCTGGGGTAGATAGGGGCAAAGCATGTCATGAATTGGAAAGGATTGTAGTAACTCACTAATTATCTTGCGATTTACAAATCATCCGGAAAATTTACTCACTGTTGGTAGTGAATGAACGGATTCACTCTAACTGTATACGATAACTTAAGCGAATGAACGGATTTGCTTTAGTTAAATTTTGAAAAGTGTAGTGAATAAAAGATTCACCGAAATGTCGTTGCATTTAAAATATTTGTGCATATAAAAACCTGTGAACTCACCAACTCTTGTAGTTGACACTTGTTTATCATGCTTTTCAGGAAATCCGAAGGTTTGATAAGATCATTTAGGGAACTTTTGTATAACACCAGTCATGTCAATTCATATTTTGTTTAAATTTGTAAACCTGAATGATGGTTGGATTGTAATACTTGAAATACTGTGTAAACTCTTTTAAACTTTTGATATGAATGATTGGTGTGTTTTATTTCCTATCGCGATGAAATCTTGACTGTGGCACCTCGTGGTTCCGCTTTAGCGGGGTGTTACAAGGATCTACCCAAGAAACACATCCCTAGGTTAGACCTAGTTTGTGAGGGTGTGAATGAGGTAAAATGCCGAGAGCTTGAGTGTAGGGGGAGTTAAAAGAAAATGGTGAGTGTGAGACAGGATCAAAAAGAATAAAAGAAGATCCTTCCCAAACCGATACACTTATCCGGGTAACCGCATAATCTATTCATTCTCGTTCTTTGGAGATGAATATTGAAACAAGACATGGACCCAGTGTCGATAACTCGTGTCACCCCACCAAGCTACTCAAATATCTCTTAAAAGATGTTTGTTTCAATTCTCACGGAGAATTAGCATATCATCTATCTAATCTTCACTCGGAAGATTTAGATATTGAAACAAGGAAGACATCCTCTCCGGTCTCCGAACTTCATATTCTATGCACAAGAGTCATTGATTTTTAATCTGCGTCCCAGGTTGAATCAATATTTGAGCCTAATTGATATGATGATATTTCTTTGACACTTGCACGAGTCTTTGTGATTCCAATTGCATATCTTTGTGATATTGCCGGAACAGTCTGAGAACTTAGTTTTCTAACTTTGATTCAGTGATGACTGGAAGTCCTATCAGTGCTACCCTGTTGCCAACACTGAAAATAGGCCACACAATTCTATGAGTTGTTGTGTCAATAGTTGCTAAATGTGCTTCTATGTTAGCCGATTACCCATCATTTGAGGGGGAGCAACTTGAGCTGGTTTTGAGGGGGAGCACTCTGATATGGATGAGATATTTGATTAGGGAGACACTCTATTTGCATGTGCTATATTGAGAAAGAAATGGTTCTTTGAATGGTAAAGCAAGTTTTAAAAGGGAGCATGTCTTTTGAATAAGATAGTTTGCTGAGATGTCTTTGATTATGCATGATGTTCAGGATTCTCCTAATCATCATGAGGGGGAGAAGTTCTATCAAAGACATTTGCAAAAGCATGATGACGATATGGGATATATGTGCAAGAGTTCAGGATGATATGTGTTGAAGATTTCAAGAAATCAAGTATCGTTGATTTGAAGAGTTCAAGATAACAAGTATGGTCGATTGAAGATTTCATGATGTTGGTTCATTTAAGTTTTGAGGGTTTATGTGAAGAAATGTGTTGTGAAGTAACAGTTAAGGGAAGAAAGCAAGTATTAAGGGGGAGCTAAAGAGAGATCAAAGTTTAAATCTTTTGAATCTAAGGTTGAAAAACCTTTAGATTTAAAGATTGAGTTCGAGTTATGAAGGTTGATGAAAGAATGGTTTGATTTGCTGAAGTTGAGTAAGTGGTTTGAAGAGTTTGAAGATATGATGGATTTATATTGAGAAGGTGAAGAGCTTAGTACACGTAGTGTCAAAGCTCAGAACCTAAATATCCTTGACCATTGGCTATGGTTACCTCAAGAAGGGTTTCTGGATTTGACCTCAAGAGGGAATTCTGGATTTGATGAAGACTGCTTCAAGTTGAAGAGTGTTGATTCAAAGATGTTATTTGAAAAAGGGGAGATTGTTATGTGTTGAGCTTATCTGGTTGATTGTGATGATCTGATTTCAAGATTGAAGACTTTGTTCTGAAGATGATGCATGTATAAATGGGGAGATTGTTAGTTGTTTGAAATTTGTGACCGAAAAAGTTTGTTTGACATGAAAGCAAAAGATCGTTAAAGCTGGAGCTCATTTTGAAGAGCGATCTCGAATACAAAGGGGGGGATTGTTAGAGCAAATATTATTGTATCCGAGATCTCAAGATGAGGAAACAATATTCAAGTCAAACAAAGTCAAAGGATGGAAGTCAAAGAAGAAAGTCAAGTATCAAAGTCAAAGTCAAAACATTTATATGTAAAGTCAAAGTATTAGTTAGAAAAGTCAATGTTAGTAAGTGTTGAGGTCAAGGGTATATATAGTGTGTTAGAAGGAGTTAGTTAGGGAGAATGGATAGAAGGAGCATTATTGTAATATTCATAAGTGTGTGCTTTAGAGAGAGAATCTAGAGAGAGAATGTTCATATTGTAAAGATTACATCATGGAATGAAGATTTGATTGTTTAATCCATTGTTTCTTGCACTTACAACTCAGAATTCTCAACTCAAAAGTAAAAGGGTTTAATAGTGCATGCGGAACATCCCTCTACAGTTGAGATTCTATTTAGGACAAAACTCTACTTCAGACCGGCAACGCTACTCTAGACATCTACCTTTTCCTTGCCTCTCGCTGCTCGATCTTTCCCTGAAAAGATTTTTGATTTTGAAAACGAGGGTTAGACCGTAAGGTCTAGTGAATTCCCTTAAAACAGTTTAAACAACAGTTCCGGCCCGCTGACCGATATAAAACATTTATCACAATTGCAACAGGGAAGCATCATGAGTAATATAAGTCACAACACAACAACCCAGGTGGTCGGATTCCTCGGATACTCAATTAAGGAGTGACGGACGTAGTCCGTGCCTCACATCACCCCACAACAATTCTCGCGTGGCCGGATCCCTCGGATGCTCAATTAAGGAGTGACGAACGTAGTCCGTGCCTCACGCCACTATACTTCCCCGGGATGTACGGTCCCATAATACACATTACTCACGATGCTAACCCCACAACATCAAAATAGCATGCATACGATGATCATCAATTTAGCATTCACAATTATTTATGAATTCCACAACAAACACTTGCAAAGCATTGTATTTCAGTTAAATTCACAAAATCAGTATAATCTCATCATCAATTCATTTTGCAAACCGAATCGATATATTTAAAAGCAGTAAAAGCAATCCATTCATTTCAGGCAAGGGAACTCACCTGAGCCAATCCTACTGGTTTGCTGCGATCTCACCTAACGCCCCTGTATGATTTCTAAAGTATTAGTGAAACGCGCTTACATGATCCTCTAACTATGACACCCCATAGAAAAATTTTATTTCTATGAAGATAAATCACTATGGAAACATCCTCTCCGAAAATAGCCTTAATGACAAAACCTTCCAAAACTCGACTCGGAAAACCCACCATTTTCCGATTCGGAAAATGGCCATTTCCGATTCGGAAAAACCCCAACCAATATTTTCCGAACTCTAAAGGTAACGAGGTCAAAATGACGGCTTAACTAGCCAATTTCCTGATTCGGAAAACGTAGGTTTCCAATCCGGGAAAGGCATGACGAAACAAAACACCTCAGAAAACACCACATGTTTTCCGATTCGGAAAACATAGATTCCGATTCGGAAAATATGATTTTCCGATTCGGAAAACATAGATTCCGATTCGGAAAATATGAATTCCGATTCGGAAAACGTGAACAGTTCCGGAAACAGCTCTAAATCGATCAAAAATCGATTCTAACTCAATCCAATTGTACCTAAACTGATCCCAAAGCAAATATACGTCAATTAACAGTGATCTTACACTATTCGGGCATCGAGATCTTACGAAAATCCCCTATGAAAGCTTGATGATGATATTAGTTCCCCTTTTCCTCCAAAACACACACTTTACACACTAACAATTTCTACAAATGGTTTAATTCTAGGGTTTAAGGTTTAAATACCTTGGATTTTGGGCCAAGCCCATACCTATATTGGTATAAGCCCACATCATTAAAGACTTTTCAAAAGTAACACATTTAACCCCAAAATCCTAATTTTCTCACAAAAAGGTCATTTAACAGAAACTTAACTTAATTAACTCCATCCATAAATCTTGGTTATTACAATCGTAAAGTAAGCACTTACCATATATATATATATATAAATTTAAGCACTTGCATAATTTTAATTAAAAGTAATGTGATTTATGGTTTTAAATATATTAATAATTTCTTGAATTGTATTTATAGAGACTTGTAGAAGAAGCGATTGAGAAGATTAAGGATGATTCCCTTAACAACATTTCGGATTCTCCGATGCATTTCCCAATCGAAAAAGAAATATCAATTATTGAAGAAATTGTTGGTCCGTAGGTAGGGACGGTTGTTCGGGGTATGGGTAGCTTGCCGGTTCGAGCTCCAAGGATGAGAGGTCCGATGAAGGGAACCTCTAGGCCGGTATCTACGGTTAATGAGGATGATTTGCAACAACAACTTGCGGAACGTGACGAGGAGATACGCTTACTTAAAGAGGCACAAGATGAGGCGAAAAAGGAAGCCAAAAAACAAAGTGAAGAAATTGCGGCACAAAGAAAGTTGTTAGAATTATTATCAAAGAAGATAGAAGGTAGTGATGCAAACTCCAATTCAACAACCCCACGTCTCATGCTTTAGGTTAATTTTTTATCTTTATGTTATTGAACTTGTTGCCTAATTTTTGGATTTATTTAGGCAAAACCTTGTCTTTGAAGTATTGAACTTATTTGTATATTTTGGTTAATTATGGGAATTGTTTGTAGAAAACACGTATTTTTGGTTTATGAAAATTATAATGTTTGTTAGCATATTTATAAGATTTGTTTGTAGTTTGGCGTGAAAATATAAAAATTGCAACATGGTATATAAAAATGAGCAGTAATTTTTTTTTATATAAACTTCTTAGGCAACATATAAACAATGTAAGTGTTGCTTAAGAGAGATATTATATTATTGTAATTATAGTACATAGACAACATATGCAAATAGCGTATGTTGTTTAAGTTGACATCTAAGGCAACATATGGAAATAGAGTATGTTATCTAAGTTGATATCTAACGCAACATATGCAAAATCGAGTATGTTGTCTAAGCTGATACCTTAGGCAACGTATGTAAATAGAATATGTTGTCTAAGATGATACCTTACGCAACATATGCATGCATGCATGTTGCCTTAGAGTTTATATGGCGCAACGTATGTTTCGGTTCATATGCAACATAACCTTTTATGTGTTGCCTAAGGAGTCAGCTTAGGCAACATACGGTGTTTGACTATGTTGCGTAAGTTCTTATGCAGCATAGAGAAGGCAACATTTCTTAGGCAACATGGATATGTTGCCTAAGTCTTAGGCAACACATAAACTCCTCTTAGGCAACATTTTTCATTTGTTGCCTAAGTGACATTTTGAGGTAGTGTACAACCATCACCATCTTTTTTTTTACGGCAAGAAGCAAATTTATTGCAAAAACTAGCGAGGGGCTAGAATATTAAAAGAGTGCAATGCATTTTCCGGATTACAAATCCAACTCTCCCAAGTAATAAACTTCTTGATTTAGGATCTACACCTAAACCACTCAAATGCTAAGAATTGGATATCTCTAAAGATCTCAGACTCCTTTCTTAGCTAAGAATTGCAAAGAAGATTCCCTGCCTTTCAAATACCTCGGCCTCCCGGTTGGTGGTAATATGTCCAAGTCTTCCAGCTGGCAACCGGTAATCGAAAAATTCAAAAACTGACTATTGGTTTGGAAGGAAAAAAGCTTATCGGTGGGGGGACGTCTTTGC
Source organism: Centaurea solstitialis (assembly GCA_030169165.1). Classification (NCBI taxonomy): domain Eukaryota; kingdom Viridiplantae; phylum Streptophyta; class Magnoliopsida; order Asterales; family Asteraceae; genus Centaurea; species Centaurea solstitialis. The sequence continues at coordinate 70,715,935 of CM058042.1, forward strand.
TTATGCAAAGCGGTTTTGGGTAATTTGAGCACTTTCTATTTCTCCCATTATAGGGCGCCACTCAAAGTCATAAACGCGTTGGAAAGTATTCGTCGCCAATTCTTTTGGGGTGGAAAGGAGAACGCCAAAAACATTAATTGCGTCGCGTGGAATAACATTCTTTGTGACAAAGCAAATGGTGGCCTTAGAATTGGAAGCTTACGAGCACTTGATATATTTAGCTATGCTCGGTAAATGGTGGTAGAGGGAGTGGACAGATCTAAATGCTAAATGGAAAGAGGTGGTTAGTAGTTGTGCCAGTAGCAACTCGAGGAATCAAAAAGGGGTTTGGAAAAGCATTCAAGATATCGATAAATATCTCGGAGAAATGGGGGTTAATCTAAATTGCTTGATGGAATATAAAGATGGTGGTTGGACATGGATTCCAGACCCTCATCGGGGCTTCTCGGTCTCCTCTCTTAGGAGGTTTATTGATGGTATCATCCTTCCGAGTGCAGATGCCGAAACTACATGGATTTAGTGGATGCCCGGCAAGGTCAATATCCATCTCTGGCGTACTCTAAAAAACCGGTTAGCTTCGATGGACAATCTGCTCCGGCGTGGCATCTCGATTCCATCGGCAGATTGTAAACTATGCAACGCGAAGTCTGAATCCTTGGATCATCTTTATGAGGAGTGTTCAACGGTGTCGCTTGTATTTGCATATCTCTCAGAATGGCTGGAGTGGTGGCCAATCAAGGAATCTACCGTTTCGGAGATTTGGACTCACATTGATATGGTGGTTGGCTCCACGATTCATCGTACAGTCCGACGGGTGATCACGACTGCCTTCTTTTGGGTGCTATGGGCGCAAAGAAACTCCAAAGTTTTCAAAGGGATCATTCAAAAAGAGAAGACAATTGGCGAGGATATTCAGTTTAAAGCTTATGATTGGATCAGCGGAAGGACTAAGTTTGGAAAAATGCTTACGTGGGACAATTGATGTTTTAATCCTGTTAAGGCGGTCTCTCTTTGTATTGCTCTAGCTCCTCGCTAGTTTTAATAAAAAATTTCTCTTTCTTGCGGTCCAAAAAAAAGCTACCGTTTAACACCTTGTTGTTCCTCTGCGTCCAGATAATCCAGAAAAAAGCCACGGCGATCACTTTTTACACCCTCTTTGCGAAGTCTATCCCCCCCCCACAAGTTTGGTTATCGGCTTCCAAAGTTCAATTGATGAAGATTCGTTTACCGGCCACCATTCCAGCCAGCGAAAGGTGGGCAGTAACGATTCTCGTCATCGAGCATTGCGTGAAAGCATGATCCACATTCTTGTCCCATGTATTGCATAACGAGCACTCGTGCGACTGTATCCCAACACCTCTTTTTGTAAGATTGTCCTTTGTCGGGAGCCGATTATCGTTGCTGTAACAATTAACCCAATTTTAACCTACTGGGTTTATAGCATATAGAGCAACTAAATTGATTTCATAAATATTGACAATTATAAACAACTAGACATTAGGTTGCATATAGATGCAACCCAAAAATCCCACTCTTCCTCTCATAAAGTCAGGTTGTCTGTAAAAGTCATTTTCCAAAAGTTTCACTCTTCCCTCTCAACTCGGAATAACAGACGTAGCTGAGCAATCATTTACTGAACAAATTAACAATATAATCAGTAAATAATATAGGGTGGGGACTATTTATTCTTACAATAATGAACTGATAAACTATCAATCCAAGGAGAGAGTTATTATGCAATCCACAAAAAGGATACCATCTGTACAACCCTCATCTAAACCATTCATTTTAATTAATTCATTATGATTGATTAGTCGATTCATCAGTAGTCATTGATATCATGTAATAATATTTACTTGTAATGCATAGTATTTTCATTAAAATGCTTACACTAACATGAAATGCATATTGTTTGTTGGTCCCAGATTAGATTGAAATTGATTAAACTTAACAATTATAGTTCAAAATGAAGTGCAGCGGAAGGATTTATTAAGAACTATAACAGTGATCTTCAACACAGTTTATAACAGGATATTACAGTAATGAGAAGAATGAAGAACAATTGCTTAATGATTTTCAATTCAATTGAAAATGACTTTGATTACAAGCAAAATGAACTTACAATGAACTTCAATGGAACAATATTTCTTCACAAAGATGATACGTGAAAAGCACAAAATTACAGACCTTGAGAAAGATGAACAAACGACTATTTATACTACACTAAGGCTAACCTAACTAACCCTCTAAGATCTTGACATGTGGTCCAATCCTGGACGTTGAATGAAGGTCGGTTGAGGTAGTCACGTGATCAGTACATGGGAGAAAATAACCGTTTTGCAGAAGTTGACATTTGCAAAAGTTGAAACAGTCAGAACCTCTGGCGAGCTTCACAAAGGTTCTGGTATGACTTGTACGATTCTGGCTAGATAGAGTTGCAGAATCTCTGACGAGTGTCATAGAGGTTCTGTCAAACTTGACTTGAATAAACTGATCTTCTGTGAAGGTCTTCACAAAACTTCTGTCAACTTTATCTTCTGTAGGAGCTGCCTTGCTTCTTTTGTCATTACTTTTACATCAGAACAATTGAGGCTAACATTGTTTCATGAAAGTATCGCTCTCATGCTATACTTTCATGAAACAGTATGCATCCCATGTTAGTTTATCTATTTAATGCAAATATTATGCATTGTAGTTACAATTGCTACATGAAATCAGTATTTAATGAAAATATTATGCATTGTAGTTACAATTGTTGCATGAAATCAGTAATCAATCATAGTTAATGGGCTGAATGAATGGTTTAGATGAGGGTTACGAGTTGTAACCTTTTTGTGGGTTGCATAATAACCGTGACCATCATTCCAATATCACAAAGATATAACAATAGGGTTTACTAGCGGCGGACCTAGAAAATTTTTCAAACGACAGCACCATTTGACTATAAGAAATATGTATATAGATATTTTTTACAAAGTAAATATTGGTTTAGTGGTTGGTCCATTGCTTTTCAAGTCAATGGTCTTGAGTTCGGATCTTCTTAATTACAACCTTTTTAGAAACACAATAAGTATGAGATTAAAAGCTAAAAACTAGGAAAATGATTCTAACAAGATTTGAACCCTAGACCTCCCCTTTAAAAAGAGGGGAGCTAACCAACTCTACCAAAGGAAATGTTTTTCTTTATTGCTGTTTCAAAATATATATGTTGGCATACAACAAATTAATATGGTGACACTTTTCATATTCTATATTTTTTACACTGTGACAGAGGAATGAGACGGTGGCACCAAGGTAGGTCCGCCCATAGGGTTTACGTAATCACCCCATTTTGTGGTTCGTGTTATTCAAGTTCAGATAGTCACTCAAATACACCAAAATGTTGTTCTGGAAGGTTGTACAGCCATATGGGAATAAGTGAGAACTAGCAGTATGGGCACGACAAACTAGCTCTCGATGAAGAGTCTAGGTAACAGATCACAACAAATGTGCTCTAACCGAAATGTTGTAACAACAATCAATAGACAAAACACATGGTTTGACTATATCTAGTTGTGTCATTCTCAATTCGATAATCTTATGACAACTTGATTAACTCGACACTACGTATTCATAATATTTCAGTCGCCCCTCAACAGTCAAGAAAAAACTAAAAAACCGACTCAACTGTCCCTATTGGGGCAATATAGTTCGGAACTTCAAGTTTATTCGGAATATCACACATTGATCAATCAAAGAGAGATTCAACAACTAAAAGAAAGATCGATTCCTGCCTTTAAACGGGACTCCCTTAATCGATTATTTTCTTGTTAGCATATAAAACTAAATTTATTTTATAAATCTAAAATATAAACTATTTATTTATAAATTAATTATCTAAATTATAAACTAATTTATTTAATAAATCTAAATTATAAACTAAATTTATTTTATAAAACAAAATTATAAGCAAACTTATTTTAAACCACTAAAACGAAATTATATAAAACAAATATACTAAAAAAATACACTTATTATTTCGAATATGTGAAATACATATTACATAATAGTTGAAACATCAAATAACTCAATAAGTTTAAAAATACCACTAACTGAATAGAATTATACAACCACTGGTCATCATGGTTGTCATTGTAGTAGTATTTCAATTTCTACAATTCATATGGTGCAAGTGTTCGGGTACTAGTAAATCAAGTCATAGTAGTTGTGTTATAGAGGCCATTGTTATCGACTTCTTCTTGGTCCCCATAATGTGAGACGATGGCATCGATATAGGTTGTTAGTGGCGAACTCAGCCCTTGCTCAATCTCGTTTTCTTCAAGATTTTCCTCCACGACTTCAATTTCCGCCTCGAGATTAAATAATACAACATTCAGATTAAATAATACTGAATGTTATATTATTCAATCTGAATACTGTATTATTTACCATGAATAATGCATAAAATCCGGTCTAGATAATCATGTATTATTTGGACTGAATAGGAGATGTGTAGCGCTCTCACGTGTCATCATGTTCGCAAGTAGATTTGATTTTCCATTTGAAGTCACTCATATATATATATATATATATGTGTGTGTGTGTGTGTGGAGAGAGAGAGATAGAGAGAGAGGGAGAGAAAGGAAAGTTCAAATGAAAACTCAATTTTCATTGCGAAATGAGCAGTCGAGAGTGAGCCACGTGGCATATTGAGTCTAATTATCTTATATTAGTCAGACTGAATATTATGCATTATTTGAGGTGAATATTATGGTATTGAGACAAAAATAATACAAAATGTGCTATTATTCAGTCTGAATATCATAATACTCATCTCGAAAAATGCATAATGAAGCACGGATAATCCTCTATTATTCATATTGAATATGAGCCGAACAACACACGTGGCGTGTCGGTTGTCCTCACATTCACAATCAAATTTGAGTTTCCATTTAAATTTAATCCTATATACACACACACACACACACATATAGGATCAGGTTCAAATGTGAACTCACCTTTCATTGTGAATGTGAGGACCACTAGTATCGCGTCACGTATCAATATTCAGTCTGAATATTCATGTATTATTCCTGAATATAAGCTTTATTTAGTCTGAATAAAGTTTTATTCAGCGATTCAGAGTGATTGCGGTTAAGCTTTATACTCTGCATTCACGCGCATCATAGTGCATGGTATTCATACTGAATAAAGCTTAGGCGTTGATTTAGGTTGCCACATGACGCGATGTTAGTAGTTCTCACATTCACAACAAAAGATGAGTTCACATTTGAACTTTCCCCTCTCTTATGTAGCGGGTTATGATCTTAACTTGCTTTAAAGTGAATGGTGAGAGGTGGAAAAAGTGTTAGGACTGATCCTGATGCATTACTACTGCTGAAGGTATTTTTGTTAACACTATTGGCTTTGAAGTTGTTACCACTGCTAGTTCAACTGAAGGTTACCACTGCCAGTATGAATGTTAACACTGAAGATCAACTTACCACTGCTCTTGGAAAGTTACCACTGCTTATAAAGATTACCACTGCTGGTTGAAGATTAACACTGCTTTTGTCTTACCACAGCTGACAAGTTTATGATAAGGAAAGGATTGCGATGATTGAAGATATGGACAAGATATGATTCAGTTGGAGATATTTTAGAGATTATCTTGTAAATCTAGCTTCCTTATTGTTATCTTCTAATTCGTATATATAGCTGATAGGTTTTCATTATTAGATATGAGTTTTTCATTAGCTTTTGTTTTAGAATTCTAAGCCTCAAGATTGTTCTTGAAATCCCTGCAATTGAGAAGATTTGCACGTCTGTTTGAGCCTGTTCAAACAGATTGGGGCTTGTGTTTGTAATCATTAAGCTATTGAATCAATACACATTCAGTTTGTTACAAATTCATTGTTTTCAATATACAATCAAAGTGTTATTCCGCAAACTTCTTTGATTAAGTTTTCTGATCTTGATATTTAGATCCTGTCAAGTGGTATCAGAGCTAGTTTTTAAATCCAGAAAACTTATTAACAATGGATACTCAGGAAACAGTTTTAGTCTCAAAAGTCCCCATGCTTAAACCCAACGAGTTTGACATGTGGAAAAATCCGAATCCGTCAACACATGCTTCTCACAGACTATGGGATGTGGGAAGTTGTTGAAAACGGACCTGGTGTTGATGAAGCTGTGGCTGAAGGAGGTGCAAGACCTCCTCCCAGATCTGATGCTGATAGAAAAAGAAGGCAGACTGAGATGAAAGCCTTGAGTACTTTGTTGTTGGCCATTCCCAATGAATACCAACACCAATTCAGTACATACACTGATGCCAAATCACTCTGGACTGCTCTGGAAAAGAGGTTCTCTGGAACCAAAAGCACAAAGAGAAACCAGAAAGCAATTCTGAAGCAGCAGTATGAGAACTTCACATCCCTGAAGAATGAATCTATGACACAAACCTTTGATAGATTCAACAAGCTGATTGGAGAGCTAGCAACTGTAGATGTGAAGATGGATAAAGATGATGTGAATAGAAAATTCCTCAGATCTCTTGGAGAGGAATGGACTATTTACACTGTCTCATTCAGGCAGGGAGATGAATTGGAGGACAAGGAACTTGAAGATCTATACAATGATCTAAGAATCTTTGAAGCAGAAGTGGAGAAGAAGAAAAGACCCATTGGATACACTCATAATACTGCTCTTCTCTCTTCTGAAAACCCTAGTTCTTTCAATACCACTGTTTTTAATAATACCACTGCTGCTTATAATACTACTGCTAATGAAACTGTTTCTAATGTAAATTCTTGTTCATCTCAGGAAATCAATGAGGATACAGTTCTGTAAGCTTTCTTAGCAAGTCATGTCAAGTCATCCTTGATCAATGATGATTTGGATCAGATCAATGCAAATGATCTTGAAGAGATGGATATCAAATGGCAGATGGCCATGCTTACCCTGAGAATGAAGAGATTCATTAGAAGAACTGGAAGAAACAACTTTGATCTCAAGAGAGGAGATAAAGCTGGGTTTGATAAGTCAAAGGTAAGATGCTACAAGTGCAATGAACCAGGGCACTTTGCCAGAGAATGCAAAGGTGTAACAACCAACAATCAGAATAATGGGAGTGGATCTGCACAAGATCCTAGATTCAACAACAGGGGAAGCAACTCAAATCCTAGTTCATCTCAAGCTTTGGTCTCTCAAGATGGACAAGGATTTGATTGGAGTGATCATGCTGAAGAAGCAGTTCAAAATCAAGCCCTCATGGCTGAAATCAAGGAGACTGATATTCCCACTGAGGTATCTTCTAAACTCTGTTCTGATTCTTGTTTAGAAACTGTGAAAAAGTATAGGGATCACAATCAGACCATGAGTGATAGTATTAAGAAGATGGAGAGAGAAAGAAGAGAGTATGTTAAGATCATAGACAATCTGGAGGATCAAATAAAGGCCTACAAAGCCAATGAACTTCAGTTTGAATATGACCATAACTACTGGAAGTGGGAAAAGAAAGAGCTTGAGAGAAAACTGTCAAAAGAAAAGGAGGAAGTAGAGAGTGCTAGGAAAGAATTATACAAAGCCAAAGAAGACCTAGATAAATTTTCAAAGTCCTCTAAGGCTTTAGAATCAATCATTAGAGCACAAGTGACTGATGACTTGAAAAGGGGTATAGGATACAATAGTACCCCTCCTCCTTACAATCAGAATTACATTCCTCCCACCACTGACCTACTTTATAGTACAGACAGAGGTGAGTTGAAAGAAGGTTTGGATAGAATAGATCCAGTTGACTCAGAGGAGGAATCTGATAAAACAAGCACTTCTGAGACCATCCCTAATGAAAACCATCTTCTCACCAATGAGAAAGGTGGTATGCCATTTGTTCCTAGCAAAAAGGTAGATACCACTAGGAAAGATAAGGGGAAGTCTGTCATGTCATCAGAAAATAAAGGGAAAAAGACTGAGACAGCTAGGAAAGAAAGTAGGAAGGACCACTACACTCATAGGACTGTTGTTGAACCTGGTACTTCCTCACAGTCTCAAAACAAAAATCACCCTAGAAGGAATAAAAGAAACTGGAATAACCATTGGGCTCAATGTCATGGTGTTGATCTGAATAAGATTAATAGACCAAAACCATGCTTTATCTGTTGTAAGACAAATCATCTAGCAAGAGACTGTTATTTCAATCCTTTTAGTCAAAGAAACAGGTATCAAGCTAGAAGATTTGTCAATACACACAAAAAGGTTGTTCATAAACAAAACAGATCTAGTCAACCCAAAAGAAAAGTTCAAAAGAAAAGGGTTGTAAAGAAGTCTGTTAAGTTGGTTACTAAATGGGTACCTAATGCTTCACTTAGTAATACTACTGCTTCAACAAGCAGTGGTAACAACAGTGTTGCTTCTGACAGCAGTGGTAACAGCTTTAATAGTGTGGAGGTTAACACTGCTGCTAGCAATGTTAGCAGTAATAACTCAAACACTGCTACATCTCAAGTTAACACTGCTGTTAGCAATAACAGCAGTGGAAACTCAAACAATGTTACCACTGACAAGTCTTCATTGAGAAAACCAATTATAACCAAATACTCCAGTCATGAGATCCCAAATAAAGACTATATTTTTAAGCTTAACAGATTGACAGAGGTCAATTATGTTAATGAAAAGGGAGAACCCAAGACCATATTGGCTTGGGTTCCCTCAACTAACTGTTTCATTCTATGTGCAGAGCAACCAAGGAAGAAGGAGCATTCTTTGGCATGTGGATAGTGGTTGCTCTAGGCACATGACAGGTATCATGTCATTACTTGAAGACTTTAAAAGGTTTGAAGGTGGACATGTTGCCTTTGGGGATAATCCAAATGGAGGTAAGATTAGTGGCAAAGGTAAGGTATCAAAAGGTAAGATGACTTTTGATGATGTCTATTTTATAGAGCAATTAAAGTATAATTTGCTTAGTGTTTCTCAAGTTTGTGACAAGAAGTTTGGTGTATTTTTCACTGATACTGAATGTCTCATTCTTGCTCCTGGCTACATGATAGATGAGAGTAAAGTAATGTTAAGAACACCTAGGAAGGATAATGTTTACTGTTTGGACATTGAAGATGCTTCCTCTTTAACATCCTTAAACTGTTTGCTTTCAAAAGCATCTGTGAGTGAATCATCACTGTGGCATAGGAGGATGTGCCACATGAACTTTAAAAATATGAATTTACTTGTCAAAAACAACCTTGTAAGAGGTTTGCCTGCAAAGGAATTTTCAAGTGATGATCATTGTGTAGCATGTCTTAAAGGTAAGCAACACAAAAACTCACACAAGTCCAAAGAAGTAAACACTATCTCATCACCTTTACAGTTACTGCATATGGATCTGTTTGGTCCTACCAATGTGATGAGTATAGGAAAGAAATCCTATTGTCTTGTGATAGTTGATGATTACTCTAGGTTTACTTGGGTTTACTTTCTGAGAACAAAGGATGAGACAAGTGGACTAATCAAACCCTTTGTGACTAGAGTGGAAAACAAGACAAACCTTAGGGTAAAGGTCATTAGATCAGACAATGGCACTGAATTCAAGAATGCTTATTTGAATAGCTTTTGTGAGGAAAAAGGTATTGAGAGGCAATACAGTGCTCCTAGAACTCCTCAACAGAACGGTGTTGCTGAGAGGAGGAATAAGACACTAATTGAGGCTGCAAGAACTATGTTGGCTGACTCTAAACTTCCAATCACTTTCTGGGCAGAAGCAGTTAACACTGCTTGTTATGTCCAAAACAGAGTTCTTATAGTCAAATCAAAAGGCAAGACACCCTATGAACTTTTTGAGAAAAAGAAACCCTATATAGGATTTTTACAACCATTTGGGTGTCCGTGCACAATACTTGATACCAAGACTCACTTAGGCAAATTTGAGAGCAAATCTGATGATGGATTTTTTGTTGGATACTCTTCTCAGAGCAAAGCACTTAGAGTTTTCAATAGTTCTACAAGGATCATAGAAGAAAGTGACAATGTCAAATGCAATGAGAACACTCCTAACATACCTGGAAGTGGTCCAAATTGGCTATTTGATATTGATTCACTAACTAACTCTTTGAATATGAGCTATATAGTGAATGCAGGTTCAGGTACAGAGCAAGCACAAGAAACAAGTCCCACATTTGTCATGTTTCCCATGCCTCTTGTTGATTCAAATGATACCTGTACCACTGATGAGTCATCTGTTGATCATCACACAGAATCTGGGTCTGCTGAGAAGAGTGATGATCAACTAATTGAGGAATCCACACCCTCACAGAATCTAGAAGGCATACCTGCTTTAGAAGAGGGACCTCAATGGGATCAAGAACCAGAAGTGAATGATTCCAATCTAGGGTTGGATCTAACTGAAGAACCCCTGCATCTTACAAGAACTCAAAAGAATCATCCACCTACACTGGTAATAGAAGACATTCAGTCTCCTATGATTACAAGGAAGCAAAGCAAAAACCTTCCTAATCCACACTTGAGCATGATATCAGTCTTTCTTTCACAGACTGAACCAAAGAAAGCAACAGATGCTATGAAGGACCCAAGTTGGATAGAGGCCATGCAAGAGGAATTGCTACAGTTTGTCCTGCAACATGTTTGGGATTTGGTAGATTTACCAAAAGGACACAAAGTTATTGGCACTAAGTGGATTTTCAGAAACAAGACTGATGAGAGAGGCATTGTTATCAAGAACAAGGCTAGATTGGTAGCACAAGGGTACACTCAAGAAGAAGGCATAGACTATGATGATGTATTTGCACCTGTTGCAATAATAGAGGCCATCAGGCTATTCTTGGCATTTGCATCTTACAAAGGATTCAAAGTCTATCAGATGGATGTCAAGAGTGCTTTTCTCTATGGCACTATAGATGAAGAAGTGTATGTCAGTCAACCACCAGGGTTTGAAGACCCCAAATATCCTGATAAGGTGTATAAGTTGAGGAAGGCATTGTATGGTCTTCATCAAGCACCTAGGGCTTGGTATGATACCTTGTCCTCCTATTTGTTGGAAAACAAATTTGAGAGAGGTGTTATTGATAAGACCCTATTCATCAAAAGGACAAAGACTGACATGCTTTTGGTGCAGATTTATGTAGATGATATCATCTTTGGATCTACAAAGGATGATATGTGCAAGGAGTTTGAGGAACTGATGCACAAGAAATTTAAGATGAGTTCTATGGGAGAACTAACTTTCTTTCTTGGTTTACAGGTCAAGCAGAAGCCTGAAGGGATATTCATCAATCAGTCCAAATATGTTGCATCCATGCTTCAAAAGTTTGGAATGAATGATGCAAAACCAGCAAGCACTCCACTGGAAACTCATAAACATCTTACTGCTGATGTTGAGGGGGAGGAAGTTGATGTTCACCATTATAGATCCATGATTGGATCATTAATGTATCTTACAGCTTCTAGACCTGATATTATGTTTGCTGTTTGTGTTTGTGCCAGGTTTCAGGTTAGGCCCAAGGAGTCTCATCTACATGCAGTCAAAAGGATATTCAAATATCTGAAGGGCCAACCAAGATTGGGACTGTGGTATCCCAATGATTCTTACTTTGACTTAGTGGCATACACAGATAGTGATTATGGAGGAGCAAACTTGGATAGAAAGTCTACATCAGGAGGATGTCAATTTTTGGGAGGAAGATTGGTATCGTGGCAATGCAAGAAACAGACCACTGTTTCACAATCAACAACAGAGGCTGAATACATAGCTGCTTCACAATGTTGCTCACAAGTACTATGGATTCAAAATCAGATGCAGGACTATGGTCTTTCATTCTTGCAGACTCCAATCTACATTGACAATAACAGTGCAATTAGTATTGTCAATAATCCAGTCAAGCATTCAAAGACCAAACATATAGAGATTAAGTACCATTTTATTAGAGACTGTAATGAAAAGAAGTTAATTCAAGTTCTGAAAGTCCACACTGATGATCAATATGCAGACCTGTTCACAAAAGCTTTTGATGTAGGCAGGTTTACATTTTTGGTTACAGGTGTTGGAATGATGAACTCTGAATAACCCTTCTCTTTATTACACTTTTATCTGTACTTTCTCTGTATACTTTCTTCCTTTTTGTTTTTGTTTTTATTTTGGTAGTTTAATGAGTTTGTGAATGTTGCAGATACATGGTGAAGTTCTTGGTTTGGTCGCACAACGCATGAGGATGTTACCACTGCTTAGTTGGAATTACTTTTACTAGCAGTGTCAATATCACAAAACATGATTTTCATATCCAAGTCTTTACCACTGCTAGTGTCACACATTACCACTGCTAGCACATTCGCACATCACCACTGCTAGCACATTCGCACATTACCACTGCTAGCACATTCGCACATTAACACCGCTAGCACATTCGCACATTACCACCGCTAGCTCATTCGTACACTGATTGATCTTTACCACCGCTCGTGATATAAGTGTCTTTTTACCACTGCGCATACAGGGTACCACTGCTTTTCACTTTCTGCACACTTGGTACCACTGCTATTACACTTTACCACTGCTTTTCACTGCACATGCGCATGGTACCACTGCTATTATATTTTACCACTGCTTTTGACCTAGCATGAGTAATTACCACTGCTTGTGATTTTTACAACTGATTTTGACCTAGCATGAGTACTTACCACTGCTTGTGATTTTTACCACTGCTTTTAACGAATACCTTTGCTAGTGTATTTTTACCACTGCTGTTGACTTAGCCCACTAAGTGTGTTCGTTACCACTGCTTGTGGTAGTTACCCCTGCTCATCAGTTCACTATAAAGGCCCTACCTTGACCGCCTTTTTCATTAACGGCTATTCTGAACTTTTTCTCTAAAAACGTTTGCGATTCTGCTTCAATTCTCTCTCAGTGTTCTTGGAATTTCAATCCAGTACTGATTCTACTTTTGATTTTAGGGTTTTATTTGTGAAATCGATCATGGATTCTCTGTGTTTCGTCAAGGATCACAATAAGGTGGGATATTTCACAAAAGATGCCAATTCCGAAGGGTTTGAAGACATTCTTGATTTCTTGGCATCATCTCATATTGCCTATGCCCCGACCATCAATCCAACAATCTACATTCAACATATGCATGATTTCTGGTCGAATGCAGTCATTCAAGAAGAAGAAGGGGTCAAAATCATTCAGACCACCATCTGTGGTCAATCACTAACCCTTACCCCTGCAAAGATCAGATTTCATCTTCAACTACACGACGAAGGAGGTATTTCTATGCTTACACCCTCAATCATCATGGAAGCTTTTGTAAGAATGGGTATACAGGCTCTCGCACTTCTTTAAAATACCTTAAGGGTAAATTTTGCCCTCAGTGGAGGTTCTTTGTGCATACCCTATTGCATTGTTTTTCAAAGAAAACCACCAGTTTTGGTGAGTTTAGCAGCACCATTGTCTCTGCTATGGTCTGTCTAGCCACTAATCAGGTGTTTAACTTTTCACAAATGATTTTTGATGATCTTGTGTACAATCTTGAGAACATTAACAATTCTAAAGTCAAAACTTTTTATATGTTCCCAAGATTTGTCCAAGAAGTTATAACTAAAGAATTGACGGCTGTACCAATGCATGGTGACATCTATAAGAGCTCTGCTCTTGGTCATAAGGTGTTTGCCAATATGCAGAGACCTGCAGAAGGCTCTAATGACCAATTCATTCCATTGTTCTCTACAATGATGAGAGTGAACCACCTACAAGGTGAGGCATCAGGCTTGCATCCCACACAACCAAGCATTCCCACTGATGACCTACCCACACCTATCACTGATACAATCCCACAGTCCCTTGATTCTACCCCCACCCCCTCACTCAAACAATATATCAGAAAGAACAGGGGAGCTCCTTCCTCCTCTGGTTCTAAACCCTAAGAGCCTTTAAGCCAACAGTTGGAGCACTCTCCTTCTGATAATATCCAAAGGGAAACCCCTGGAGTGATGCCCCACTCAAGTGTAAAGAAGGTGCTCTCTAAGGAGATGAAAGGGCATGTGGTTGGTGAGGCTCAAACTACTGATGTTGCACAAGGTGTACATCAGGACAGTTTGAACATAGCTAAGACCCCCACCATGGCAACTCCTATTGAGCAATCAAAGGGAGGTCCCAGGTGCCAAGAAACCAAGGGGGCATCTAGTGCTTCAGCAAGGCTGAAGACTAATGTCAAAAAGCTCAAAGATCCAGTAATGGAGGTAAACACTCCTAAACCTGGTGAGGGCAGTTTTTCACAAAAGGAATTGACGGACAATTTCACTGCTATTGCCAAGGATTTGAAGGCTTTTGACAAGAACTTTCATGTACATGATGAAAAGCATGGCTCTCATGAGGCAAGGTTGGACACATTGGAGGAGTTGGTTACTGCACAACATGATTTGCTAAAGGTGCATGATGCCAGAATTATTAAGCAAGCCAAGATTATTCAGGCTCAAGGTGCTGCTATGGCTTCAATGAAAAGTACTATTTCAGCCCTTCCGAAGAAGTACTCCACTTTGGTTGCATTCACAAAGGGGGGGAGGAAATCTAAGGTGAAGGGGAGCCAAAGAAAGAGAGAGTTGTTGTGAATGAACCTACTGATGTTGCTAATGCTGATGTTGCTAATGATGGGTTGCCTGAAATAGTAGAGGAAGCTGGTGCTAAGGGGGAGACTGAAAAAGGAGTTAGGAATGAAAAAACTAAGGTTGCAAATGAACCTTTAGTTGATATTGTTGATACAGGGGCTGAAATAGTTGTGAATGAGGATGAGATTACAATTGCTGAGCTGCTTTTGACAATGCCTAAGGTAATTCCACAAACCAAAGGTGTAGTGATCAAAGAACCTGAAGTAATAAAGAGCCAAAGTGTAGTCCTTGTTGATCCAAAAGACAAGGGAAAGGAGAAAATGGTAGAAGAAGCTGAGCCTGAGACTGAGATGGCCAAAGATGTTGAGGATGAGGCTAATAATGCAGAAGAAGAGAAAGTTATGGATGATATGTCTGAGAAAGAAAGGGGAACTGAAGCTAAGGGGGAGTCTGATGATGATGATGAGGCTCAAAAGAAAGTGCAAGAATATGAAGCTTCAGAGGCTCTTGCTAATAAGCTTAGGTTGGAAGATCAAGCAAGATTGGCCAAAGAAGAAAAGTAAAGAAAGAAAAAACAAGCTCAACAAGAAAAGGCTTGAAAGGCTGCTGCTAAGAAACTTCAAGATAAGTTCAACAAGGAAGCTGAGAAACAAAAGAAGATTGTTAAGCCATTGCCTAGAAAAGAAGAAAGAAGAAGAATGGTGAGAAGTCTATCTGGGATTCTTGGAAGACCTGTTCAATACTTTTCAGGTTGGAGCTTTGAAAAGATCAAAATGCATTATGAAGAAGCCAGAGTTGTTAAGGAGTCTGATGATCAGACTGATAAGATTGAAGAGAAGAACAAAGAAAATGAAGAGGTGCATGTATAGAGAAGAAGCAAAAGAAAGCATGATGTAGTTACCACTCCTGAAGGTACTACCACTGTTGGAAAAACTGTTACCACTGCTGCTGTAACAGAGAAGAAGAAGGATGAAGAGGTGTCAACTCAGAAGGAAATGGAGACTCCTAAACAGACCAGTCAAGAAAAGAGGAAGAAGTCCATAGCTCATAAGAGGCCAACCAAGAAGAGGAAGATTTTCACTGAAGTATCTAAAGTGATGGATTGGTACTGCTTTGAAGACAATAAGGCTATATTCTTCAGGATTGTGAGAGAGGATCAGACAAATGAGGTGATCTCTAATGTCAACAGAATGTTTACAAAACTCTCAGCTTCAGATCTGAAGAAGTTATATGAGATTGGATGTGCTAAAGAGATGACTGAGTTTGCAGATGCCATTTTCTTTCAAGAAAAACTTCAAACCATGTTTGCTTATGAGAAAGCCAAGGAGGAAAAACAGAAGAAAAACATGAGGTTGGAGAAAGGTGAAGTGAAAGATGGAAAGGTGGTTGCCTGGAATTGGTTTAAGGCAAATAGAGCATTTTCTGTCTCTTATGATGATGGTGTTAAAGACTATTTCTTGGTGGATAAGAGATATGACTTTGAAAGAAGGATGATGGAAGGAGTTTTAAAGTGTAAAAAGTCTGTTATGTCTGAACTTGAGAAGGAAGTGATTGAGAATCTGACAAATCAGTTATCAGACTTGAGAGAAGATGAAACTGCAGAGGAAGAAAAGGTAGTGCTTTGGGGAGTGAGAGGTATTTTCAAGAAATATTATTTTGTGCAGTGGAATAATGGAAAACAAAGAAGTAATGCAGAGTTTGAAGAAATTCTGAATTTGGTTACTGCTGAAGATAGAGTAACTATGCATGAGTATGGGTTGGCAAAACTTCAAGAATTCTTGAAAGATTCAAATAATTCAGAGCATGCAAAGATGATCAAAGAAGCTATGCAACGGTTGAAGAACTTAATTTCTGATTAAAATAAGAAGTTAAGTTAGGGGGAGTTGTTAGGACTGATCCTGATGCATTACTACTGCTGAAGGTATTTTTGTTAACACTGTTGGCTTTGAAGTTGTTACCACTGCTAGTTCAACTGAAGGTTACCACTGCCAGTATGAATGTTAACACTGAAGATCAACTTACCACTGCTCTTGGAAAGTTACCACTGCTTATAAAGATTACCACTGCTGGTTGAAGATTAACACTGCTTTTGTCTTACCACAGCTGACAAGTTTATGATAAGGAAAGGATTGCGATGATTGAAGATATGGACAAGATATGATTCAGTTGGAGATATTTTACAGATTATCTTGTAAATCTAGTTTCCTTATTGTTATCTTGTAATTCGTATATATAGCTGATAGGTTTTCATTATTAGATATGAGTTTTTCATTAGCTTTTGTTTTAGAATTCTAAGCCTCAAGATTGTTCTTGAAATCCCTGCAATTGAGAAGATTTGCACGTCTGTTTGAGCCTGTTCAAACAGATTGGGGCTTGTGTTTGTAATCATTAAGCTATTGAATCAATACACATTCAGTTTGTTACAAATTCATTGTTTTCAATATATAATCAAAGTGTTATTCCGCAAACTTCTTTGATTAAGTGTGAATCCCAGATAGTAGAGAATGATAGATGGAGAGAAAACTAAGACAAATGATCAAGCATTGATGAACAAATAATGGTGAGAATGTTGGTAGAATGATGTTGAGAAGACAAGAGAATAAAATGCTCCTTGGGATTGCTTCTCATTCAATATAGTAGGCTACAAACATCTACACTAAACCCTAGGCTATAACAATGTTTATATAGTGTAATAACCAAGAATTCTGGATAAAGTTAATTAATTTAAGTTTCTGTCAAATGACCCTTTTTGTGAGAAAAATTAGGATCTTGGGTTGAATGTGTCACTTTTGAAAAGTTCTAATGATATGGGCTTATGCCATTTTAGGTTTGGGCTTGGCCCAAAACCCTAGGTATTTAAAACCCTAAACCCTAATCTTTGCCATTTTTGGGAAAGATTAGTGTGTGTGTTTAGTGTGTGTTGGAAGATCTAGCTTGGAGCCATTTTATCATCTTCAAGGTCGGGAAATCATCACCGAGGTAAGATCTCGATGTTATTTTTTTTTTGCGTACGGTTTATCTAAATTGATGCGGGATTAGCTTAGTGACCTTCTAGAATTACTTTGGATCCAATTGGATTAGTCTTCTTCGAGATTTGGGCATTTTTATGAATCTGCTCGGTTTTCCGATTCGGATTTTGAGTTTTCCGAATTGGGACTCATGTTTTCCGAATCGGAATTCATGTTTCCCGAATTGGGACTCATGTTTTCCGAATCGGTTTCTTTGAAGCTTGTTTAAATGTTTCGAATGCCTTTCCCGAACTGGAAACTATGTTTTCCGAATCGGGAATTGGGCTGGCCTAGTCGTTATGCTGACCTCGTTCCTTGCGAATCGGGAATTCGGATTTGAGTGTTTTCCGAATCGGAAATGGGTGTTTTCCGATTCGGAAAAGGAGGTTTTCCGATTCGGATTTTGTAAGTCAGAAAATATGTTTTCGAGTCGGATTTTTGAGGAGTTTCATTTGTAGGGTTAGTTTTCGGAGAAGTTTTTCCATAGTGATTTTTGAGGAGTTTCATTTGTAGGGTTAGCGGAACCCCCGTGCTAAGTCTGCCTAGGGATGTCATAGTAGTGGGTTTTGTTGAGCGCAATTATTAATGCCTTAGATATTTACAGGCACGTTAGACGAGGTCCGCGGGAGGACAGTGAGATTTACTCAGGTGAGTTCCCTTGCCTGAAAATGAATGGATAGTTTTCACTGTTTTTATAAATATATATCCATTCGATTTGTGAACTGTTTTGCTAATGATGATGAACTGTTTTTGTGGGAAATATGGATAATTGTCGGATTACGTTTGATGCATGTTTAAATGTAAATGTTGAAATGTTTCGGATTGAAATGTGTTGCAAGTATGGACATTGGGTACCTTGGAACTATATGTTCCTTGGGAGTGTTTACCATTTGGTCTGGTCCACCATTTGGGGGTACCTCGGGATAGCGTCCCTTGGGAGTGATGTGATTATGGCCTCGGTGCCTTGTGGAAGTTCTTTGTCCGTAACACATTTGCGTTGCCATGATTATCAAATTGTGATTTTACGGCCAGCGGGCCGGAACTGTTGATTAACTGTTTTGAGGGAATTCACTAGACCTTTCGGTCTAACCCTCGTTTTCAAAATCTAAAACCTTTTCAGGGAAAGATCGTGCTGCGAGAGGGAAGGAGAAGGTAGACGTCTAGTGTAGCTCTACCGGTAGAAGTTAGTACTTTATCCTAAATTAGAATCTCAGCTGTGGAGGGTTGTTCCGCATGCACTCCTTAACCTTTTACTTTTGTGTTGAGAATTCTGAGACTTATGCGTATTAGATCACTGGGATTTATGATTATTGTGTATTTATAGTTGTTATGATAATTTGGTATCGGGGCGTTACATATAGCACTAGGTATAG
The DNA here is from genome assembly GCA_030169165.1 of Centaurea solstitialis. Classification (NCBI taxonomy): domain Eukaryota; kingdom Viridiplantae; phylum Streptophyta; class Magnoliopsida; order Asterales; family Asteraceae; genus Centaurea; species Centaurea solstitialis. The sequence continues at coordinate 70,734,899 of CM058042.1, forward strand.
GGAAATTACAATACAAGCCCTTAGAGTCTATGACTCTTTACAAAAGAGGGCAAACATAAACTAAAGCTAAATACTAGAATAAAGAAAATACTGGATAGACCCTTGACTTCTTCACAACCTCAAAGTAGGGTCTAACAATCTCCCCCTTTGGGAAGAAGTCAGAAGGGTGGTGAAGCTCAAGCGCTGGTTCCCACTTCGACATCTGAAGGAACTCCTCCCATTCACCAATGATCCTAGCACGCATCTGCATAGCCGCTTCCACTCGTCTGTACATGAGCCTCTCCTTGAGCTTTCTCTCAATCAGGTTCATGGCCTCCAAAATCTTTCCCTTTCCATCTACAAACTTCCGACTCGGTACCTGATCAGCCAAGAGTCTACTCTGCATTCCGTTGAAGACGTAGAGAAGGGTTCCGTCGCAGAATTTAGCAAGTTCGCTAAATCGCATGAATCTTCGTTCCCTCTTCTTCATCGTCACATAAAGAACCCCGTGCTCCGGTATCCTGGTTGGCATGTATGGAAGGTAAGCATCAATGCCAGGTACGAGCAGGTTCGGGCGGAGCAGGTTGACCTTCGGCTGGCGGCTCTCGATAGCTAGCTGGTAGTCCGTCACACGCGCAAGGGTGATCGCATGACGAACATACTTCTTCAGGATTTCGGTGCCGTCTCTGTAGTGCTCAGGTCGGAGAATCGGGCCCTGGAGGTACTTGATGAGCGTCAGTAGGTCTTCAAGGTGAACTCGGTCTAGATCTGCTTCTGTGAAGGTCCAGTCTTGCAACACACCTCGGGGAACGCCGGTCCCGTACATACGGACGTCGTACTCAAGGAACACCTGATGGCCATGTCTGTAGGGGCGCATAGCAGTTACCTTGATGAAACGACGTCTGATTCTTTGACGCCCGTGGGTGGCCCAGTTGCACATCCTCTGGTGCACGTATGCAGTCCTTCTCCTCTTGTTCTTGATGTGCGAGATCCCGAAGTAAACCTTTCTTGACCAGACGTGCAGGTTCTCCAGCTGGAAGATGCGGCTGAAAGATTCCTCAAGGAATGGCCTGAATATGACGGAGTGGTTCCAGTTGAGCTGGATGACAACTGGAGCGGAGGTCTCTGGATCAGTCGAGTGAACGGTGCGAGGAGCGTCCGGAGTGGGAAACTCGAACGCTGACAAAAGGCTGGTGTAGTCGGTGTTTTTGGAGAATGTCGTCCCCCTTCTTGTATATCCTGAGGCTCTGAGCGAGCGACCGAAGAATCTTCCGGGCTTCCTCCGGAATCTGAAAGTCTGAAGGGTCTGTCGGTGCTGCTTCAGGGGGAACGACCTCTATCCCTGCTGTCTCGGTCAGATGAGGAAACTCAACTACCTCACCTGTCGGAATTGGCTCGTAGTGCCAGCTCCCCATGTCAGGAATCACCTCCGTATCTGAATCTATGTATGAAGCATCGGCGGCGGCTGATTCTGACGGGGCACTCGAGCTAGCAGATCGTGAAGCTAAAGCTGTTGTAGCAGGCGCGGAACCCGAGGCTTGAGCGAGGCCGATGCGAGGTCGTTTGGCTCCTTGCATCTCCCCCTCATGAGGACCTGCGCCCGGGTCAGTGTCATCATGTCCCCGTTTTTGAGGACTGAGCCTGAGGCCGGCACGCTGCCTCGAGTTCGCGGATACGTCTGTTGGCGGCCTCCAACTGTGCTTCCCTCTCTCGCAACTGAGCATCCCTGGCGGCTAGTCGTTCTTCCGCGCGCTTGAGCTTGGCCGAAAGCTTGTCATTCTGAGTCGTCAGCGCGGAGACCGTCATGTTGAACTCGTCTTCATGAACATAGCCCGAAATGGCTCCCTAAGATGATGGTTGCGGAGGTTGTAGGCGGAGGACTGGCTCGGTACGAGGAGGAGCCACTGGCTGTTGCATCTGAAGCTCGGTCGACTTGCCCTTGGCTTGGCGTCGAAGTTCTTGCAGTTCTTCCTCCCGTTCGGCGTCGCGAGACTTCAGTGTCTCGATCTCTCCCCTTTGCTCGTTGAGAGCACTCTCGAACGCCTCAAGTTTGGCATTGCGAGAGGCCTCGGCGCGGTCGAGCTCCGCGAACCTGTCTTGGACGACTTTAAGGATGTCGCCCGAATCCGTCGGACCCAGTCCCGGTAATACAACACCCGGTGCCACTTGGGCGCCAGTTGACGAGAAGAGTCCTACTGAGGTGCTCTCTCGGCCTGATGTCATCGCTGGAATAGGGTTGACGATGTCAGGACTTCCGGTGGATCCTCGAAGGGCGTCATCAGACGCACCGACTCTCCCCGTTCCGGCCAGGCCACTCGGGCGGGCGGATGATGCTCCAAGAAGTGTCCTATCCAAATGAATGACTTGAAAAGTCTCAGTGAATGGATCTAAGACAACTGGTGCACGGAAAGAAGTCGAGAGTTGGGGCAGTTGCTCTCTTATGTCAACACCGGCAGACTCCAAGCGAGTGGCCGGTGGAAGTTGTGCTGAATCCCCGTGTGAAGATGAAACGACCATCTGTTGAGAGATGGCCGAGTGGGTGGCTTGGGCGTGCAAATGCGCTGGTTGGCTGCCAGCGTCTTGACCCGACGTCACAAGGTGACCGGTCTGTATGTGGGTTGCCTCTGTGGGGGAGTGACTCGGGGTAGATGGGAGTCCTAGGGTGTCTAACCTAGTGGGTTCTTCTTCTCCTCCCTGTTCTTCTATCCTAAGCCACTCTTCATCTAGGTGGACCTCTTCTTCGCCGGTCTCTTTCTTTGACCCTCACTACCGCCCTCAAGGTCTTCATCACCTTGTCTCTCCACTGCCGTTCCCACTTCTTCTTCACCATCACGACCGTCGGTTCGGCCGTCTGAGTCAACTTCATCCTGTTTGAGGATGTCCACGGAGTAGTCTCCGTTGAAAGATGACGTCTCCTCATCTTCCTCTCTTTGAGCCTTGCCGCTCTTGAGGTTGTCCACCTCCTCGGAAGAACCATCACCGAAGTCCACTTGTTCGGACTCGGTGGCCTCAACATCAACAACCTCTCGGTTGGATGGAGTGTGATCGGAGGAGGACTCTTCATGGCCTTCATCACAGCCAGATGCATTACCGGAATCGTCTCCGGAGGGTTCGCCTTCTGGATCTCCTTGTGGTCCGGGAGCAGCGTCGGTTTGAGGAGGCGAAGGGACGTGGGCTTGTTCTTGTGGGGAAGCTTCCACGTCCCCACCCTGTACTGCTGGTGATAGTGCTGATGACTGCTCCCGTTCGTCAGAATGGTATGGAGAAGGCGGCGAGTACCTTTGAGCGCCGGTGTATCTCTTCGTTCGGGCGCGGACGTAGTACTCGTCGGAGTGCTCATCTATCAGCTCCCGACGTGTGCGGCGACCTCTCGCTTGACGCACCTGTTGGTAAAGTGCGCTCGGACCAACCTGAGGTACGTGTGGAACCGCGGAAGTACCAACTACTCTACCCGGCGACCCCCTCACGTCTACTCGAACTACACCCCGATCCGGAGGCACCCCCAGTGGTACCCCGGGGCTCGGCACCTAAGGCCCGAGCCGACTGACGGACGGCTTGCACATCCTGGGTAGGGCTCCTCGGTTCTGAGGAGTCCGTAGACGTGTCTCCTAGACCTATGGACGCCCTATATAGTCCTACACACCCTGCTTCCCTATCCGCGGTGGCCAACACGTGGCGAGGAATCGGCATTTCCTCTTGGCCGGGCTTGAGTTCCCGAACCTTGGACCTGGAGAGTTCCTTGCTCTTGAAGGTCGGGTGGCGCGATCGTCGAGCGACTTCAGGATGACGGTCCATCGACCCCCTGAACTTGCAAGTTCATGAAAATGCACAAGTTCAGTCCCTAGACCTCAACATAACGACTAACCTGGATATGTTTTCATCGGGTATTAACTGTGTAACCCCGGTACCGGATTTTGCGCGAGTCCTGATCTGATCTAATCAGAAGTCGTTGTTATGGTCCACACCTACAAAACATAGTCTAGGATGGTATCCATTGTAGTGTGGATCCGAGAACGTTAGCACAAACAAACATATGATTATACAGACACTCCCCCTCGAAAGATGCTATAAATTCAAGTCTCCCCCTACACACATGCATCCTAACAGATCCCCAGCTCCCCCTAGACCTTAGGCGGGAGGTCTAACATTCCTAACTTGCTTAGAAGGAAGTAATGGCGTTTCTCATCAAAGGCCTTAGTGAACAAATCAGCAAGCTGAAGGTCACTTTCCACAAAATACAGTTCAATGTTACCTTTTTCGACATGATCCTTGATGAAGTGGTACCGAATGTCGATATGCTTTGTTTTGGAGTGCTGAACTGGATTTGCGGTGATCTGAATGGCACTTTGAGAGTCGCAGTAGATTGGAATTTGGTTCATGGTGTATCCGAAATCCGCCAGTTGGGTTTTCATCCATAGAACTTGTGAGCAACAACACGCGGCAGCGATGTATTCAGCTTCGGCCGTGGAAAGTGACACACAGTTCTGTTTACGTGACGACCAACTCACCAACTTGTTCCCGAGGAACTGGCAGGCTCCGGATGTGCTCTTCCTGTCCAACTTGCAACCTACATGATCAGAATCTGTATAGCTAATTAGCTCAAAACTAGAACCCTTTGGGTACCAAAGGCCAAAGTCTGGCGTGCCCTTCAGGTACCTAAGGATTCTCTTCACAGCCTTAAGGTGTGAATCACGCGGGTCGCACTGATAACGAGCACAGACACCCGTGGAGAATACAATGTCAGGTCTACTAGCCGTGAGGTATAGCAGGGAACCAATCATTGCCCGATATTTCTTGAGATCTACCGGCTTGCCAGACAAGTCGGCGTCCATTTGAAATGATCTGGACATTGGTGTAGCAGCAGAGTTTGAGCCAACCACATCAAAACGTTTTAATAAATCGTGAACATATTTTGATTGGTTTATGAAAATGCCTTCAGGGCATTGACGGACTCGGAGTCCCAAAAAGAATGTCAATTCACCCATCATACTCATTTGAAATTGTGATTTCATAGTGTGCTCAAACTCTTTGCACAACTCAGGCTTTGTAGAGGCAAAGATGATGTCATCCACGTATATCTGTACGATAATTAAATCATCACCTGATTTACGAAGGAATAAGGTGGGGTCGATTGTACCTTTCTTGTAGCCAGCTCCTAGCAAATAGACAGTAAGAGTTTCATACCATGCTCGTGGAGCTTGCTTGAGACCATAAAGTGCCTTGTCTAACGCATAGACATGGTCGGGAAACCTCGGATCTACGAACCCCTCGGGTTGTTCAACATACACCTCCTCATGAAGGACACCATTCAGGAACGCACACTTGACGTCCATTTGGTAAACCATCATATTCTTGTGGGCGGCGTACGCGAGAAAGATCCGTATGGCTTCTATCCTTGCAACCGGCGCAAATGTCTCGTCGTAATCGATACCCTCTTGTTGGCGAAATCCCTTGGCGACCAAACGAGCCTTGTTGCGAATAACAAGGTTGTTTTCATCCTTTTTGTTCCGGAAAATCCATTTTAAGCCGATAATGGACTTCCCCCATGGTCGTTTTACCAGGCGCCAAACCTTGTTCTTTTCAAACTCTGCCAATTCGTCTTGCATGGCTCTTACCCAGTCCGGGTCTGACAGAGCTTGATCGATTTCCGACGGCTCAAATTCGCTTAAGAAACAGGCGAAGAGACCTAAGTTGTCGGATTTCTTTGATGATCGAGTCTGGACATTCCGAGATGGACTCCCGATGATCTGGGATGGAGGATGACTTCTTGACCACTTTCTTGAGTGAGGAAGAGTGACATAGGACTCTTGGTTGTTCGTTGCGTCGTTCTCATCTTGCACGACAAAGTTGCTTGACTGGATTCCTCCGGAAGGACCACCTGCATTCCTTCTCAGTGGCTCAATATTCAGAACAACTTCCAGTCTGGGCTCCCGAACCACTTGAGCATACGATCTTTGAGAGGTGCTTGGAGATGGTTGCGGAGCGGCTTCAGTGACCGGAGCACGGACAGGTGTGGAATTCTGTGCTACAACGAGTTCTTGTGAAGCTTCTGAAGGTTGCTCGTTAGATGAATTCTGAGGTGGTGAGACCACTGGTCTGTAGTCGTATTCTGAGCGGAAGTAGTAGCCTCAGATGTGCTTTCCGTCACGAAAGCATCGGACGATACAGACGTCGTGGAGTTTCCAGGTGCAGCAGGCACGATGATCGAACCAGTTAAGATCGGCAAATCAAAGTCTGAAGGATCTATAAAATCTGAATCAAAGGTGTTAGGTCTAAAATCTGTGCGCGGTGGTGCATTAGGCAAGTCAGGTAGAATAGCATCAGGATTACTAGAGCTAGCATCAGAAAGAGTTTCGGTTTCAGAGAAATCTACATTGGTACTTTCCAGGATGGTTTGGGATCGTTTGTTGTAAACCCGATAGGCCTTTGAGTGTGGTGAGTATCCTATGAAGATAGACTCATCAGCCTTGGGATCAAACTTTCCCAAATCGTCCTGGTCATTCAAGATATAACACTTACAACCAAATACCCGTAGATGCTTAATGTCTGGCTTGCGCTTCTCGATCATCTCATAAGCTGTCTTTCCTGTTCGCTTTACGATGAGAGTGTGGTTTTGCGTGTAGCATGCCGTTGCTACCGCTTCGGCCCAAAATGATTTTGGAACGCCGGAGTGGGCCATCATGGATCTTGCTGCTTCGACTAACGTCCGATTCTTCCTTTCCACTACCCCGTTTTGTTGAGGGGTACGCACGGCGGCGAAGTTGTGAGAGATCCCCACATGTTCAAGGAAGGATTGCAACTTCGAGTTGCGAAATTCGGTTCCGTTGTTGCTCCTCAACTTCTTCACCTTTAGATTCAAGGAAACTTGGATCCGTTTGATGAAGGCAATGATTCGATCCGCAGCATCAGATTTGGCACGAAGAAATTCAAGCCAAGTGAACCGAGAGAATTCGTCAACCATGACTAGCATGTATTTCTTTCTTGCTAGACTTTCAATCCTCATCGGCCCACATAGATCCATGTGTATCATGTCGAGTGGACTTCGACAATTAGTTTCCAACTTGGGAGGATGGGAACTTCTCTTCATTTTTCCTAGCGCACATGCAGGACAAAGTGTGTCCTTGGAGAGGCGTGTCTCAGGAAGTCCACAGACCAAGCCTCTTGAAACTAGCTTGTTCATGTCTTTGAAGTTCTGATGACATAGTCGTTGATGCCATAACCAACTGTCCGCCTTGGTAGCTTTTGCGAGCAAACAGATCTTGTTGTCTGGTTGTGATAGATCTTCAAACTGAGGATGTGATTGGGGAATGCATCTGAAGACGGTGGTGTACAGATTCCCAGTTCTGCGTGCAACTAGAACGGGATCCTCATCTTCCGTGTTCACAGTAGCTCCGTACATGAATTGTTTACACCAATAGCCATTGTCACAAAATTGGCTGGAGCTGAACATGTTGTAAGCCAAACCCCTCACATACCTCACCTGCTTGATTATATACTTACCATCTGTGATGCTTCCATACCCCTCTATCCTTTTAGGTCTTGAATCAGCCATCTTGACGTATCCCTCAAACTTTTCAATGAAGTCAAAAAGGAAGGACCGATGACCAGTCATGTGTCGATGGGCTCCTGAATCTATGTACCACACATGACTGACCTGCAAAAGGATTAAGCTTGTTTAGGGACCCATTGCCCAATGGGTTCCTTAGGGTTAGATGAAGCAGGTAAAACACTCGGTGCAGTCTCCTTTTCGGATTGCTCCTTAGGCATAGGGGACTGTACTGAGGAGGAGGTTTTAGAATTTCCTCTTCGCCTCCTTCGTCTCTTATGAGACTTGGCATTCAAATTATGAGCATTTAAAGAACTAGCCACACCAAAGCGCAAGAGATTGTCAAACATAGTGCACATGTCATTCCTAAAAGTAGCAAAAACATTGTGCAAATTCCCATTACGGGTTACAGACAAGTTTGAATCAAATCCTACACTAGGTGTGGCATGACCTAGACCCGCACGGTTAGGACCACGCCACTTAGGGAAAGCAGAAATGGGGTTGTTCCTTCCTTGATCCTTTCTTGGTGGCTTCACATTCTGTCCACCATCTTCTTTCCTCCCAACTGCATTAGAAGCAATGTGTGAGTTAGAGGACGGTTTGTGTGAAATGGATTTACCACCTTTTCCAGATGACGGTTTTTGAAAATTAGGTTTTGTGGAATTGAAAGGTTGTTTCTGATTAGGTTTGGCCCGAGAGTTCTCACCCACTTCAAAGGAGCTTGAATTGAGCTCAAGACTTTTTATGGGTTTGGCTGAAACACAAGCATCAGTAGACTTGGAATTCTTGTTCTGGAGACCTTTGGGTGCGTGAGGCTTAACTGACTTCCCTTTGTCAGTACCAACACATTTTTCACCCGCGGGTTTGTTTATCTCAGAACTGGATGCAAGTGTAACAGTGGGCTCATCGGGTTTGGTTGGAACGCTTACCCTTTTCTTAGGAACGAATCCGGAAGGATCATCACCCTCATCCAAGAATATCTTAAGATTATATTCAACAGTGGGGTCTTGGACGGTCTTAGGTTCACTGATCCTATGGTGTGAGCTAAGGACAGTCTCATCATCATCTGACTCTATCGAGCAAAGGTTTTCAAAATCAAGGACTTTCTTTTTCAAAAGGGAATTGGACACCAGTTGGTTGGATAAAGATTGGCGATACTTAATCCTCTCTTCATGAAAAAGTTCTTTTGTTAATTCAAGGTGAATGTCTGTGAGGACGTATAGAGTTTGAAGATCTGCAACCTTCGTTTTGAAGATAGTAAAAGAGGAGGTTGCAGTTTCACACTCTGAAGAGAGCCTAATTCTCTCAGCATTAGCCTCAAGAAGGTCCTTTTCAAGTGTGAGAACCAATGTGTCCTTTTCCGAGACAATCGCTCTTAGATTCAGAATCTGATGTTGACAGGCATCTAAGTCCATGGCCTTCAACCTAAGCTCAAAAATCTCCTTCTCCAGCTTGACTAGGTCCGGACTCTTAGTTGCGGAAACATCCTTTGGGGGGATAACTAAGACATCCTCTGATAATTCCATCTCCCTAGAGTCATAGCTTGAGTTCAGGTTGGAATAGTCTATGGGAGGCATCGCTACCTTAGGAGTTCTGGCTTTGATGCTTTCCCAGTCTGAGTTGGTATTCCTAGGGTCCTTAGCTGGAGTGAAGATAGGTCCTATGGGAGTGGGACTGGTGGGAGGACTATTGGAGGTATTATCAGACAGACTAGTGGTCCTAGTTATGATTTCTCCGTTAATTACTTCACTAAAGGTCACAGACTGTCTAACAAATTCCTCAGTGGTGAGTCCTCCTACAAAATCAGGCTTGGGCTTGGAAGCAGACATGTTCTCAAAGGTATACAGATGTGACGGTGCTTTATCTAGGATGTTCTTGTCTGAGTGTCCTAGACCAGGTTTAGCATGATAGAAAGGATTATTATTGGCATGAGCAGTGAGAATATGCAGAGTCTGTTCAGATTGACCCCTCTTGAGATTGTTGTCTTCAAGCTCTTTGATTTTTGAAAACAGTTTGGTTCTTTCTTCCGAAAGTAATTTAAATTTGAGCTCGAGTTCTCCATGACTACTTTTTAGTTCGTCGTGAGATGTATTAAGGGACAACAGTTTGTTCACAAGATAGGTTTCTCTGATGCTAGACTCGAGAGTTTCACTATTATAACTAATCAACAAGTCCTCGTAGGAGCTCTTATACACCGCACTGTCGGTTCTGAATTTCGTGATGAGAATTCTTTCCGTTTGGAGTTCATTCTCAAGTGCACAAATTTTAGATTCCAACATGGATGTGCAATCAGATATATCGGGAGTAGAGGATACCTCGAAAGCGTCGTTGTTGTATTGCAGGCCGGTTTCAGCATCAAAGTCGACCACTTCGGTGTTGCTACTGTCCGGTGCCTCGAAGTCAGCCATCAAACACGGTCCACCGACCATATGATCCTCCTCATCTGAACTCTCCTCCTCGCAAACCCAGTTTTCTTCATCAACTAGCAAGGCCACGCCCTTCTCTTTCTTTCTCATAAGAGCGGCCTTCTTCTCAAAGTAAGCGGCATCCTTGTACACCGCTTTGCAGTCTTTTGCATAATGGCCAGGTGCCCCGCACTTGAAGCAGGTAGGCCCGTGGCCATTAGACTTTCCTTGAGATGATGACATGGGTTGAGGATTCTGGACTTGAGTACTGCTTGTTCCCGACTGCTGTTCACTGATCTGAACACCCTTGCCATGTGGAGGTTGCTTGGGGTGACTTCCACCATTGAAGTTTCCACCATGATTGTGCTGATCTGCTCCACCGATCCTTCCTTGTTCAAAGCTTCCTGAATGATGATTAAACCTTCCATCATCATATCCAGCACCGTTCTTTCCTTCATAACCTTGCCCAGAGAAGGTTTGTCCGTATCCACTGCCTTGATGGTTGTAGTTTGAGCCATGCTGATTATATCCAGATCCCTGATGGTTGCCTTGATAGTTGTTTCCATTTCCCGAGCCTTCTGGGTAGTCCAAGTACGTGATGTCACGCCTGAAGTTGTTCCCGAATCTTCCACGACCACCTCTTCCGCGATCAGATGACTGATACCTCCCTCCTTGTGAGTAGTGACCTCTTCCTTGATCAAATGACTGATGTCCACTTCTTCCCGGACCAAAACGGTTTCCACCATGAGAGCTTGAACGGTTGAATCCCCGATTAGCAGTTAATCGTTGCATCTTGTGTGAGATCAATGCAAGGGACTCATTCATGTTGTGCAGTTCCTCATCAGTGACAGTGATGATCGTCGGATCATTAAAGTTGTCACTGTGTTGATAGTAGTCTTGGCTCACATCATAGTGGTAGTCTTGGTAGTGTTCTTCCGGGTAGGGATTCACCGGTAAGTTTGATCCTCCATGGTGCATGGCAGCCAGTGCAAGAGGGTCAATTGCTTTCCTTGGTTTGTTACCGGTGATTATTCCTCATGTTGAACCATCATACTGAACAGGTCATGAAGTCCCATGTGTCCAAGGTTCCTACTCAACTGAATGTTAATGGCCAAGTTTCGCCATTCAGGGTTTAAGTTCTTCAAGAACTTCACGTTCACCTCGTAACGCGACTTCTCAACCTTTAGTCGACGAAGATCGTTGACTAGGGAGTTCAAGCGTTGGTATGAGTCGTACAGCTGTTCGCCTTCTCTCGCATGAAACCCTTCGTAGGCATTCATGGCAGATTCCTTTTGGAATTCTGAAGCAGTGTCTCCCCCCTGCATTTGCTGTTCTATTTCATTCCAGATATCCCTAGCATTGTCGAAGCTGTCGACGCGGGAATACATGTCATTTGGGAGAGACATGATGAGAAGAGACATTGCACGTTTGTCAATCTCATGACGTGCACGTTGTTCTTGGTTGTACAAGTGATACGGTTTTTCCACTGTGTACGAGGGTAGGAGCGGGCAGGTGTCGGTTTCCGGTACTTCTGCAACGGTGACTGTAGGTCTTACTGGACCTTCTCTGATTGATTTCATCAGGTTTCTATCAAGCTGATCGAGAAAATGGATCATCCTCAATTTCCATTGAGCATACTCTCCCATGACTAGCACTGGGGGACGAGATTCAGACCCCATGCTTACGATTTCTCTCGACATCATATCCTCTTAAGAACGATCCCCTTCGAGTGAATAACTAGGGTTAGGAAAAAAGCTTTTGAAAAAGACTGTTCAGGCGAGCACTCGTGACACAAATAGCCTTGAAAAGTTTGAAATTTTAGAAAAATGGCTAAGTGTCGGATTTGAGACGAAAATTGAAAATTTCCGAGTCAAAGAGTGCGAGACCTGATTCGGGATCGTGAGATTCCCGGTTCAGATCTGGCCAAGAAACCCGATTCGGGTAATGAAGATTCCCGATTCGAGAATAGACAAAACCCGAATTGGATGAACAGTACAACTCCCGATTCCGGTAAGTGGTAAACCCGACTCGGACCAAATTTGAGCAACCCGGTTCGGGAAACTCGTTACCCGATTCGGGAAACCGAAGTTTTCCTGATTCGGGGAACGTGTGTACCCGATTCGGGTTTTGGTTCACTTGCCCGATTCGGGTTTTCTGAGCTGATGAATCAGTTCAAAAATCCCGATTCGGGTAAACAGACCAGAAGCTCCGAAAAACAGCTCAAAAACATCAAAAACCACTTCTTAAATCAGTGAAAAATGACCCAATTTGTGCAAAACAAGTGTACAAACCTTTTGAAATCACTTATCACTTAAAAACAATAATATATGAGTAGATTTGAGGCTCAAAAGGAGCAAAAATAGTAAAACTCAAGCTTTTTCAAAAACCCATTTCAAACCATTTTGAATGCAAAAACCTCCTAGAAATCCACCAAAGGTTTAGCTCTGATACCAAATGTGAATCCCAGATAGTAGAGAATGATAGATGGAGAGAAAACTAAGACAAATGATTAAGCATTGATGAACAAATAATGGTGAGAATGTTGGTAGAATGATGTTGAGAAGACAAGAGAATAAAATGCTCCTTGGGATTGCTTCTCATTCAATATAGTAGGCTACAAACATCTACACTAAACCCTAGGCTATAACAATGTTTATATAGCACTAGGTATAGGGAAATTACAATACAAGCCCTTAGAGTCTATGACTCTTTACAAAAGAGGGTAAACATAAACTAAAGCTAAATACTAGAATAAAGAAAATACTGGATAGACCCTTGACTTCTTCACAACCTCAAAGTAGGGTCTAACATTAAGTTTTCTGATCTTGATATTTAGATCCTGTCAAAAAGTAAGGTGATTTCAACACGTAGCTAGTACTTTTGTTTTTGGCTTTCGACTAAAATCTGCAAGGGTGAATCAGTAGTTGGAGGGATTTATTTTCTTGGAAAATGTTTGCTTTGCTCTTCCAAAATTAGGTTTTCACCACAAAACTCATTCAAGAGGTAACCAGAAGCCCTGTAGTACATGCATAATTACTTCAAGCTAGATCTACTTATAATTTCTTTGTTTGTGTAGACTTTAAGATATAGAGGGAGACAAACTGAAGTTAGGTATTGATAGCTTCGTTTGATTTATTTTAATCCAAAAACCCACTAGCATTTACAACATTCTTCATCACATCAACCTGTACCCTAAGAGATAGTATATAGTCTAATGCTTCTCTAATGATGGTGAATTCATCCATGGATTTTCCACCTGGTATAAGGCTTTTAAGCACTTGGGTCCTCTTCTTCACTAATCTTTTAGCAATACAAGTTGCTAAATCCGATCGATGAGGTCTCATCCTCTTCGTTCGTTTGCCAACACCAAAACTCTTTTTCAAGATCTTCTTACTTTGGATTCTCTTTTGGCAAGTTACTCTTTTGTGTGCACCAACCAGCTTCAATTCCGGGCCTGATAAACTGTTGAAAAGGATCGTGTTTTGTTCGTCTGTTTTCACGTTCGCAATTAGAGCTTTACTCCAAGAAGATGTAGCATTTTTGGCAGAAGCCAAGGCAATGTCTGCAGTAAGCTTTATTTTCTTCTTTCTTTCCATGAGGTTCATTTGATTCTTTGAGGAGCAACATGTTTGAAGACCCTGAATCCATTTCTTGATAAATTCTTTCTTGAGTTGGTTAGAATTGTGCATTTTAGTTTCCTGGAAATTGTAATTTTTATAACAAAAAAAACATATATTAATTTGACAATTAGGAAAATTAAGGCTGTGTTTGGCAAAAATAAGCTAGTTGATAAGCAAGCTTATAAGTTAGTATATGTTTAAATGGATCATAAGCTAGCTTATAAGTTAGCTTATTGAAACGCTAGTTGGAGTAACATTTCATGAGCTTTTTGTTGTTTTTTCTAATTATACCTTTATTAATATTAATATTTTTTTAAAGCGGCATATTTATTAAAAACAGTATTAATATTAATTATTATACTACAAGATACCCTTTTCGGTCATTTTACATACACAAAAGCTAGTTTTTGCCAAATATAATTTATTCATAAACTAGCTTATCAATACTAGCTTATTAGCTATCGGCTAGTTTGCAAACGCACCCTAAATTTACCTTTGTGATTTACTTTTCGAAAACAAGAATAAATAAACACTCCAAAAATCCTTATCATTTGATAAGTAAAACGATGGTAAAGATCTAGGATTTGTGTTCAAGAAAACTCAAATCGATGGAAAAGCAAGAAGTACTTATATCACAATCAAAATAAATATATGAAGCTTTTTTAACTCGGTATTTACATAAATTGAGTATATACAACATGCTAAATTCAGTAACTAAACAATTAAAGGAGTTTTGAATTTTGTATATATGTGCAATAATTCATGCAAAAATAAGGTCATCGATCGGTGCATGATTTGTCTTTCTTTATTGCAAGAAAAACTTGAAAGTTCATCCACAAAAGCGCTAAAGCCAGCATCATTTATGCCTACTAAAACGTGATAAAGATAAACGACTGATCGAGTACATAAATAAAATCCATGCAAAATAGTTTCAAAATTAAGTTATATAACTATATATATATATATATATATATACGAAGTTTATGACAAATTAATCAAATAAAATACAGGATATATATGTACCTTTAAATTAATCAAGATTCTACTGATGAAGATTCATGGGAGATGTGAGAGTACTAAATCTTTGCAGAGTTTTTTAGAGGATGGAATTGAAGGACAAAAGTGTAGCAGAAGGTGAAGAATTCCAGAGCCTATAGAAGAACAAAAATGGAGTTACAAAAGCATAATTTATTAATTGTAAAGGGAATTAGGTGGGGATATTAGAAAAGACATTGCACATGCATTCACATGGATATTGATGGGCCTACCATTTTTATTAACACCCTAAAAGGGATTACTCTATGTATTTAAGCTCAGCAATTACATTTATTTTAAATTTAGAAACTAAATTATAGGTGCTTTTTACTATTTTGAGTTTAAATAGAGCGATTCGTGTAAAAAACAAATTCAAATTGTTGATTACGATATAAAAATAATCCCAAGAATAATTTCGAACACCATAAGTACGTATTACACCTTTAATTGGTTGATTTTATGTTCTTTTTAGGGAAAAAGTCCAACAAATTATTAAGGCTTTAAATTATTTTCTAAATTATTTTTTTAAATGAAAAAATGTTAAATTAATTTTAAACAATTAAGTTTCTAGACATTTAAAAAAAATAAATAAGTCATTTAACCTCTGAAAAATGACTATCTTCTTGTTTTCAAAAAAATGCATGTAAACCACTAGAAATGTTTTTGAAGTAATATATTTTTTTTAAAACAACAATCATCAAATTAAAACAGCCAGCAAAAAAGAAGAAATATAACGAGTTTTTGATAAAGGTAGATGGATTACATCTTCATACAGGTAGATTAAAACAACTAAATAAATTGGTTTTTGTTGCTACCTTTAAACCTAGCTAAAAAGCCAACAATAAGACTTGTCGGCAATAATATAAAGAATAGCATCCTTAGTGTGTGTGTGTGTGTGTGGGGGGGGGGGGGGGGGATAGCACTGAAAATGCACTTGTTTCAGAAGCACACCAAGATGTGACATGTGGTAGAAAAACAAAACACATCCACAACATTTTCCTCGCAAGACTATCGTTGAAGGCAATCTTGATGACGTTGACCAATGACTCCAACGTCTTGTTATGAGGAATGGAAAAATACCATCATCTTTCTATAAGTCCCTAACTTGCGTTAAACGGATCTAAGTAACCAGTTTCTAAAATTTTGACGTATACTTTGTTGCGAAAAGATGTCCTGAGAATTAATCATTAAAAATCAAAAAATTCAACCGTTTTTTGAATTAAAAAAAGAGTTTAGTGATTTGGTCAATCAAAAAATTCAATGGTTTTTTTTATAAAAAAAATATTTCATGAACTTATCATTCAAAGTAGAATAGTTTCTTGAGTCTTTTTAAACTTTTCAGTATTTCAATCTATATTTTCTTCTCTTTTTGTTGTTGATGACCGCAACCTAATAAGATGCAATCGTCCCACCCCAACCTAGTTGTCTTTTATCGTTTTTGTGTTTTATGGTTTTTGTTAGATCCCAAATGAATGATTTGTGATAGTGATTCTCAATCAAACAGTACCAAATTAATATAGAATGCAGCGGAAGTAATATAATGGATACTAATGATTGTGTGAAAGATAAGCAATAATCAATTAGATATTCTAATGCAATGAATCTAATCAAATTATGCTAAGAACACCAACAACATACAATATCTATGTGAAAATATCTCTCAGATGATGAATACACAATTATACTAGTGAAATGAAAATTTGAAACACACAAATTACAAAGGGGACGTCTAGTATTTATACTAGATACAATCTAACCAGGACAAATGAGGTGGTGACACATGGCACTACCAAATCTTTAAGATTCGCTCAGCAGAAAGTTAGTTGCAACCGTCACACATGAGAAGCACGTGTCTTTGTCGTTCCCTTCAAAAACTGTTAAGTCTTGATCAAGCCTCAGATGTCTCTAGCCGCAGACCCTCTGTGACACTTCACAAAGCCTCTGGCGGCTATCACTTGTTCTATTCTGATATCTTTCTGTAGAAGTCCTTTTGGAGACCACTGTCGATTTATGTTTCTGTCAACTTCACACTTGGCCACTTATCAATACTTCTCAAGTTTGACTTCTGAAGCTAACAATCTCTTCCTTAGTATTGAAAAAGGAAAGATGCATTCGTTAAATAGTTAAGCAAAGTTTACCAACAAATTACAAGAAGTGAAAAGGTTTCAACCTCTGCAAAAAGACAGACTTCACTAAAATTCAAAAGATAGCCAAAGGCTAGTACATTAATTACAATGCTCTGAAAGTTAAATCTATTCTACTAAGCAGTTTGGAAACTTATTTACAGGAAACAAAAATTCATGCTTGACTAACACATACAATTTCAAGATTATGGCTAGATAGTGAGCTAAAAAAAAGTTGGCATGGGAACTTTTTATGCTCACGGATAAAGTAATTGACCCGTTAAGTATTTGATAAATGGCTCTTAAGATTTGATAATGTGTTGCCACTTACTTGTAAGGGCTTTTTTAGTTTTCATCAACGATTTACTGCAAGTTACTGCATCCCGAGAAAACCGTGGTCTGATACAAGTTGTAAGTTGATATTTTATATTCATGATCTAATAAAATGTCGCAAATATTACCAAAACTTATCTGTAAAATTCAAAATGCAGATATAATTAAAGTATCACCTTTAAATCATGTGAAAATTATGGTATTATGAATTAGGTTGAAGATTGGTGGCTTATGGAGCTATTATGTATTGATTTAAATGTTTCTTTTTGTAAACAAAAAAAAATATGGTATTGGGCTTCAACCCAAACTAGATGCTTTTTGGACCACATCACTTTGAAGTCAACAAAATTGATGTTAGGATCAAATTGTCCTAATTAGAGAAAGTTTTATAAAATAAGTTTTGAGAAGGATTAATGTGTAATTAGCTAGTAATTGTAGCTAATGGGCCTGGGCTTGATGTAATGGACCCTATATATAAACCGCCATAACACGTCATAACCCGCCTTGTAACCCACCATAAAGCGAAATAACGCGTCATAACTTGCTATAATGCGCCATAACCCGCCATACTAAAAGCTAAACCTCATAGTCACGCCACGGGCCTGAACGTGGTGGCAAGGTTGTGCCTCGACGTTATGGCACGCCATAACGCCGCCATAACACGTTTTATGGAACATTGATATATAAACAACTTTATATACTTATGTGAGATTTTAATTTAAACAAATTTATATACTTATGTTCTTTTAGTACAATATATTAAAATCAAATGGTTTTACTTAGCCGTTTTTGGTCAGGCCAGCACTCGCAATTTTAACGTTAGGAAGTTTGAACTGTGCAATTAACATGTATGTGATGGCATAATGTCATCAAAGATTGTGTACCGCTTTTTGACGAATTAATTAATTCTTTTTTATCAACTATAGAGTAAGATGGATGGATGGATCCAGTAAGGATCACATGTTACTGGTGTGATCAAATTAATGACCTTAGGGAAATTTGGTGAAAAAGAAGAATAAGCAAGACTTTTTATTCATGGCTTCCATCGAGTACTGCCACTTATTTATAAAGAAGGAAAATAGGAAGAAAAACTAACAAACAACCTATCCCATAAATCCGGAAAGAAAATCGTCAAGATTATTCCTAAAAGACTAAGTCTCATTGACCAAGTCTTTTAGCCTTCCCAACTGCACGTGTTCTTATCACTCCTCCCCCCTTAGCGCTTCCTTGTCCTCAAGGATGAACTGCGGATACGCTTTGGCAAACCTCCATTCCGTTTCCCAGGTTGCATCCTCCGGTGATGCGCCTTTCCATTGAACAAGGACTTCCTTCTTCGGTCGATACTTCCCCTTGCGAATGATCCGACTGTCAAGGATTTTTTCAGGTTGCGGTAACAAGGCCACCTCCTTATCGTCAACCTTCGGAAGGGGACCTGGAATAACATGATGAACAACTCCTATATGTCGGCGGAGTTTACTAACATGGAAAACATTGTGAATCCTTGAATCCGGGGGAAGCTCCAACCGGTAAGCAACTGGACCAATCCGTTCAGAAATGCGATAAGGACCATAAAAACGTGGGGATAGTTTGAGAGAGGCCCGAAACTGGACTGAATTTTGACGATACGGCTGGAGCTTTAGGTACACATAATCCCCCACGGAAAAGTGAACATCCTGACGCTTTTGATCCGCTTTGACCTTCATCCGCTCCCTTGCCAATAAAAGGTTACGCCGAAGATCTCGAAGGATATCATCGCGACTGCGTAGTTGGATGTCAAGCTCATGCACTCGACAAGTACCCGGAGTGTATTGCAATATCTGTGGCGGTGGCCTACCGTAAACGGCCTCGAACGGGCTGATCTTTGTAGCTGAATGAATGGAAGTATTATAGCAAAATTCTGCCCACGAAAGAAATTCTTCCCATTGCCGCGGCTTGTCACCAGCAAAGCAACGAAGGTACTGCTCTAACGTACGATTAGTCACCTCCGTTTGGCCATCCGTTTGAGGATGATAACTAGAACTCATACAAAGTTTAGTTCCCTGCAAACGGAATAGATTTTGCCAAAATGAGCTCATAAAAATTTTGTCACGGTCACTTACGATGGTCTTAGGAAACCCATGTAGGCGGATGATTTCTGCGACGAACACTTTAGCAACCGATGCAGCTGTATACGGGTGCTTAAGGGCAACAAAGTGTGCATATTTGGATAGACGATCGACAACAACCATGATTACCGAAAATCCTCGTGACAGTGGCAAGCCTTCAATGAAATCCATCGAGATGTCTGTCCAAATGTGCTCCGGAATGGGTAGTGGCTGTAATAAGCCTGCTGGTTTGGTGTGTTCGGTTTTGAACCGTTGACAAGTATCACAAGCCTTGAGGAATTCTTTTAACTTTTTTCGCATGCCTGGCCATTGAAAACTTCTTTTTAATCTTCCCAATGTCTTTTGGAATCCAAAGTGGCCCCCTTGAGGTGATGAATGGCATTCGGCCAAGATGAGAGGAATTAAAAAAGAATGAGGACTCAAATAAATCCTTTCACTTAAGTACCATACTCCGTCTCGTTTAGTAAGTTTACCTCTGGTAATTGATTTCTCCAGCTGTGCATAAAAAGGATCCTGGTGTACTTCTGCTTGGAGCTTGCTCCACCAATCTGCTTGCGGAGTCGACCATGACAACGCTTGGAATTCAGCCACACGAGACAAGGCATCAGCGGCTTGATTGTCGGAGCCTTTCTTATACTCAATTACATAATCATAACCCAAAACTTTGGGTAGCCAGCGGGATTGGGCAGGTGTGGTGATGCGTTGTTCCATGAGGTATTTGAGACTTCGGTGATCGGTTCGAATGGTAAAAGGTTTCCCCAGGAGGTACGGACGCCATTTGCGGATCGCCTTAACAATAGCAAGCATCTCTTTTTCATACGTAGACCATTGCATCGTCGACCCTTTGAGAGCTTCACTATAATAAGCAATCGGCCTATTATTTTGCGTTAGTACCGCTCCAATTCCTACACCACTCGCATCGCACTCCACCACGAACGGTTGAGAGAAATCGGGTAAGCTAAGAACCGTGGAGGAAATTAAAGCAGTTTGTAGCTGACGGAAGGCTTGCTCCGTTGTCTCATCCCAATGAAACCCGTCTTTTGATAGAAGTCGATGAAGGGGAGCGGCAATGATACTGAAGTGTCTTATGAACTTTCTGTAATACCCGGCGAGTCCTAAGAACCCACGGACAGCTCGAACCGTCGTCGGTCGCGGCCACTCACGGACGACACGAACCTTGCTAGGATCCATTGCTACACCGTGCTCTGATATGAGATGCCCGAGATATTCCACTTGGGCTACTCCAAAACTGCATTTCTTTCTTTTCAAAAACAACTTATTAGCCTTCAAAATCTGAAAAACAGTATCAAGGTGGGTTATATGCTCCTCCCATGTTTTGGAATACACCAAAATATCATCAAAAAAAATCAAAATAAACTTTCGAAGATAGGGTCGAAAGAGATCATTCATCAAACTTTGGAAGGTGGACGGGGCATTGGTAAGCCCGAACGGCATTACCAAAAACTCATAATGACCGTCATGAGTTCGGAACGCTGTTTTCGGAATGTCCTCCTCCTTTACCCTGATCTGATGATAACCAGCGGTAAGGTCTAGTTTGGAGAACACAGTGGCCCCATGCAGCTCGTCAAGAAGCTCATCAATCACCGGAATTGGAAACTTATCTTTAATTGTGATGTCGTTTAGTGCCCGATAGTCCACACAAAATCTCCAACTCCCATCCGTCTTACGTACTAACAGAACCGGTGATGAAAAAGGACTTCGACTTGGTCGCACCAGACCCATCTGTAATAACTCTCTGACCATTTTCTCGATCTCCTGTTTCTGGTAGTGGGGATATCGGTACGGTCTCACACTGACCGGTTCAGCGTGTGGCTGCAGTGTTATCTGGTGGTCATGGGCGCGCTTCGGCGGAAGCCCTGGCTGGCTATTAAAGACTTCTTGGAATTTGGTCAGCAATTCCGTAATGCCTTTGGGATATTTCTGAAATTCGTCAACATCTACTGAAGTGAGGGAGATATTCAAAAGAAACGCAGTACCTTGGAGAAGATGTAAATCCTTGGAATTGAAGGATTGTAAAGAATTTGGGCGAATGCCTTGCAGCGTGACTTTCCCTTTTGGCGTTACAAATGTCATGGTGAGATGCTCGTAATCGGTTTCAACGGGTCCGAGAGTTCGCAACCATTGAACCCCCAAGACAAGTGGGCATGCTGATACCGGTAACACGTAGAAATCAACAGTAACGGGAACCTTTTGCAACGTGAGGTGGATATTTTTACAGATCCCCGGGCAGTTGAGTCTTTCACGACTCGCGACCGTCACTTGAAAATTTTCCACCTTCTCTACGTTTAGACCCAGCCTGCGTACCAATTTCTGGTCTATGAAATTATGGGTACTTCCTCCATCGATCAACACCGTTACAGGATGGTTTCGGATATGACCGCGGATGCGTAAAGTATGAGGATGAGAGGTACCCGTAATCGCGTGGAGCGAGATTTCCGGGCTGCCTTCCTCCACTCCATCAGCGTTGTCTAGCTCCATGTCCGGTAGGTCTTCTTCGTCTTCCGCCGTATCCGAAATCATAAAAAATTGGGGACGTCGACAACGATGGTTGCTGGTATATTTCTCATCACAATAGTAGCAAAGACCCTTCTCTCGACGACTCTTTGCTTCTTGCGGAGAGATGCGACGGAAATTATGGTTTGGCTGGGACGGCACTTGAACTTTTTGCGTCGATGGTGCTTTTAATTGCCCAGAAGGAGTGGTTACGGGCGTGGGGGTGGAGAGGTTTCTGTTCACCTTTTGCAACAAGCTCCTCTCCTCCACCAAGCGGGCTACTCCGATGGCCGTGGTGAGCGTGCGAGGTTGTTTCAACTTCACCTCAATTCGTATGTCATCCCGTAAACCGGCAATAAATTTGCTTACAAGGAATGGTTCTGGCAAGCCATCGACTTGGTGAGATAACTTCTCAAACGACTCTTGATATGCCGCTACTGTGGTGGTTTGCTTGAGGCGCGAGAGAGTTTCTGATGGGTCCTCGAATTCCGTCGGGCCAAACCTCGCCAACAAAGCTCGTGAAAAATCGGTCCAATTCATTGGTCCGTTAAGCTTTGTTAACCAACGATGCCACTGTAAGGCAGCTCCTTCAAGGTGAAACGAGGCAAGTGCCACTTGCTGGTCTTGAGGTATCGATCGATATGTGAAGTACTGCTCTGACTTGTAGAGCCAACCAATGGGATCATCTCCGTCAAATCTCGGAAACTGGAGCTTTGGGTCGGAGTGAGGCCTACCCATCTCTGGGCGACCGAAAGGATTTTCATCCCCTTGTTGGCGGATTCGAAGAGACTGTAACTCCGTCAAGATCGCTTGAATTGATCCTTGGAGTTGGTCGAATCTCGATTCATGAGCGGCTACGATCTCGTACATCTCATTACGGAACTCGGCGTTTGTTTTGTTGCGGGTGTCCATCGTCAAATTTGACAACAGAAAACCTGGCTCTGATACCAAACTGGTGTGATCAAATTAATGACCTTAGGGAAATTTGGTGAAAAAGAAGAATAAGCAAGACTTTTTATTCATGGCTTCCATCGAGTACTGCCACTTATTTATAAAGAAGGAAAATAGGAAGAAAAACTAACAAACAACCTATCCCATAAATCCGGAAAGAAAATCGTCAAGATTATTCCTAAAAGACTAAGTCTCATTGACCAAGTCTTTTAGCCTTCCCAACTGCACGTGTTCTTATCAGTTACAAACAGTGGCATGTGTCAACATGTATGTCTTTTATTGATCAAATAATTTGTGATTGATCTCATGCTTCCTATATCCAAAAAAGTGCCAAACTCCCTCTAGTACATATAATTTACACCTATTATTTTATATAGACTTCATACTAATTTTACTATCATTTTATTTGTGGACTATCTTCCTGAAAATGTATCCAACTTTACCTTTATTTATATTGTATGTATCCAACTTAAAAATGTATTATTGCATGTATTATTAATTTAAAAAGTGTTATTGCATGTACTACATTTTTTTAAATGTGTTAATGCATGTATTATACTTTTAAAAATTATGTTATTGCATGTATTATTTCAACAGGTTAATAGATACAAAATCATACAATAGCATATTTTGAAAGTATAGTACATACAATAATATTTTTTTAAGTTAGATACACACAATAGGAATAAAGGTAAAGTTAGATACATTTTCGTGAAAAAATGTTATTTATTTGTTTCGGCAAACAAACAAATTAAAAGGTAGGTGGGGGCGACAAGGCTACGGAAGTTGTGGAATTGACATGTTATAAGAGGGAAAAGAGTAGGGCATTGAAGGTGTTATTATTGCTCGTGCAATCTTGGCACAATTATGAAAAGAAAGAAGATTGGACATAACATAACATAACATGTATTCTATGATCATTTATATTTATGTGAGTTCCTAAGGTACATGGGGGTGCATGTGCACACATGGGTACGTGGGTCATACCCAAATGTTCCAACCCTAGTTATAAATTAAAGTTGAAATTTTTATAGGGGTATCCTACTTCTATACTTTTGTAGTATCACGTCATCTTTTAATATCTATAGTAAATCGATTCAATCTCATCTAACCAGGTTCAATTCTTTTAAGCTATGAAACCATGATTTTACATGGTTTACACGTTATTAGTGGTTTACAAAATAACTTTCCTATATATATATAGAGGAAAGTTTAAATGTGAACCACTTTTTGGTTGTGAACGTGAGGACAGCCGAGAGCACGACACGTGGCGGATGACTAGGCGCCACGTCGGCTTTGAGTGTGGTCCCCCCCTTTAATTCAATGCCCTCCCCATGAATCGCGCCTAGTCATCCGCCGTGGATCTGACGTGGCGCCTAGTCATCCGTCACGTGTCGTGCTTTCGGTTGTCCTCACGTTCACAACCAAAAAGTTGTTCACATTTGAACCCACCCCTATATATATATATAGAGTCACCTTATTTTGAAAACTTATTAATTTGTGGAAACTTTGGAAACCATGTTTTCCACCAATCATAATCCATTTTCTTGTTTATTTTTGGTAATTTTATTTATTTTATTTTTGTGATGCTTAATTATAGGAGTTGGTGGTTATAATTTTGAATTTTGCAATTAATCTTGTCCATTGATCTTTTTAATCAATGTTTTATATGAGTTTTCAAAGTTTCCACAAATTAATGAGTTTTCAAAATAAGGTGACTCTAGGAAATAGTGTCTTGTGATAGATTAACGATGTATCAATAATTAAAACATGGCAAAAGATTGATCATTCCAATATGTTGAGTATCTATTTTAAGATGTTTGTGAGTTTTTGTTTGGAAAATAGAGGGTTTGTATGGGTTCAGTCTATAAATATTATATCCTTAAGAAACAAATTGTGTTATTGTGCACGAACAATTTGATTTGTTTGTCATCTGGTATAAGTTAAATGATAAAAAAAACTGCTTTTATACACATATTATATACTAATGTTTTATTTCAAAATAATAAACCTCAATCACTTTTTTTTTATTTTTGTTGAAGATACAACTAACAGATATCAAGTCACTTTTGGTAAAAATAAGGTATAACTTACTTTTTGATTAATTGTTTGAATACTAAAAAGTTAAGCTATGTTTGGTAAACTAGCTGATAAGCTAGCTGGTAGCTGATAAGCTATGTTTGGCCAAAACTAATTATGAGTATGTAGAATGAGCAAAATGCCTTTTCTAAAAAAAAAGAATGACCAAAAAGGATCTTGATTAAATAATTTATTACAAATACTTTATAATATCATTAACACAAATATTTATATATATATATATATATATATATATATATTAATGTAATCGAAAGAATATAAAATTAATTATTATATATATACTATAAATTTAGAATTTGTTAAAACAAATTTAAGAAAAAAATTTACATTAATTTATGATTGAACTAACTATCAAATATAATAGACATAAGAATAAGATTCATCAAATTCACGTATTCTAAGCGGTTAGTAATTTTAAAAGAATATATAATTAATATTTAGATTAAATATTTTTTATTAAACTATTAGACATGTTAATTTATCCATGAATAAAAGTAAGATTCATCAAAATATGTTATTTAATTAAACCATTTTTACTGCTATATTATTCATTTTTTTCTAATTTTACTAATATTCTTTAATTTTTATCAATTATATCATTAAACTATCAAATTTTTTTCAATAAACCCAAGGTTTCCCTGCTTAGCAGGTTACTTTTTACTCACTTAAGCCTCAATTTGACAATTTACATTTTTCTCAATAGTTTCTACCCCAAATTAAGAGTAAATTACATTTTTTGTCCATGTGGTTAACACTCATTATCAACTTTGGTATCTCTTTAAAACTAATTACAATTTTGGTCATCATGGTTACCTCTTTATTTTAGTTTTAGTCCCTTTGAATAAATTATATTATAAAGGTTAGTTAGTTTAAGACATTTCGATACTTTCTACCTTTTCTTTGTCTTTTCTTATTATTGTCTTATTAGATCATAGAGTAATTTAAGTTTTTCATCATTATAATTTTTTTTATCTTTCCTACATTTTCATTAGTATGAATTTTAAATACTAACTACATTAAGAGTGGATAAATCTTTTTTGTAATGTTAAAAGTAAATTACCAATTAACAACATATTTTAATCATAATACATAACCAACTAATAAGAACACATTTTAGAAACAATATCATTTTAAATTACACCATTAAAAAATAGTCATGTCCGTACATTTTAGTTACATGTCCGTACATTTTTAAATTTATTTTTTCAGTTTTGGTTCTTTTAATAAATTTGGGTTCGATAAGCAGGTTGATAGTCATGACGAAGCTCCGTTCTAGTGATCTCTTTTGCCGTTCAAAAAAAAATCATGTCCATACCTTTAAAATTTGTTAAGTAATCTTTAAATTTTTATGCATTTTATCCGATGTATATTTACAAATGTGTCTACAATAATAAAAATGTTTAAAGTTTACATATCGGGTTTCAAAACTGTAAATTACTCTACGATCCAATAAGACAACAATAAGAAAAGATAGAAAAAAGTTGAAAAGACAGAAAAACCCTTAAACTAACTAACATTTATAATTAAATTTAGTCAAATAGACCAAAAGTAACCTTAGTGTTTTGGAATTATATTACTAAAAATAGTAACAGAAACAAAGTATATTTTATTTTTAAACAATTTTTCCTCGTAAGTGTAAGGATGTTAGTCCCAATTTATATATTAAAAAGTATTGTAAAAATATCTTGAAAATCCTAAGTGTTGGATCGATGTTCAAGCTTTCTAAAGACTCTTAAAACCTCTAAATAGCTTATCCAGAAACATCTTAATAACTATGAAAATCTCTCTCTCGATCCAACACATAACCTCTGCTCAAGGAATGAAGATCTTGTTAGTAATTATGTGCAGAAGTTGACAAACCTGTGATTACACATCCAATGTTACAAGACACTTGAGGGTCACACCTGTGAGAACCTATAAATCAAATAAGTTAAATAAACCCATAAATGGAGAGATTGGATTTATAATAGTTAATTATAAATCAGTTGGGTAATTTCAGTCAGAATACCCAAAGTTAAAGGGTTATTAATTAATTAAGTAAATTATATATTTATTAGATAAATAAATATATAATAGATTAATAATTAATTAGTTGATAATTATCCAGAATATTCTTTTCTTTGAGAAAAAGAAAAGGGATAATTATAAGATAACCTGATAATTATAAGGTAACCTGGTTATATGGAAACTCCTTCCATATAATTAGGCTTTACCAGTTTAAGGAATTCACTATTCCAATTCCAGTTTTTCCTTGAAATCTCTCTCTCTCTCCCTCTTCTGTTTATAGGCGCCGGCCACATCAAAAACCAGCTCGGTTTTTCGGGTTGTCATCGGGTTTAGCTTTACTAGAGAAACATTCGTATGGTTGATCACGGGTGGATCTATCTCAAGCTTTCCAGGTAACGATTCTAAACCTTTAATTGTTAGGATTAATAAAATTAACGATAAGATCTGTGAATGTTTTTTGGGTTTTAATTCGTCGCTTCCGCGTAAATCAAACCAGTTAGGTTTGATAAAGTTCAAACCTTTGGATCAGTTTGATCATATGGTTTACGGTGTATCTCAATCCAGTTAGGTTTTGGATACACAGTGTTCTTCGTGTCAGTTCGATACGAGGACCGCACCAAAACCCAACAGATCTAAGGGTCAACCATTTCGCCTAAAGTTTGTTAGGCATCTTTATACATGGATGTTTATCGTCGAACGTTGCATTAACTTAGTTCAAATAGGACTACAACTAGATCTTCAACTTCCTTGTGACAAAATAACTGTCAAATATTTTTTACACTGAGTTATGAACTCTTGTATAAAAGCTTTGATTCTTGTGAAGCTTCAATTGTGTTCATCTTTTTTTTAAAGGTTCATATAGGCTTCACGTAGACTACATCATTTGCAATTTGGAAATCAAATTACGGTCATCTTAAAGTTGAACTTCATTGAAAAGTGATCTTGAATGCAAAGGAGGAAAATGTTAGAGTCAAAATAATGTATCTAAGATCACATATTGTGAAAACAATATTGAAGTCAAACCACCAAGGGAGAGAAATCCAAACCACCATGGGAGACATTTGGGCCACCCAAGACTGTATCAGAATAATTCAATGGTTTCGTAAGAAGAGTGACATTCCCATATGAGAGCAGTTGCAATCCTTTCCCCTCCGTAAGGTGAGAGAAAACCGAAACCCTAGCCTTTAGATCATGCATTGCATCCAATTTACCATCGAGCTTACCTCCTTCGTTTTCCTCCTTACCACCCATAACTTCAGCATGTTCGACCTCAGTCATTACAGCCAACTCAATGACCCACCAATGAAGCCAAAAGGCTTTTAAGTGTCACTAGGAAACCCTAGTGAAACAGCGCTGTTTTCGGAAACACGTCAATAACCAAAGAGAGTGATGGACAACTAGAAAGTCGAGAAACACATACAGGATCAAGAACAAACCCAAACCAACCAAAAAATATACCTAAGTGGGTAGTAGCCATGGATGCAAAAAATCTACAATAAACTTTTTACGGCACCAAAACAGATTCACCATTAACCACAAAAACATAATAGCCAGAATGAAGGAGGTAGCGATGAGGAAACAAGTCAACAAAAAAAACCACTGAAGATCTAGTAGAACCTGACGTCGAACACGCAACAGTCCTTGAGAATAGCTACGTGCATGGGAACTTTAGTCACCTACAAACCCTAATGGAAATTCAGCCAAACTGACCCATGATTGAGTTGAATAGAAAATACCAAACCGACCCACAGTTGTCTTGAAGCAAAGAATTACCCCCACCAACCTACGATTATAGATGGAGATTACCACCACCAACCACAATTACGAAAGAAATCACCGGCTAATGAAATTCGATCACCAAGATCAATAAAAAAAACCCTAATCGAAGCCTCCATGATAGCCCAAACTAGAGAGAAAAGGTCAAAAAGTCGACTTGAATGGCTCCTTTGTCTAGCATAACCTTGTTTGTCGTATTAACCGTTTTAGAGAACACTTTTAAAAAGTGTCTTATAAACCCATTTTTATAAGACATTTGTGTTTATAGGATACTTTTTCAAATAGTGTCACATAAAGTAGCTAATACAACAAGTTATTTTGAAAGCATCCTAAAAACTTGTTAAAACACCTAAAAGTGTCCTATAAACCTATTATAAATTTAGATAAGACTTTTTATAAGCAGATCCTGTAACTTAAGTCCTATAAAGTATGCTATTTGACACTTAAATGTATTAAGCGTCCTATAAACCTAATGTTATTGTAGTGGATTTAGAACTCATTGAGAACCCAACAAAGAAAAAGTAGAGTACGCTGAGTTGAAATTATAGTAGGTTCATAATGAATATTACAGTAAAGTATCGACATAGGTAACATGTTTGAGTATTTATCATATATTAATATTATATAATTCAAAAAATAACAACAATTATTGTTAAGCAAAGCGATGACACACAACCTTCTTTACTTGTATCTAAATAGTAATGATGTAAAGTATATGGACTACGGGTCCATTTAGTTTGCAGGATTGGATTTCGTGGAAAATTTTGGAATTAAAGGGATTTGGATTTTGAACGATTTGGAATCATTAGCATGTGTTTGGATTATAGAATTGAATTCCATAATTTATAAAGAACCAAAAATATATACATTATTAAATCAAAATTTCTTAATTGATTATTACAAAACAAATATTTTAATATAATTTAAATTATTATTATATAAAAATCTTACAAAAATCTCATGAAATACCAACTAATCCCATGGATTTTTAAAAATCTATGTTTGGTGGATTTCAAGGAAATCCCGAGATTTCAAATTTGAAATACCAACTATAGTTCTGTTTAGTTCTGAACAGAATTAAACTTTTATCTATACTATTATATAAAAGAAATAACTCAATTTGATAGTTTTTTTGTTCAACATAACCGTTTTTCAACATTTACACTTAGTACCCTTGTAATTAATCTTTTAGCTTACTTTTAATCCTTCACATTTCCAATTTTCATTTTAAACTTTTATCATATTAACACAAATAATAGTATAAGAAGTAAAATGGATTAAAAAAATACATCTCTTTATTACAAATTATATCATTGTATATGTCTCGTCAATATCTTCGAAATGAGCTCAATATTAAATATTTTTTGATTTAATTATAGTGTTAAATATCACAAATATATATGAAATAATTAGTTTTATGTTCCTCACATATTCATTTTCCATTTTAAACCCATATAAATTAAATTTTTTGATATATTGTTACACTAAAAGTTATATTATTTATAAGTTATTTAGTTACTACTAATTTCTTACTTTTTCATTTAAACATGTATCATATTAAGATAAATAATCACATGTGAACTAAAATATGTTAAAATATACATTTCTTCTTTTACAAATTAAACCATTGTATTTGTAATCGTCTCGCAATAAATATTCAACTTTAAAGTTCAAAGCTCAACAAAATATTCAACTTTAAAGTTGAACGTGTTCTATTTTGTGTTCGAGATCGACTAGATTTATATATCATCCAATTTGTGTTATAAAATGATACATATCGAAAAATTAACATCGAGAGAAAGAAATAGAAGAAAAGGTAAAACATGATTGTCGCCTCAGGTTTCAATGTCGAGATTATTCGCGCGGCATCGCGCGCGGGCACACATCTAGTATATTAAAAAACAACTATCCCGAGATTTTTGTAAGATTTTAAAATTTTAAAAATCTACTTTGCCTTTTCATTTTAGCTCTGTTTATGGGTCCTTCTAGCCCCAGTCTTTTAGCGGCCCATATAGCCCGCCCACATCCAACCTAACTTTTATATACAAGACTTCTATAGGATAACTATTTTATTAGTCAAAAAAATGCCAACAATTTATATTTTCAATTTTTGAAACAAATATAGCATTTCAT
This sequence comes from Centaurea solstitialis, assembly GCA_030169165.1. Classification (NCBI taxonomy): domain Eukaryota; kingdom Viridiplantae; phylum Streptophyta; class Magnoliopsida; order Asterales; family Asteraceae; genus Centaurea; species Centaurea solstitialis. The sequence goes on from CM058042.1 coordinate 70,765,526, forward strand.
GTTTAACAAAATTATGATTTATTTTATATATTATCTCACTAACAATCAATACGAAATGTCATATTGATGTTGGTTTGAAAATTTTTCACTATTCTACCACCAATAAGGTGTTGTGGTGGAGTGGTTAGAGCTTGGAGGATACATAGTGCCCACCGAAGTTCTAATCCCCCCATCCACATACTAAAGAATATTTGTCAATTTCTTTATAGCTCAATGGTCGGTAACATCTTGAGGGGGGCAGTGGATGATATCCCTGTCTAATTGGGTTCGATTCGAAGGGGGAACAGGAGGCGACACCCCAGTTCATGGGTCGACCTTCGGGCCGGTCATGGGCGAGGTTATGGGCCGGTAACGGTTTCCATGGTCGAGAGGATTAGTCGGGTGCCCAAATGGATCCCGAATACCTCTTCGACTTCGGTCGGGGCGTGTGCGTGTGTTTAATTGCCGTCCAGAATTTTTTTTTTATTGAAATATGTATTAAGTTAACCAATAAATCTGTGAGATTTAACCGTAGTTTTTATAAGATAGCTCAATTTATTCAGTATATTAATAAAGATTGGTTTAAAGAACATGTCTCGGCCACCAATCTACCACTTATCTAGGATCATGTTTAAAGGCAAAGTCAACTTTGATTGTGAATGTGCGGACACCCAAGAGTACGTCACGTAGCGTATTCACTCTGAATAATCATGTATTATTCAGATTGAATAACACTACATTCAGTGTTATATAATGTTAATAATACAACATTCTGCATTATTCAGCATTATTCACACTGAATAACAATGAATGTTGTGTTATTCACTCTGAATAATAGATGATTATTTAGTGTGAGTCACATGCTGCGCTCTCGGCTATCCTCACGTTCGCAATGAAATTTGTGTTCATAATCGAACTTTTGTTTATACATATAAAGCAATTAAAAATAGTTTCTTTACAACAAAACTTTCAATTTAATCAATGCAAAAAAACATATCATCAAAAAAACTAAATTAAATATATTTAAGAAACTCAACCAATTCGATACATTATGTTCGGACCCATGTGAGTCTAAAAGTCAAAGTTGATAAGATGAAGAGAAGTGTGTTGATTTGGCCCTAGCTATCTTGCCGACGGTACTTCATAATACATATATATATATATATATATATATATATATATATATATTTTGCATTTGGATAAGATTTGTGTTTACCAAAATTCACAGCCCTCACCCCCACCATTTTCCCTATCTCTGTCTCTCAATCATCAAATCCATTTATGCAACTTTCTCTATGATACAAAAGTCTCTTATTCACTTGTTATTTATCTTTCCTATTTTGTGGATAAAAAACTGTAAACACAAGCATGAAAAAAAAAAACAAAAGTGAATACGAGACTTTTGTATAAAAAAAACTGTAAAGACAACGACAAAAAAAAACAACTTTTAAAGATCAGGAGCCGAAAGAGTAATATATAAACGATTAACCACAAGCATGAAAATCTTATATACTCAATTTTTTTTTCTTTCTGAAAAAGTGTTTTAGGCTATGCATAAACTAATTTCCATAAATTATAATCATAAAACATTCTTCCTTAATAACCATAAATGTTTTGCATGTCTAGAAGAGAACCATCTATACTTAAATGTTTTAATGATGGATGGGAGATGCATTTAAGGACAGGAATAGAATAGATAGAGTGAAAGAAACAGAAATTCGGTCCATGCATGGAATTGCAAGCTGTGTATTGTATGTATCATTTGTATCTATCATTCCATGCACACGTGTGCCTCATTAAACTCTTGGTCCTACCCCTCAATTATTCCTTCAGACCATCTAACAATTAATTCACATTTTTTAAATTAAATTATGTTATTCATGATCTAATTTATATATTTCTAGTTTTATATAGTTTTTTTCATAATTAAATGCTTTCCTTTTTCTTTGAAGGATTAACGCTATCTTTATTTTTAGAAAAATTTTCCATTTACGAAAAATGAAAAATGAAAAACCTTGTTCACTTGATTCAATTTAGAAATCTTTTTCTAAGAAAACCAAATTTTTAATTTTCAAAATTTACACTTAAAATAGAAAACTATTTTTTATATTTTTCCAATTCTCATTTTCATTTTCCATTTTCAATTTCAATTGTTGTCTCCTTCTCGTCACCGTCGTCCCCTTCTCATCGCCGCGACCACCGTCGCAGCTACCGCCATCTCGACCACCACCACCGCCATCGCCGTGACCACCTTCCCACTGCCGCTGCCACCACATCTACCATCGCCATCGCCACCGCCACCACCGTCGCCACCACAACCCCGATGCCACCGCCGTCGCCGTCGAGGCCACCACCACCGCCGTCGTCGCCACAGCCGCCGCTATGACCACCGCCACTGCCGCCGGTGCAATATTTGAAAAAATGAAAAATGAAAAGTAATGAAAAATGCACAACTAAATGAGTTTTATAATTTTCTAAAAAGGGAAAATGAAAACTACATCATTTCAAGTAAATGGGTTTTCTATAATTTTCATAGAAAACTAAAAATAAAAACTCAACTCCATTTTCTGAAATCGTTTTCTATGAAAATGAAAACATTTTTCCACAAATAAACAGAGCCTAAATGTTTAAACCTAAGAGTTAGAGTCTTAAATAACTTAAGAATCGATTATATTGTTAAATTGATTAAAGGTAAAGTGAAAAAACTTGATATATAAATAATTGATCCAAGTTATATATCTTTTGTTGTGGATACTAATCTCAAGATGAAATGATAAAAACTTCAAATCTTTTATCAATTTAAGAATTTTTGGTCAATTTTCTTTTTAAAGAATTGGTATGGTTTTAATTTTATCCTTTTTAGTAAGTATATTTAGAGGAAAGTTTATTTGTAAATCCAAAAAAGGTGTAAATTGTGTAAACTTATGGTTGTATAGATTAAATCAATGAAATTGGTTCATGAAATTGTTTAATATGATGAAAATGTTTCATAAACTTCAATTTTTGATGAAATTGTTTCATATTTCGGTGTTTTTTGTTCCTATGAAATTTTTTTCTCATTTCTGTGAAACTTTTTCAATTCTACGTAAAAAACACCTTCATATGAAACAATTTCATCATATTAAACAACTCTACAAAAGATTTTTCGTTGATTTACGTATTTAACCATGAGTTTACATGGCTTACACCATTTTTTGGGTTTACAAATAAACTTCCCTCAGTGTGTGTGTATATATATATAGGGTTAGGTTCAAGGTTGTGTTTGGAAAACATAAGCTAGCTGATAAGCTAGCTTATAAGCTAGTCCATCCAAACATGTACCAGAAGCTAGCTTATAAGCCAGCTTTTTGAAACACTTCTTTGAGTAGCTTATAAGGAGCTTATTGTAGCTTTTTCCAATTATACCCTTATTAATATTAATGATTAAATTCAAAGATACCCTTTTTTGTCATTTTACATACTCATAAGCTAGTTTTTGCCAAATATAATTTGTTTATAAGCTAGCTTATCAGCTATTTGCAAGCTTATCAATCAACAGCTAGCTTATCAGCTATCCGCTAGCTTATCAGCTACCAGCTAGCTTATCAGCTACGTTTGCCAAACATAGCCCAAATGTGAACTCAATTTTGCTTGTGGACGTGAGGACGAATCTCAGCCACACATCTTCGGCTACGGTAGACACGATCACAGAGGATTGACGCGATTCATGGGAGGGTGGAGATTTTTAAAGGAGAGGACCCGGTCAAAAACTGTCTTTATTGACCGGATGAATAGCTGAGATTCATCCTCATATTCACAACCAAAATTGAATTCATATTTGAACTTCCTATATATATATATATATATATATATAGGGGAAGGTTCAAATGAGAAGCATGTCAATTTAAGAAAAGTGAGGCGCAATCTTAACCACTCATCTCACAGTTACGATGGACGTGATCACGGAGGATTGACGCAATTCATGGGAGGGTAGAGATTATTAAAGGGGGGACTGGTCAAAGTCGTCTTTGTTAACCGAGATGAGTGATTGAGGTTGCTCCTTGCATTTTTTTGAAAGTTATATTTTTTGTATGAACCTCCCTCTATATGTGTGTAACAATTATATACAAAAGACTAACAAGTAGAAAGCAAAAGGTTAATGGGGGTTATGTTAGATATGTCAACGTTTTTATTTCATGAGTTAACAGGCACCTCCCCCCATGTTTAAAAGTTAATGGTGCGTATGAAAGTTTTAAAGAAATTATACTTAGAGTTGAATTATGCACTTATGAAATTATCTATATTTATATATATAGAGGGGGTTCAAACGCGAAAATATCAATTTAAAAGTAGTTCAATCAATGCCGTCTTGTCTGCTTTGGGCTTAGTTGAACTTCGCCCGGGAATCTCGTGCCTAATGAGAAACTTTGTAAAGCAGTTTCATTGATCACCTATGCAAATACAAAACACGACGCAAGCCAGGGGGAAGTTCTTACCCGTGGATTGAACTTCCTGCTGGCGATAACAACGCTGGGAATTTATCAATTCTAACTCTAAACGCAGGCACTCCCCCCTGGAGGGGGGAAGGGGGGGTGGCTTCAGAAGAGAGTGCTTCTCAGGGAGGAGCACGAACGGGGTATATTTTACTGGGGTCCCGGTTCCAAGCCCGGGGTGAAGCCCCCCAAAGAGGCGTAATCCCCGAGCATTTGAATCAGGGGAAGGGACCCGCATTAAAATATGCAACCGTTAGCCCGATCAGTAAGAATAAGCCCGTGACTGATAAGACTTAATGCTTTGATAGGACTGTTGTCTTCTTGCTTATAGGACCCTCTTATCACAGAACCACAAACTGTCTTGATCCTCATCGCAAAGCAATGATGCCAAACAACAGTTGCAGCTAAAACAACCCTACATTTCTGACCGAAGGGAAAGAAATGAAATAAGGGTTGACCTTCTTAACAACAGTTGCAGCTAAAACAACCCGACATTTCCTCTCCGGTAGGAGGGAAATGAGATAAGGGTTGACCTTCTTATATCTAGCTAGCCTGATAACAACCCGACATTGATGACCGAAGGGAGATCAATGAGATAAGGGTTGACCTTAAAAGCAATAAACCCAATTCTATGCCCATCTTGACTTAAGACAGAATGCCGTTTATCAACTTTAATATAGGGACCCATTTAAGGCCTGTTAAAACAGGGTTTAACAGCTCTTAAAACACCTTTTATAGGCTCCTTAAAACACCTTAGAGGCTCCTGCAATAACCTCGTTCTAGCCCAACCTTAACACAAAAACATCCGGACTTGCTTAACACAGATTTATATATATATAGGGGAAGGTTCAAATGAGAAGCATGTCAATTTAAGAAAAGTGAGGCGCAATCTTAACCACTCATCTCACAGTTACGATGGACGTGATCACGGAGGATTGACGCAATTCATGGGAGGGTAGAGATTATTAAAGGGGGGACTGGTCAAAGTCGTCTTTGTTAACCGAGATGAGTGATTGAGGTTGCTCCTTGCATTTTTTTGAAAGTTATATTTTTTGTATGAACCTCCCTCTATATGTGTGTAACAATTATATACAAAAGACTAACAAGTAGAAAGCAAAAGGTTAATGGGGGTTATGTTAGATATGTCAACGTTTTTATTTCATGAGTTAACAGGCACCTCCCCCCATGTTTAAAAAGTTAATGGTGCGTATGAAAGTTTTAAAGAAATTATACTTAGAGTTGAATTATGCACTTATGAAATTATCTATATTTATATATATAGAGGGGGTTCAAACGCGAAAATATCAATTTAAAAGAACGTGAGAAACAATCTCAGCCACTCATTTGGTCAACAAATGCGGTTTTCACCAGTCCCCCCCTTTTAATAATCTCTATCCTCCCATGAATCGCGTCAATCCCCCTTGATCACGTCCACCGTAACCTCGAGATGAGTGGTTAAGATTGCTTCTTACGTTATCTTAAATTGACATGTTTCTCGTTTGAAATCTTCCCCTATATATATAGGAAAGTTCAAATGTGAACTCAATTTTGGTTGTGAACATGAGAACGAATCTCAACTACTCATCCAGTCAATAAAGACGGGCTTTGACTAAGTCCTCTCTTTTAATAATCTTCACCCTCCCATGAATCGTGTCAATCCTCCGTGATCGCGTCTACCGTAACCGAAGATGTGTGGTTGAGATTTGTCTTTACGTTCACAACCCAAATTGAATTCACATTTGAACCCGACCCCACACACATATATATCACAACATTAAGTTAACTTTGAAGGATCTGCAACTTAGAAGAAAAGAAAAAAACTCCTTATGCAAGTCACGCTTTTGGTAAGATAATATCCTAGGAGGGTTAGTGGATGATATCTCTGATTATCCGGGTTTGAACCCCATGAAGATTATGTATCGATATCCACATCATCATGGGCTTGCCACATAGTGGTACCCTTAATCAAGTTGGATCGTGATCGAAGGGAATTAGTCGAATGGCATTACATCTCGGACTCCCTGAGAACCTGTGTATGTTTCCTTGTCGTTTAAAAAAATTACGTTAATTTTTTAAAAAAGTGCGCTCAAAATAAATAAAAAGAGCCATTTGATTGTTTTCAATTAATATTTCTATTTATTAAACAATATATAGAAATATATTTAAGAGTAAGCTAAAAATTTGACCCATGAGGTTTACCCAAGACAACGGAACTCGTCCATATGCTTTCAAAAACTACACTGAACGTCCCTTAGGTTCACATTTTGCTTTGGATTTGGTCCCTGCTCACTAACGTCGTTTGTGTTGGGTTTTTACGGGATCCCTTGCACCAAACTGATACAAGGGTCGTTGTGGATCTCAAAACCTAGCTGGACTGAGAAACCTTATAAACCTAATGACCAATCTGGTAAAAAGTAATATGATCAAATAATAAATAGATTCAATCGAGAGCGGAAGCGATTTGGAAACAAAAACCCTAGAAATTTCCACAGATCTTTCGTTTTAATTAGTTTAATAGAACTAAGAGTGTTACCTGGAATGCTTGAGATTAAGTCCACCAGTGAACGACCAAACGAATGTTCCTCTAGCAGAACTAAAACCCGAATCAACCGGAAAACCAAACTGGTTTGGTGGAAAGGGGGGCGGCGCCGATTAGGACAGAGAGAAGAGGGAAGGAGAGTTTTCTGGAAACTGATTAAGGAATTAAGTTAATTTTTCTAAAGCTTATAAGTTTTATTTATATGGAAAAGAATACAGTTTCCATACAACATTGTTTCCTTAATTATCTCACCCTTTTTCTTTTTCCTTAAGAAAAGAATTTTCTAGATAATTATATTTAATTAATTAGTCATCATATTATATATTTATTAGACTAATAAATATATAATTCACATAATTAATTAATAACCCTTAAACTTTGGGATTTCTAACTGAAATTACCCAACTGATTTATAATTAACTATTATAAATCCAATCTCTCCATTTCTAGGTTTATTTAACTTATTCGATTTATAGGTCCTCACAGGTGTGACCCTCAAGTATCTTGTAACATTGGATGTGTAATCACTGGTTTGTCAACTTCTGCACATAATAACTAACAGTTTGAAACTTAGTTAAGTGAGGGGTTCTTTTGCTAAAATGAAAGAAGAAGGGCCAAATGGTAAGTCTCTCTTCTCTACCATCATCATCATCATCATCATCATCATCTACCCACTACCACCACCACTACTACCACCACCAAACCACCACCACCACACCCACCATACCCACAACCACCACCATACCCACCATCACCACCACACCTACCACCTCCAAACCACCACTACTACACCCACCACAAAATAGCCACCACCACCAAATAGACACCACTAAACCACCACCACCACCAGATAATCTCACATACACAAATCTCATCTCAAGTTCGTTTGATTCGATCAAAAAACCCACAAATCTCATCTCAAATTCGGTTAAAAAACATCAAATTCGATTAAAAATGGAGTTCGATCTGGTGATTCAAATCGTCTTCATCTCGCCAGATACAGATCCACCAGAGACCGCACCGCCGTCGTGAAGCTTGCCAAGTCCGCTGAAGAATAGGTGTTTCCGGATCGGGGGCTCAGGCGGCGGCAACAAGAGGTGCGCCGACGACAACGAGATTGATCAGCAACGGTGGATGGATGGAGATTAATGGATGGAAGAATGAAACGTTGACGGTGGGAAGTGATGAAGCGTATGGTACAGAAATGGAAATTGTTAAGAAGGGAGAAGGTGAGGAACTGAGATGGAGTTAGGGTTTCGAGTCTTGATGTGTCTAGCGGTACCATTTTTTAGGGTTTCAGAGGGTGAATTTGAAACGAAATTAGTTGCAGAAATGGAAGTGGCTTAACCTATCAAACTTCGATTAGGGTTTTTTGTTAGGGTTTTCAATTTGGGGTTTTTTAGGGTGGAAATGGTGGTTGTGGTGGCGGTGACGTTTGCAGGCAACGACGATGGTGGCTGTGGTGGTGGTGGTTTGGAGATGGTGGATGTGGTGGTTTGGAGATGGTGGTAGTGGGTGGTGGTGGTCGTGGTGGTTAATGAAGAGATGAAGGTGATGATGATGAATAGAGAGAGAGAGTGTTACAATTTAACCTTTCTTTCTTCATTTAATCAAGAACACCCCTCACTTAATTAAGTTTTTAACGAAGTTAGTGAGCAGAGACCAAATCCAAAACAAAACACAAACCTCAGGATCGTTTAGTGTAGTTTCTAAAGTAGAGGGACAAGTTCCTTTGTTTTGGGTAAACCTCATGACCAAATTTATAGTTTACTCTATATTTAACTTTCTTTTAAAAATAATGGAGGTGACGTTTGTAGACAAGTCGGTAGGAAAAATGAGTGATGATTTAGGGTAAATAAAGGGGAGGATTGTCCCCTTTGATGACAAGTCAAAATTGGGACCTCCAATGGTGGGTGTGTGTTGCCATGTTGGGCGGCGGAACATGCACGTGGATCACACCACTCTACCTGTCTACCATAAAAAACCTCATAATTCTTCTTGCCCACAATTTTATATTATATGAAAATCTATTATTACTCTTAAAATGTATTTGTTCTTTTAAAATATCATGTTTTACTTTTTATTAGGCCATTTGCAATCGTACAGGTCGTACATGTTATACAGGTTACCATCTTAGCGCCACATCAGCTTTACCACCACCTTACCACTACCATACCGTTTCATCCTTACTCGTATCACTCATACCACTCTAAATAATTAATTAAAAAAATAAAAAAAAAAGAAAAGTAGAGAGAGAAAGAAGAAAGAAGTGAACGGTGCCCAGGCACCGATGGACTCCCGTGCAGCTTCCATACAGGTCAGGCACGGCGGTGTTACCGCCGGTACCACCCACCTGCAGCTGCCTTGCAGCCCCGGCTGCGGATGGCCTTATCAAAATTATTTTTTGTGTTAGTAAATAAAATGTTAAATTCTTTTAGGAAAAGGGAAAGAAAAAGAAAATTAGTGGAAGCGAAAAAGTTTCAAATTAATTTTGATAAAAGAAAAACAAAGAAATTTTTTTTGATTTGCTCTTGAACCTTCAATTAATGTGGGAAGAAAAAGAAATAGGTAAATGAAAGAATTTATTACAGTTAAAAAAATTATAAATTTACAAATTTACTCATAAAATAACCCATAAAATAAAAAGAAATACATCTGTAAAATAACTTTTTCGTTAAAAAGACAAAAAAATGTTTTGAAAAGTCTTTCATCTCTTCAGTTACTTTCGGTCTCAAATTTGAAATTACGATGTTAACCCTGTATTTGACAAAAATAAGCTAGCTGGTAAGTTAATATATGTTTGGATGGACCATAATCTAACAAAGTAAAATGTTAGTTGGAGTAGCGTATCAGGAGTTTTTGGTAACTTTTTCCAATTATACATTTACTAATATTAACTATTATATTCTAAAATATTCTATTTGATTATTTTATATACTCATAAGCTAGTTTTTGTCAAATATAATTTATTCATAGGCAAGCTTTTCAACCATCACTTAGCTTATTAGCCACCGACTAGCTTATCACCTAGTTTGTCAAACAAAACCTTAGTCGCCTATGTAGCAAGGTCGGAGGTAAGAACTTATCTTTCATAATAGTAATTTTGTTATAGAGTGATGAGAGAGTAACCCAAGAATGCTAAGTTATAAATTATTTTTATAGTAACAAAGGGTATTAAATTTTTTCACCTAAACACTAAAAATTTCTTATTTTTCTATCATATCAAAATAAATTAATAAATACTGTAAATAAAAAAAATTCCAAACACCCTAACTCATAATAAAATCAATTTATTTATTTAAAGAGTAAATTACGGATTTGGTCCTTGTGGTTTGGGGGTTTTTATGGATTTGGTCCCTAAACTTTAATAATTACGGATTTGGTCCATATGGTTTGCAAATTCTATTGGATTTGGTTCTTGAGGTTTGCAAATTCTATTGGATTTAGTCCTTATGGTTTGCAAATTCTATTGGTTTTGGTCCCTGCCTATTTGCACTACAAGGGACCAATTCCAAAAGAATTTGCAAACCACAGGGACCAAGTCCGTAATTATTAAAGTTTAGGGACCAAATCCATAAAAACCCCCAAACCACAGGGACCAAATCCGTAATTTACTCAGTTAAACCCATCAAATATAGGGAATTTGGCGAGAGTAGCCAAAATATAACAAAATTATACCTCCTAGAGTTTTTTATCCCATTTTTACCAAACTAGCCATTGACTCCTCGATTCCAACTCCGTGACCCTTGATTTGGACCAAAATTGTAAGAAATTCCATGCAAAATCACGGAGTCAGTGATTCCCAACTCTGTGATCACGGAGTAGACACGTGCCGCATTTCTAATGGACAAGAAATCAAATTGGTCAAAAAAAGGCAAGATCACGGAGTCAGCTTAACCGTGACTCTGTGATCACGGAGTCGGGATGGCAAGGGAGGTAGAAACTGGTCATGTCACGGAGTCGGAGCATGTCACGGAGTCACGACTCCGTGATTCGTACCTTGTGGACACTTGTCGGGCTAGGGAGGAGGTCACAAAGTTGGTCACGGAGTGGGTACAGGTCACGGAGTCAGGACTCCGTGACCGGGCTTTAGGCTTTAGAGTAGGCACGAAGTGGGTTGGGCACGGAATTGGTACAGGTCACGGAGTCATGACTTCGTGATAGTGTGTCATGACGGTATAAAATCAATAGATTTGTTCAATAAATATATTCATGGAGTCACCGAGAATTAGGGAACCTTGAGGGATTCTTGAATTCAATAGATTTGTTTAAGGAGTCAAATATAATTTAATAAAATAGATTAGTTGTATATTTGTCATTTTTATGGAATCAAATAAAATTTAAATTAAATTATGCATTGACAGTCAAATTAAATTAAATTATAGATGGACGTACTCACTATTATCGAGGGACGTACTCACTATAAACAATCAAATTAAGTTATGCATTTTCACGAATCTTTTGTTCGAAAACACCTTGGATGTTATAGTCAATGAAGATTCGTACAATTTAATTTAGTGAGTACGTCCCTCGATTATATCGTAAAAAATTTGATCTTAAAAAATAGTTTTAGGTGATTCTTTTTATCTAAGAATAGAATTTAAGATGTTAAATAATGTATTTATTTGACAATATAAAACTATAAAGTTTTTATTCATAAACACATAAAAACTTTCACATTTAGGACTAAATATATGTTAATCAATTAATGCCTTAAATTTTAAGTTTTCATGGCCTGTAATACTACTTTTGTGGTTCCTATATGAGTACACCCACCCACATACATGGGAACCAATTCAAATAAAAAGGCTACAAAAGAATATAAGAAAAAAGGTTAACAAAATGTTCATATATTAATGATAGATAAAATCTGTAAAATCTATTTAAGGATTGATAAATGAATCGATCTTATATATAGGTCATTTATATGGGTTTACGTATGCATATTTAAACGGTTTTTTCGATAATTCAAATATAAAGTATTTTTCTCACCTTCTCATGATGTTTAACATCCTTACTTGAACCTCTTATTATATACATTTATATATATTGTTGGTCTCGTAGGGGGCTTGCAAGTAGAATGTTAACTATTTGTACACGCCATGAGGTGATAAATGGAAACATAACTACTTTTACTTTTCAAATTCTATTTCTATTTATTAATAAAACTTAAAGAGAATATAAAGGTTGTTAAGGAAATAAGAAAGATGTTAAAATCTAATCTAAACAATCTTAAAAATCACGAAGCCTTTACTTGTATAAGTAAAAACAGAAAAGAAGAGAAAATACTTAGAACAGAGAAGGCACGTACCAGAGAAGAGAGGTCTTCTCTGGTATTTATACTAAACGCATTAAATGTTGCTCAGAATAATTTCCACATGTCACATGGAGATTGGTCTACATGTCATTATTCATCAAATATGACAGAATATGTTTTTGCCTCACATACTTTTAGCCATTTGTGAATAGTGGATTAAGGGGTTGACTAACATGATAGGGACCGGTAGAACTAAATTGTCCTAATTTATAAAAGTTTTATAAAGTAACTAGTCTAGAATGTAATAGTTAGTTGGTATGGGCTTGGGCTTTTATGGGCTTGGGCCTTAGTGTGTTTTGGACCCCTATTTCAAGGATCTTGTACTAGGGTTAGAAGGTATGAGAGTCGATTAACAACATTGTGTGTATGTGTGTTTTTGTAACCTTCATTAGAGCTCCCCAACAATACAAGTATCACTTGAATCTTCTTTTGATTTCTCATTGAATCATTCTTACCGTATTGATTCTTGCTGAATATTTTGACCTATAAATCCATAATTTTTGACATATCTTAGAGATCAAATCTGTAATTTACCCTTGTTTTTAAAAAATTAGATTTCTTTTTTTATATTTCAATATGAATATATAATCTATGGTATAAATGTTAACATCCAATATTTTTAGAATGTGAGGAAGAATTATTTATGATAATATTTATAACAAAATTTGTTATAAATGATAAAAGAATGATACATTTGTGACAATAACTACATGACATTATAAAAAATAAAAATAAAAAATGCATGTGATATCATGATGAAAAATATTGATGAATATTCATCATAAATTGTACATAAAAAAATTTCGAAGTTATTTTTACTAATAATTGTTTTCTTTTCCAATTTTCATCGTATACAAGGTAAATAGATATTTAAATTCATCTCACTTTCATATATTGTAGGGGTTTTCAACTTAGTTTCGTGGTTAGGTTGTTTTGATGTATTTGGTCGACTTACGACTAGTGTTTGTTTTTCATTCATTTGTCGTTGTCATGATTCAATAATTTAGATCGAGTTGTTTAGTCTTAGTAGTTCAAATGTTCAATAATTTCATTTAATTATGAGGTTTATTTGCTCGGTTGCCACTTCAATCAATCAATCATCTTTTGGTCGGTTTATGAGTCCATATACCGCATATTTTTGGTAGCGCTTTTTTTTTTCTTTAAATTAAAAAATAAGAAGAAGAAGGAAAACAAAGAAAAGTTTGAACACAATAATAAAATGTGTCAAATAGTTAAAACTCACCACAATAAGAATGAATTTAGGATGCCAAAAAGGTTGAAGTGTCACAAGAGATTGTCTTTATGACTTAAATTAATAGTATACCTGATCATAAATTGTTATATCTAAAAATGTTGCAACATTTATGGGCATCCTAATTAACAAGTTTTTTTACGACTTATTTAAAATACAATGCTTAATTATTTTAAAAATTGTCTTATAAAAATAAGTGTTTCATAAAAAAATGTGCTTGTATTTATTATGGAGAGGCAAATTGGGTGGTACCTGGTGTATGGCTTAAGATATTAGACATTTCATTAGTTTTGCAAGTTTTTTTTTAACAGCAATTTTTTCAAAACCGGCCAAGCAAGGTGCTAGAAAACTGGAAACCAATATATTACAAGACAACACCAGTTACAGATCCACTCGTCCCACAAAACATTTTTACCAAAACGACTTCTATGGAACCAGAAGTAGGAAGTAGAATAAACATCATTGGCCACGATATGAGAATTGAAGATGCCCTCGTTAAAGAGGACCTCGTTCCTAAACTTCTAGATCAACCATAAATAAGTATGCACCACCACATCCTTTGTTCGTTATTTGTATGTAGTTTCCAACAGAGTTAGCAACCGAACTTGAGTCGAAGTTGAGGTCAGAAGTTGATGGTTCCACCAGGTTTGCAGCTAATTCAAGACCTATTTTACTTTGCAACAACCAGTAAAGAGGTGGTCCTTGGAGGCAAGTATGTGAACTTCCATATTTATAGGTCTAAATTTTGGAGACATTTTCAATGAATTACTAAATAATAAAAAATAGAGAATAAAAAAATTAAAATATTTGTCTTGGAAATCATTTGGTTGCAGTATATGGAGAAATGTAATGACAAATTCATTATGACTAAATTCTTTGGCCTTTTTTGGTTCACGAATTGAATGGATTAGATTCCTCCAAATTCAATCAATTTCACGACCGGACCTCGGGATTTTGCTCATTCATTTGCATAAGTCAAAGGAATTGAATTTCATTCTCCGGCCAATGTCGAGGTTTCCTAATCCAATTTAAAAATAGTAATCTTGGAATCCAATCAACCACGCCAAAATTATTTCATCTCTACTGCTCTCACAACCAACCACCCATGTTGTCATTGCCTCACCGCCTCTACCGTTGTAGCCACACACAATGGCAAAGCCATATAGTAGCCAGAGGGGGCATTGGTTCCCCCGACTCTCACATGTTATTCCCTTTCATTGTTACTTGTAAGCAAAAGGTGACTTTGGGTATTGTCTTCATCTAACATTATCCACAACATTTTTAAACCAAATTTAATTTTGTAAGTTATATTATAATGGTTGGTACTTGTTGTAATATACTAAATCTATCCTCGTTTACCCTTTAAATACAATCCTGACTCCGTCACTAACCACTCGCACTATTTTTAGATGACCACTATTTTCATTGCATCTGCTTCTACCTCCTCCAACACCAGTGTTGCAATTGTCATCACCACCACTGCTGCCATCATCAATACCGCCGTCGCCACCACCACCGCGAACGTCAATTAATATTATTATTGATGTAACCATAATATATTTTTTATACATTTTGCAAGAAAATACGAAAAATATTATATATAACCATTATTTCATTATAATCTAAATATCTGAAGATATATTATGTGAGCAAAACAATCATATATATATATATATTATATTTTGAGATATTCCATTTACTACCAACTAATTTCACGGTCATGATTAGATCGATCATTTCTTTTATCTACTTCATTTGACACATCTCATTCATTTTAAATATAAAATTCCCCTAACAATCATGCAAAAGATTTTTTTCCCTCATGCACTGCCAAACACACTCATGCAGATGAAATAAAAGTGTATATTTCTCTATGATTTTTCTTTATAAATACCCACTTTTTAAAACCCAATAACCCATAATAACCAAAAAAAGAGCATTATACTAGAGAGAGGAGAGAGAGAGAATATGGGTATATGGAGAAGAGGTGTGGTGGTTGGGAGAACATGTGGGAGGAAGAGAATGAAGAAACAGCTGTTGACCACCAGTAACCGCCATGGAAAGACCGTCGAAAGGAAGCTCCGACAGCTTGAAATGATCATACCAGGCGGCAGAGGCGGTGGAGCTGCCGAAGAGCAGGCGGTGGACGTGGAAGCCTTGTTCCAGCGAATTGCAGTTTACATCTTCCTACTTGAATCACGAGTAAAGCTTCTTAAAAATGTTTACAGTACCCTCTTTGCCCCCGATTATTAATCAATCAATTAGTCGTTAGGGTCAGGTTCAAATGAAAACTCAAATTTGATTGTGAACATGAGGACAGCCGAGAGCACGTCACATGACATATATTGAGTCAGAATAATGATGTATCATTCAGAGTGAATAACACATCATTCAATGTTATTCAGAGTATAATACAATTAACTTTGAAAAACACGGAATGCTGTGTTATTTAATCTGAATGATACATGATTATTTAGATTGAAATATGTCACATGTCGCGCTCTTAGCTATCGTTACGTTTGCAATGAAATTTGAGTTCGCAGCCGAACTTTTCGTCTAGTGGTCTATTATCCCAGCTGGCTAATTAAAATATTAATTAATTATATTGTCTTCATCCTTTTTATTTCGCTATATGTAATATTAATTATCCACTTGAAAAACAAGAAAAATGTTTGTGGATTATCGGTACTCAAAGAACCAACAACACATCTCGTGTAAACGAACGGAATTTAAATTGGATACCTCTATTTTAAAAATATAGTCTATCTTTAAAGTTTTTTTTTCGTTTATTTTAGGAAAAAAAAAAAAGTCATCTTTTATTCGGTGAAAGGGTGTGATAGTGAGAGGTCCAAAATCCATTTGGCGTCAATGTTCAATTTTCAGATGATGATCGAATGTTTTTCTTTCTGATAAACTTATATAATAGTAAGGTTTTAATCGCTGATTTTTAAATTATATTTCTTAAAATAGAATTAAGTGTAATCACTTGGTCATTTTACACCTATAAATAATAATTTGTCAAAAATTAAAAAACAATTTATCAACTAACCACTTTTTGATACAACAATAAGCTAATCTAAACACTTTTTACAAAACACTTTTTCTAGACCACATAAGTTGATTAACACTTTTACTAGAAAACATAAGTTGTTTTCAATAAGGAATCCCAAACACTCCTTAAAACATGCTCCTGTATTTATGTATTAGAAAAATATACTTTATATCTTCCCATGGGAGACCAAATTAAAGATTTTTGAGTGGGTACATCTTTAAGGTGGATCCAGTTTGTAAAATTGCGGTTTGACATAGGGCGAAGTTAACATGGTTTAACCGAAGAAAAAAGTGAATTATGTAGATTTAACGAATAACATACATTTTTTTTTTCCAAATATACTCGACTTTAATCCCAAAAATAAATATATGTTGCCTTTAAAAGGAGAAACTTGTTATAGAAACTACAAACATCCTATAAATTTATTGTAACATTTTTAGATATAAATCTATAATATATTATAGGGGATAGTTCTCCGAAATTTATTAAACTATCCCCAAAAATCTATTGTGTGTATCCAACTACCAAAAATGTTTTTTAATGTATCAAACTTTTTTAATGTATCAAACTTTAATCCCAAAAATAAATATATGTTGCCTTTAAAAGGAGAAACTTGTTATAGAAACTACAAACATCCTATAAATTTATTGTAACATTTTTAGATATAAATCTATAATATATTATAGGGGATAGTTCTCCGAAATGTATTAAACTATCCCCAAAAATCTATTGTGTGTATCCAACTACCAAAAATGTTTTTTAATGTATCAAACTTTTTTTTTCCTTCTATTGTGTGTATCAGTTTACCAAAATTACAAGTCATTTTATAACACAATAGAAGAAAAAATAAAGTTTGATACATTAAAAAGCATTTTTGGTAAGTTGATACACACAATAGATTTTTGGGGATAGTCGGATACATTTTGATGTAGTATCCCCTATATTATATATAGTTTGGTTCTACAAGCTTAAGTTGTTAAAGTGTGAATAAAAATTTACAAGATAATAAAATTAAACTTCACTTGAAGATTTGAAGCTCTCACCTCTTGCTTGTGGAGTAATAATCCAATTATCCCACTCGTGTTATATTTCTGTTATGGATTTGATTTAAAAATATTTAAGGGCATCCTGGCAACTGTCGTTTTGGCATTATTCTTGTACCACTTTTCATATAGTTTTGCCCGGTATCTAAGAAAAAGAAGAGTGTGACATTCTATTTCAAGTTGATACAAAAATCATTTTTTCAAGAGAAATAGAAGAAATATGAAATCTTGGGCTTAAAATTATAGAATTTATTGTCTTATTGGATAAAGAATTCAAAAACGAGACTAACAATTTTTTACGAAGCAAAATTGGAGTTAAAAAGAAGAAGTTATGACCAAAGGAGCGACCAGGATGACTTTCACTATGAATTGAAACTTCAAGTGAGTTTCAGGAATGCAAGTTGCACCGCTAGTTAACTCATGGTAAAACCAATGTTTTAAAAACCGGCTGAACCGGACCAGTCGAACTGTGAACCGGTGAAAGGACCAGATCAATTGTGACCAATTCTATGGTGGTTTAAGGACCGGATTGTACCGGCCGGTTTAGTGGTTGAACCGGTGAATTGAACCGGTAAAAAATCGGTTGACCAGGTTTTAAAAAATAAACTATGTGTAAAACTTGTTATTATTTTTTTTAATGTTTTGGATTAATGTAAAACTTATTGTAATGTGTATTTTAATGTTTTTATAAGTTATAGATATCAAATTGTTGGTTTGTTTTATATATGAATGTAGAAAATGAAAAGTACATAAAAATGCTTGGAACTGGTTGAACTAGTGGTTGAACCGGTTGAATTGTTAACCGGTCATCATACCGATTCAACTAAAAACCGATTTTTAAAACATTGGATAAAACTACTGATGGTTGCTAAAAATATTTTTAAACTACCTTCAACTAGTGTTTAAACCATTCTGCATTCCATCCTCAAAGGTGACACTAAAGGTGATTTTAGGTCACCCTTGGGCAATTTGGAGCCATGGAACATGACTATTAACGTCAAGATTGAAGATCTGAAGCCATATTCCTTAGTAAAGGGAAGTTTTCACTTACTTTGATTGAAAAACCATGTCCAAACTTATCATTTTTTCCTATTTGCTTGTTTTCCACCACTCATAATATGAACTAATCTTTAGATGTTGGTGTACCATTCCAAAAATTGGGATAAACAAAAATTTTCCATATAACAGAAATAGTGGTATATAAAACGGCAGATCATTTGTAAATAAAACCACCTGTTAGTTACCGTTTGTAAATCAAAGTAATTTGGACATACAACTACACTAAGAATAAGATTACAACTCGGGTGTCCTCCAAATCTTCTCAAAATATACCAATGTCCAAAAGTCTCTTTCCCCAAAACTCACCCTAAGCCATCTATGCTGTTTTAGAGACAACACCGTTATAACATGAGATATACATCGATGCCGTTCCACTGCCGCAAGGCCTCATCGGCGATTGGCATGGTGGATCGGTCGGCTATCTGCCGCCGTTCCGCCGTCAATTGCCGCTACCTTGTGGGTTCCCGATAAAAATCCAATTTTTGCACAAACTGATAAAAATCCAATTTTTGCACAAACTGATAAAAATCTAATTTTTATAAAACCCAGATAAAACATAAATTTTTTTCTAAGAAATCCTTTTATCAAAAACACATAACAATCAAAACCTGATCCGTATGAATATGGAAGTGGCTCTGATATCACTGTTGGGATTTTACGCGTATAAAACAAATATAATGCACAACAGAAAAACAAATAAAATCTCAATCGTAGATCCAACCAATTCAATACAGATACAATCAAAGGGGGTTTATCAGATATACCTTTAGGCTGTCAGAAAGCTGTCTGGAAAGATTACGGGAAGTACACCACTACTGCACCACCGTGAGATAGACTGCTAGCATGGACAGAGCTATTGAAGGGCACACGGTGGCACAGGCCACCATTAAATTCCTTCGTCGTAGTGTAAAAAATTACGGTGCCACCGTATCAATTTTTCGTGTGCCACCATATATATTTTGAAACTACAATAAGGACACAAGTTTCCTTAGGTTGAGTTGATTAGTTACTTGCCTTATAATCATGAGGTCATGGGTTCAAGTCTTATTAGAGACATTTTTTTTAGATTTTTGCTTTTAATTTCAAATTTACTGTTTATATAAAAAAAATTGCTTGCAGCAAGAATTGAACTTGAGACTTCAACTTTGAAAAGCAATAAACCAACCATTGGACCAATAGGGATTTTGTGAAAATTTTCTTAATATATGTTCTTTATAGTTAAATGGTGCCACCGTTTAAAAAAAGTTTTAAATCCGTCCCTGACTGCTAGACCGTCTTAGGATTACCCGAATACACAAATCAAGCTGATTTGTGTATATGTGTGTGTGTGTGTCGATCGTAGAGAGAGAGAGAGAGAGAGAGAGAGAGAGAGAGAGGGTTATAGGGTTTTTCTCTGGGTTTCTTTTAGGTAAAGATAACTAATGAATGAATTATGAAAAAACCCTTTTAGGTTTACCATATTTGTAAATCTAAATATGATAATACCCAAGCCCGTTTAATTAAGAAAACCCGATAGCCTTTTAATTAAACCAAAACCCTATATAGTTAATAAACTGTTAATTAAATAATAACCTTTTAATTAATTAATTAACTTATCCATAAAATATTAAACTAATATTTTATTTATCTATAAATAATAAATAACTATTTATTATTTATTTACCGATAATTTCAATTGATCTCTAATTGGGTATGTAGCAGTGTGACCCACTAGTTGTTTATGTAAAAAATTACACAAGTCGTGTCTTGAAATGATGGCTTCATCCTTCTTATATAGTAGCTTGAAAGTAACCGTCCAACGGTATTGTTGACCATTAATGCTTGGTTTATAACTGTCCAACGATATTGCTGAGAGTTAATGTCCAGATTGTAACTTCTGCGAGAATCTTGCTTGTAACGGTCGATCTCTTAGTGTCGTTGGATTCCATCGAACGAGTTATAATTTGAGACATGTCCATTGTAATGATGTACTCCAACGAGCATAGCATAGTACTTGATCTCAGACTTTCTCAAAGGTGGACAATTGTTAGATATGATAATCAGCTTGCCTGCATCAAAGATATGAACTTCGTATGTTTATTCGTTAGCATTGTCGTACGACATAATTAATATCGTTCGACTTATCCGATGTATTCGTTCGATGTTTAATGATCTTTGTTCGATAGCTCATTTAGGACCTTATCTTAATACAGGATTATCGTTCTAATACTTGTCTTACGATTATAGTCGGTCGTCGTGCGATTGTAGATTTTTACCCTAACAATTTGCCCCCAAGATTTAGAAAATAATTCTAATTTTATCTAAATCTTTAATTCGCTGGACAAAGAGTAAAAATACGTTGATTAACGGTCGAATTAACGTTAACATATATGACGTCATATAGCCGTTATGCGATACGTGTCCTTTAACGGCTATCTGGCGACGCGTGGCCTGGTGGTTTTTCGATGACTCATCATAGAATTATTACTATAAATACATGGGTTTAGATTAAAGAAAGATTTTACAAAATCTTCTTAACTTTCAACCGATTCGCGAGATCAAATCGTAATCCAACTTTAATTTCGGCAAGGATTTCGTGCGACTAGGCATATAAGGTACCTCTTTCTCCCTTGTTCATGCGTCTGAAATCAATAGCACATAAGAGTAATAGAGGGTTAGAAGTTCTTAGATTTCTACGCTTAAGAAATAGTTTAGGCCGTTTAGAGGTAATCATGTCGAGCGAAGTTAGTAGTTCGATCTCGGAGAGCCTTGAAGTTATGGAGTTAAGAGAGCTTGCTGGGTTGCCAGAGGGTGCTCAGATTAGGGTGGCCGGAGAAATTCGGCCAGCGGATACTCCGTCGGGGTTTTTTGCCCTGTACGAGTATCCGTTCAAGATCGGCTTTCGATGGTCGTACTCTCCACTCTATCGGGCTTTCATGACCCGATTCAACTTATCTCCGGGGCAACTGATGCCCCAATTCTGGCGCGTCATCCTGGTAATCGAACGGGTGACCAAGGATTGGGGTCGTCGTGCGTTCTCAGTCGACGACCTTCTCTCTGCCTACAATGTGACGAGACTGCCCTACAACCGCTACGGGTTGTTTCCTAAGGGTAGGAATGATACCCTGCTCGTTCATCGCACGCAAGTGAATGATCGAGGGTGGAAGTCTCGTTACGTCTTTGTCCAGACGTCTTCGGTCACTGATGAATCCTGGGTCGTTCCTGAATGGAACTCAAATGGTAACTTAGGCGTTGGTCTTTCTTTATTGTATTTTTTGTTTATCTTCATGTATTAATCATACGTTTTTCATGCAGCTGTCAACTTCACGTTTGAGACTACTGAAGAGTCGACCGCACTGATCTCACACTTCCTAAGTTATAGTGTGACGGATCGTACGTACAGGACGTCGAAGGGCGGTGACGAGAGCGACGTCGAACCAGAGGTGCAAGTGATCGAAGAAACAGATATGGAAGGTAATCGTCTTACGATGACAATTAGTTTTATTTTTAGTCGTACGTTTCTAACTCTAGTTCTTCTTTTTATGCAGGTTCAGCTTCCAAGAAGACGTCGGTCATGGAGGCGGCTGCTCGTGCTGCCAAGAGGAAAGTTGCGGCCAGTGAATGCTTAGTAGGTAAACGTACGAGGTCATCATACGTCTCTCTGATACCCCACCTAAGGATGCCAAAAGAAAGGCTGAAGGTGGGATTGAGGCGATCCCTATTCACTTTGCTCCACCTGCGAAGGAAGTAGGTGCGTCAAGCCAGCCTTCGTCGAAGGCTGGTAAGGGTAAGGAGAAGGAGGGGTCTGGTCTTACGACCATGACCATCAACATGCCCTCCGACTTCATGGTGGACGACGTCATTAGGACGAAGTCCATCTTCCCTGTTCTGGAGCAGTTCCACTCCCCTGCTCAGAAGGCGCGTATGGAGGAGGCAGACATCGAGGACCTGGACGCTTCTGTCGCGGGTGTCTCCTTCTTGGTAAGTATTTTTCATCGTACGACTTTCATGTTTCTTTCATTTATCTTTCTAATCTTTTCTTTTTTCTATTTGCAGGCTCTCCAAACAAGTCTTAGCCTCCATACACGGATGGCTAAGATTAAAGAGGAGATGGCGTCGAATCAAAACGACGCTAAACTAGCCAAGAAGGAGGCTGAGAAGGCCAAGAAGAAGCTGGCCCAGCTGACCGATGAGGTTAACGCCAAGTCGGTCCAAATTGGGGACCTTGAATCGAAGCTGGAGATCAGCGATCGGTTCCAGGTCGAACAACGGGAGCGGCTGAAGATGGCCCTGGATCGTACGCAGGAGCTGGAGAAAGAGCTGCTCGTCGTTCAACGGGAAAAGGCCGAGAGGGAGGAGGCTTTATCGTCCAGGATCCAAGAACTCGAGGAGGATGCTGCTTTGGCCCTTATGCGACGTGGTCGAGTGGTCGCACGTACTGCGCTTATGCGACATGTGGCTGCCGGGACTGTTACTTCACAAATGGCAAGTGAAGAGGTGGCTTCCTTCATACGGGTGATGGGTTCAGAGGATCTTCTTGACGAAGAAGATCTCAAGGGTTTGGATGAGGATACGGCGGTCGAGGGGGAGAAGATCGTCGAGACCGAGGGTGTGAGTGTCGAGGAGGAGGTTGTCGAAGCCTCTGGATTCGTCCATGTGCATCCAGTGGAGACCGAAGAAACCCCTGTCGTAGATCCTCTTTCTGTTGATGCTCCCGTAGAATAGGATTTTAATTGTAATCGTAGGATTTTTATTGATTCTGTACTTTGCCATTTTGGCAAAAAATATTAATGGAAAAACTTTTTGTTTGAATATCGTATGTCTTGTTTTTTGTCATGCGTTTCAGCTTTTTATCTTGTGTTTTTAGCTTTGTATTCATGCGTTATGGTCTGTATCGTGCGTTAGAGCCTTTGTTTTTGCATGCATTTGTTTAAAGTCCTTAAGACTTAGATTTAGAAACGTTTCTTTTTGTACTCATAAGAGTATACGTGCGACCGGCGAATAGACTTGCGCTCTTGCGAAGTAGTCGTGCGTTACAGCAGTTTGCTTGCGATTCATGCGATTTTTGTCGTGCGATTCCTGCGATAAGCATGCAATTAAATCGTGTGATGTTTGCGCTGATCGTGCGATTCATGCGATTTATCGTGCGATACCTGCGAAGAAGAATGACTAAGGGGTGGCCGTTGGCTTAGCCAACGGCGCTCCGATGCCTAAGTCAGTAATGGATAATGAAGAATAAATTGTATGTAAATAGGTTTAGAAATAGTACCTTTTGAGGTGATGGGCATTCCAACTACGTGGGATTTCCATACCTTCCATTGTCGTAAGTCTGTATGCTCCATTTCCAACGACTTTAGAAATTACGTAGGGTCCTTCCCATTTGATGGAAAGTTTTCCAGCGTTTGACTCTTGTGTATTTTGAAACACATGTCGTAGGACATAGTCTCCAACTTGGAAAATTTTAGCCTTTACCTTTTTGTTGAAATGTCTTTCAACGATTCCCTTTTGTGCAGCCATCGTTCGTAATGTTTTTTCTCGAAGTTCTTCTAGAGCATCCAGATCGTAAGATAAATTTATGGCATTTTGGTCAAACGTACGATTTCTGGCGATTGGTACTTGGGCTTCGATTGGCAAGACCGCTTCACATCCATATACTAAAGAATATGGAGTTTGTCCTGTTGATGCTCTTGGTGTCGTGCGATTTGCCCATAAAACTGATGGTAGTTCTTCTACCCACTTGCCTTTTGCTCCTTTCAATCTTATTCGGATCGAATTGATGATGACTTTGTTGCTCGATTCAGCCAATCCGTTGGACTGAGGGTATCTTGGAGTAGAGGTGATTAACTTGATCCCTCTTTTTTCACAGAACGTACGAGTTCTATCACTTATAAATTGTGAGCCGTTGTCGCACATAATCTCGGCCAGTACTCCAAATCTGTAAATAATGTTCTTTTGGATGAAGGATATAACTTCTTTATCTCTGACTTGCGAAAAAGCATCAGCTTCTATCCACTTCGAGAAATAATCGGTAAGAACAAGTAGATATACTTTTTGTCCAGGAGCTGGGGGTAATTTTCCCACGATATCCATTCCCCATCGCATGAATGGCCATGAAACTAGAACAGAATGCAAGGGCTCGGATGGTCGATGGACCATACCTGAATGCTTTTGACATGCGTCACATCGTTGGACGTACCTTATTGCATCCTCTCGTAAGGTAGGCCAATAATAGCCTTGTCGTGAGATTCGATTAGCAAGACTTCTGCCCCCTGCATGATTCCCACCTTCTCCATCGTGCATTTCTTGGAAATTTGATTGATTTGTGTGTTATTTGCGACACATCGTAGAAGAAGTCCAGTCGTGGATCTTTGATAGAGTCGGTCTTCAAAAATCGTATATCTTGAAGCTTTGGACCTTGTTTTTCGGGCTTCCACTCTATCTTCAGGGAGTCGGTCGTGCTTGAGATAATTCCATATGTCGAGCGACCGATTGTAAATTTCTTCGTTCATCTGTACTTCGTCTTTTGCTTCAATTGGTGGCGTCGTAAGATGAAGTATTGGGATATTCTCTATAGATGGATCGTGGAATGCAGATCCCAAGTTAGCTAGTGCGTCAGCTTGCATGTTCAAATCTCTTGGTATTTGTTCGATCAAAAAGTGTTCGAATCGTGCGATTCGATCTTTAACAGCTTTGAGATAACTCATTATCTTTGAATCTTTTGCTTGAAAATCTCCATTTACTTGGTTGACCACCAACAGAGAATCGCTTCGAACGTGCAACTGTTTTACCCCCAGTCTAAGAGCAATATCCAATCCTGCGATCAAAGCTTCATATTCTGCTTCGTTGTTCGTGGCTTTGAATTCGCATCGTATGGAGTATACTATGTTTCCCCCCTGTGATGATTTTAAGACAACACCTAGTTCACATCCTCGAACGCTCGAAGAGCCATCAACGTAGAGTATCCAGGGTTTGTTGTCTGAAATCATCATAATTTCGTCGCACGTCGTTGGTTCCAATCTTGGAGAGAATTCTGCTACAAAGTCTGCTAGTACTTGCGATTTAATTGCCGTCTTGGGTTTGAATTCGATGTCGAATCCACTGAGATAAATGCTCCACTTAGCTAGACGTCCTGTCAGTTCTGGCTTTCGAAGTACCGTCTTAAGTGGATAATTAGTCACAACAATAATATGATGTGACTCGAAGTAATGCCTTAGCTTTTTTGCTGCAGTCATGAGACCTAATAGCAATTTCTCCATGGACGTGTACCTGGTTTCTGCGTCGAGGAAAGATTTGCTGACATAATAAATTGGTCGTTGCTGCTGATCTTCCTCTCGCACAAGTACTGCGCTCGTCGCATTTTTGCTCACTGCCAAATACAACTGCAAACTTTCACCTTCGACTGGTTTTGTCAACAGGGGTGGCGATGTCATGTACTGCTTTAGTTCTTGTAGAGCCTTCTCATGTTCGTTTGTCCATAAGAAGCCTTGATTCTTTCTTAGGACATGTAGAACAAGTGGCATTTATCCGATGATCGTGAGATAAATCGGGTTAAAGATGCCACGCGTCCTGTTAATTTCTGGACCTCTTTGATATTCCTTGGAGACTGTATCTCGGTGATAGCTTTCACTTGCTCTGGACTTACTTCGATTCCTCGTTGTGTCACCAAGTATCCTAAGAATTTCCCTACACGTACTCCGAAAGAACATTTCGTTGGATTGAGCTTCATCTTGTATTGTCGTAGGATGTCGAACGATTGCTTTAAATGTGCTACATGATCAATCGAACGTTCCGATTTCACGAGCATGTCATCGATATAAACCTCCATCGTTCGACCAAGATGTTCCTTGAACATCATATTAACCAGCCTTTGATACGTCGAACCTGCATTCTTAAGACCAAATGACATAACTTTGTAACAGTATATGCCTTTGTCTGTCATGAATGCGGTTTTTTCCTGGTCATCCGTGTGCATCAGGATTTGGTTATATCCCGAATATGCGTCCATGAACGTCAACAATTCATGTCCTGCTGTTGCGTCGACCATAGCATCGATGTGAGGTAACGGGAAAGGATCTTTTGGACAAGCTTTGTTAAGATCTGTGAAGTCGATGCAGACTCGCCATTTTCCATTCTTCTTTTGTACGACGACCACGTTGGCTAACCATTCTGGATATTTGACTTCTCGGATCTTTCCAGTTTTAAGAAGATTGTCGACTTCGTCGTTGATTACTTTATTTTGTTCAGGTGCAAACTTGCGACGTTTCTGCTTGATTGGCTTGAAAGTAGGATCCACGTTCAGCTTGTGCGATATAACGTGGGGATCTATTCCAACCATATCTTCGTGCGACCATGCAAAACAGTCCGAATGTTCCTGCAAAAAATATATAATCGTATTTTTTATGTCAGGGGGAAGCGAGGCTCCTACGAAGACCTTTCGATCAGGATGTTCAGGATCGAGTACGACTTCTTCTAGTCGAAGATCATCGTTCGATTTCTTCCCATCCTGGCTCTGTAATTGCTAGATGTCCTGTGGCTTCGTCTTCATCGTGATCTTGTAGCATTCTCGTGCGATCTTCTTTTCACTAGCAATTTCTTGAATTCCTCATGTAGAAGGAAACTTGATCTTCTGATGGTACGTTGATGCGGTAATTATCATATATAAAAAGCGTAACAAGTTTTAACCTCTAATGCCTAGCCACTGTCTTACCACATATACAGGCAAGCGTACCTGATCGTGAGTAATATAGTGTAGGAAAGTCCAGGTATCGTATCTACCACTGGGAACGGTCAAGTTATCGTAGATTGTTAATCTAAACTAGTTTAATTAACCTAAAGCTTTTTGGGGGGGGGGGGGGTTTCATGAAAAAGATTTTAATAGTAAAAAGACAATTAATTTAATTATTAACTAAGAAAGCAATAAAAAGATTGATTAATAACTATAAGAAGGAAAAACAGTAATACTTATCATGGTATAGTGAATCCCCAAGTGGATGATTTAATTAGGCCAAAGGTTTGGTTGTTTTGATTATGGTCTATAAACTAGGTCTTGGTCCTCCTAGTCCAATACTTAGGTCGTTTGTCAGGCAACCTAGTACCAGAAATCCAATCCTAACTCTATTGCATGGTTTTCTACCTCCAGGTTACTCTCGGTCCAAGTAACCACTTAACACAACTCTCTTGGTCAAGGGTAGGTTAAGGTAGGTTGATTATCCTATCGGAGTCTATCTATTTTAGTCAAACAGATACACCCAACCAAAGGAGTTCAAATAACCAAACAACAAGAATCAGAACGGAACCATAACACACATTCAATCAATCAAAAACAAACCAATAAACATTAAGTATCAAATCATCATCCACAATGGTTCATCGACCATGACAAGTACCACTATAAAAACTACTCACGAAACATAACGAAAACAGAAAACATGATAGTAGACATGATACCGATAATACAACGATAGATGATCAAAGATCGAACCCCGCAGCGTATCGGCACCACTCTGACTTTCACTCTACTGCTTCATATCTTCCCCGTATCGTATCTCGTGTAAAACACCTCGAATTGCATGCTCTGAACTGAAGGAGGAGGCTGGTATTTAAAAGAAAACGTCCAGGGGCCATCTGGCGATCGCCAGACTGCTGGTTTGGCAGCGCCAAACACTTAGGTCAAACCTGGTCTTCATCTTTGTCGAATCTGGCGGCGCCAGATCTGGAAACTCGTGAACGCCAGATTGCTACTGTATTGACTTCGTGCACTTTTCACGTTTTCTCGCCTTTTTTCGTACTTTTCCATTACACGGCCTCCAAATCCTTCATAAACAATAATAAGCTCATTTAGTGAGTGAAATGATCATAAACGGGTGAGAAATGGGGTAAAGTCATACGATTACGCTCAACCAAAACATGTATAATTTTGGTGTTATCAAAATCCCCACACTTAAGCTTTGATTGTCCTCAATCAAAAGACTGAAAGATAAGAAAGATAACTCCAAAATTATCTCCACCCAAGATCATCAAAGAGAACAAAGTATACTCACACAATCGAACACACAAACAAGACTCATTAAGCAATCGGATACCAAGATCAACCTTTCACCCTCACATAGTATGAATAATCATGTAAAGTGTATCTCTCGGGGGTAAAAGTGTATATGTAAGTGATCACACAAATACTCGACTAATTCCCGCATGCATAAGCTTGTCACTAAATCTAGTCTCCACCACTGAGAAGTTGTCAACCGTCAAGAGGACTTTAGGGTTGTAACATTAGGCTAAGGGTTAAGGGTAGGATAAATGATATATAAGTGACTAAGGGTTTTTGCAACAAAAACTTGAAACCTCAATCAGTAATGATCCAAACAGTGAAGCAATCTGACTTTCAAACAATGAACTCTTGGGATGAGTATCTCCTCTCTTTCTTTTAGAATTGGCCTAAGCCTATGGCTTATTTGGGGCACAAATTCTTTTTCAATTTTTTCAGCTCTCATTCTTTCTTTTTTCAACATTCTCGACTCTTTTGATATTTTTTTTTCTGAGTCTCAAATATTTTTTTTTCAGAGCAGCAACTATGTTGCTTTTGGGCTCTTTTTAAATCTCAATCCCATAAAAACTGTCAGATTTGAAAAACTGGATCAAAACATCTTAAGAATCAAATTTAAGTTACGGCCAAAAGATAGATAAAACAATTAGGCTCAAGGATAAAGTGTATAGTGGGTAAAGAAATGAAAAGGCTAAGGCTCAAAATGGTTTCAAGGGATAAAGTGTTAAAAGGTGAACACTTTTCTATCAAAGGCTAGGCAAATCAGACAATCTTATGTTGAGATCATCTGACGAAGGCTAAAAGGGTTAGAAACGAAGGCCTCTATCAGTGCAATGGTGATAAATACTTCTCTTATGTGGTCTCGACAAGCATTCAAATGACAAGTTCTACCTTGGGTCAAAGTCGGTATTCCTCACGAAATAAATAGATATAACAATTAAGGCTCAAAGTCTCAAAGGAATTGGGTAAGGCACTCATGGTAATCAGTATTCCAAGGCATCCTTTTACTCAACTAATCCTATTCAGTGTTCTCCTATGCAAGCAACTCAGTCTCAAAAACAATCTCAGATTTCGAAAAAATTGGGGTCAAATCTCAAAGCTTTCAAAAATTTGAAAAACGACAATCCATAAGCAAAAAGTGAACCCATTTAAACAGATAAGTCTACATAACCCCCTCCCCACACTTAAAATTTGCAGTGTCCTCAATGCAACAATCAAAACAGTTATGGAGTAATTGGGAAAAAAGGGAAACTTCCCGGGTTATGTGACGAAATCTGTTCTGATCTCAGAGTGTTCCAAGTATCGTGCTCGATCAAAGGTCATAGATCGCTGTATCTACCAACAAAAAGAAAAAGAAAAAGTAAAAACGAACTAGCAAAAATAAACCAAACCAAACTATTAATAACTACTTAAAGTCCTAAACAAACCAACAGAAATAAAAATTGTTCAACCAAACCAAACACACAAACGAAAAAATAAAATTGTCTCAAACAACCATATCGAATAAAGGAGATAAAAGAGAGAGATCAATAAGGGCCACGAGGTTGGTTTTGCCAATCCTCGTAAGTCGGGTAACCGGGCGAAGCATCCTCGGAGTATGGCCAAAAAGGTGATGGAGCATACGCGGTATTCGGTTGAATACCGAAATGAGAGGCCATCTGGTTCATCACTCCACTTTGCCAGTTGGCTTGGTGAAGAGCCTCCACGGTGTTGTACTCCACATGTTGATGATGACGGCCATAAGACAATGACATCTCCGAGAGTTGGTTACTCAAGTCTTGGTAACCCGAATATGCCGTCCATTCCGCCGGTTGCTCTCCCGCATTCGTCCCACTTGTTCCACCAATCTCATGCGTGCTCGTCGGTGCTTGACTCCTCGGTTGACCCCTCGGTTGACTTCTCGTCCCATAAGCTTGAGGATTATGGATCCATGCGTTGTAATCTCTTCCAACCATATGCTCAACCCTTGCTACACCCATTCCACGGAGTTGGTCCATGTTGATAAATCCCATCTCCCAAGGTTCGTCATCGAGGAAATGGCACCCGCAGTTAAGATATCGAAGTGCTTGGCCAAGAGTGTCACGTACTGGCCACCAACTATTCTACTACCCTCTCGATAACCACTAGCCTTGGCAAGTTGAACGGCGATGAGATACGGAGCATTCGGATATTTGTCATCCGTGGTGAGTTGCTCAAGAAACCATAGATCATAAACCGAAACTTTCTCCTCACTTGAAGAACGAGCATTCACCGCTTGAATGAGCATGCGGTGTAGAAGTCTATCCGAAGAAGCAAGAAAACCCTTCACTTTGAGATTACCACCATAGTCACCTTCACCAAGAATTGCCCAAGCCAATTGAGGATCAAAACCATCCGGCCTTTTTGCGGTTGCCCACATGTACTCCGCGAATCCGGGAGCATCAACCTCCTATTGGGTATATATCCCCAAAGCAACGGCAAACTCGACCAAAGATAGGGATCTCCAAACTCCACCAAGTCGAAACGTCATGCATGATTGATGAAACTCCTCAAGGGACTTGATGGCCTCGAAACGGAACGTGGCCACGAACTCAACAATAACTCGCGATAAAGGGTCTCGGCGATGTCGAAGACTCGCTCCCATGCATGGCAAATATAATACTCGGTGCTATCCTCGTCGTAGGCATGTTTTTCGAGTATCGCTTTGATGTTGTTTTCGACACTCATCGATCGAAGAAGGTCCCAGTCGACTCTCCTCGGAATTAGCACTTGACGGGCAAGAAGTCGGTTAACGGTGTACCGGTACTCCTCCCGTTTTGGGGCATTCAACCTTGGGTCATTCATGAATTAGGTGAACACGTGACTACCATCCGGTGCACGGAAATTGGTTGCGGTGGAAGTTGACGATCGGGTCCTTTGTCTCTGCAAAACCAAAATACCATTGTCTTAGATGATTTTTATCCAATAAATGCAAGACAAGGTTCATTCATGTCAAAACCAAACGAGACAAACACTTCCACGACTAACAAGTTCAAGTATCGAATTCATATACGAAAAATCAAATACAAAGGGGATGTGGAACATCCCCACACTTGAGCTTTTAGTCCAATCTTAATTACAACTAATCTAGCTTTCTGAAACAAGAATGAATGGGGGATTTTGATGTTGTCAAAATCCCCACACTTATCATTTAACCACAATCACTAGATTAAACAACCAAATAGCATGCTAAAACAAGATTTCAATCACAATATATGGCATGCATCAATCTATAAGCTCTAACAATCAATGGTGTATCAAGAACAATGTCAAAACCATCTAAGCAAACAAACACCATTGATGCCCAAAACAAGATCTACATTTACCAAATCAAGCAATCCTCATGAAATGAAAGTTGGGAAACATACCTTGTTCATGTTGAATGATGAAATTGAAGCTCAAGAAGGTCGGATTTCGCAAGGACGTGAGAGGATTTCGCGGCGCCGAAGTAAACTTAGGGTTGTGGTGAAGTGAAAAAGTGAGAAAAGAGGGTTTAAAACCCGTCTGCCCCGACTTGGCATCGCCAAACGTAGAGTTTCGCGTCGCCAAACAGGCGGTTTTCAAAAGTACCCTAGTTTTTTTTAAAAATTTCGCGTCGCCAAACGTTTCTCTTCGCGTCGCGAGATTCAAAATTTTACCTGGTACCAACCTCACCAACTTCGCGTCGCCAGAATTGGAAACTGGCGATCGCGAGTTTGCTTCTGTTTCCAACTTCTGAAAAATTCCATCGCACTTCGGATTTGCTTGATTGTGGTTCTTATCTCCTCCGTATGGTTACCTAAGCAATATCAAACAAAAACATTAGCAAAAATTCACACGAAAATCGTAAAAACGAAAGAAAAAGAAAAAGCTCGGGTTGCCTCCCGAGAAGCGCTTCGTTTTTGGACGGGTCTAGAGCTCGTCCCCTTTTTCGGCTCATTTCTTGGCACGTCGGGATGACGAGCCTCTCTTCTTCCTGAACTCCTTCTTGGAGGGTCCCGACCCATTGGTTGTTGGCTCCTTTTGGCGTATTGGGTTCGGATAATCCTTCGTCTTCTTTCCATGCTCATGAGGTAGTAACGGGCGGTTCGTGTTTTTCTTGTAGGCCAGAGAAGGATCTTCATACGGTTCATCGAGGTGTCTGACTGGCTCTCCGTTAGGATCAAAGTAAATCCGATTTTCCCCATATCCCAAGCTCGTGACTTGGTTTCGCATATCGGTATTCACTTGAGCGGTGTGCAAGAAAGATCTCCCGAGGATTATCGGGATCTCCGTGTTCTGTGGAAGATTAGCTATGACGAAGTCCGTATAATAAACAAAGTTTCCAATGCGAATTGGGACTCCTTCCGCTATCCCTAACGGTTTTGTCATGTAACCGTTCACTCCTCGGTATTGATAGTCTGTTGGAATGATCTTTTTAACTCCCATTTTCCTGCAATAACCAACAGGCATCATGTTAAGAGTGGCACCTGAATCTACTAAAGCAAGACCTTTAAATTTATGACAAGAAATAGGTAAGTTATGACTCCCTGGATTATGCTTGATAGGTGCAATGTAGATGAGGTCATCCTCCGGTGCTTTACCCTTCTCTTTCTCCTTGCCTCTATCTTCTCTCTTCGGGATCACGAACTCCGCGAATCCGCCTTGCTTTCCATCTTCCTCCTCATCATCATCACTTGAAGCTTCGGGCACTTTGAGTCTTAGGTGTTCGAATGACACGGTGAACCCCTCCGAATCATAATCCGTGGCATAATCGGGCTCACTTTCACTCTCAGTTTCCACGTATTTCTTTGTATAGATGTCTGTCCACTTCTTCTTTGATGGTTCTCCGGTCATCATGAGCATCGGCTTCACGTTCTCCACCTTCGGGTTGACTTGTGTTTGCATTGGCAACTCCCCTTGAGTCCTTTCACTTAGCATTTGCGAAACACGTCCAACCTGCAATTCCAAATTCTGGATAGTACTTTGGTGATTACGTAAGTATGAACTTACCTCATCGTTTAGCTTCTTTTGCGCATCCATGAATTGGATAATCCGATCTTCGATAGAAACACGTGGCTCTCCATCCGGTCTTTGGTTTTGTTGATTTGGTGCAAAGAAACCAGGAGGTCTAGGGATAAAATTACGATTGTTGTTCCACCTCCCTTGATAATCGCCTCGGTTGATATAGTTCACCTCCTCGGGTGTCATCATTGGTCGGTTCGGGCAATCCTTAGTCAAATGTGGTCCATTGCACTCCTCGCATCCAACCTGCAAAGCATGAACAGATTTAATTAATTCTTCGATTTTTCGTTCAAACTTTACCTGTTGGTTTTTCATTGCGGCTAGTTCATCGGATGGATCGAAGTCGGTTGAGATTTTCCCGGCCATCCTCGGGATTTGCAAGCGCTTGTCCGTCCTCCAATCTATGTTGTGTATGAGCATGTCCTCGAGGAGCTTGTAACCTTCCGTGGGCGTTTTGTACATAAAGACACCTCCGGCAGATGAATCCAATGTAGCGCGTGAAGAATAAGCAAGCCCACTATAGATAGTTTGGACTTGTTCACTCTTATTCAATCCGTGACTCGGGCACGAATTTAGAAGGTGCTTAAACGTTCCCATGCTTCGGATATGGTCTCCCCGTCATCTTGTTGGAAGGATCGGATATCGGCTCTCAACTTGTCGATCTTAGATGGTGGAAAGAATCGGGAAAGGAACTTTGAACGAAGTCCTTCCCAAGTAGTGATCGAACTTGGCTCTAACGAGCGTAACCAAGCTCTAGCTTCTCCGGTGAGCGTGAGAGGAAAGACTCGGAGACGAATCGCATCATCTTGGCCTTCCTCCGTTTTGAACAGATCACAAATATCAACGAAGTTTTCCATGTGAACGATAGGATTGCTATCGTTTTTCCCGTCGAAGGTAAGGTCCTTAATCATGTGTAGGAGCTTCCCCGGGATTTCTTTGTTTAGGCCTGGCTTCGTGATCGGATTGGTGGGTACAGTTGGAGCGGCTCTCCTGGCGGTCCACATCGGTGCCTCGTCTCCCATCTCAAAAATCAAAGCTCTCGGGCAAACTTTGTCGGCTTTTGATTTCTTTTTGTTTCTTTTTCTGAACTCTCTCTCCGGCTCCTCAAATGGCTCTAACAAGTCTGCGTGACTGAAACCACAACAAATGGTTACGGGCAACTTGCGGGAAACAAAGAGATAAAATAAAAATAAAGATAAAACTAACTAATTAAACTAGAAAGCGAAAAACTTGCAAGGGAAAGAATCCCTCACAAGGATCGATTAACAAAACTAATAAGACTAAAATCTAACAACTACCGTTCCCGGCAACGGCGCCAAAAACTTGATGCGGTAATTATCCTATATAAAAGCGTAACAAGTTTTAACCTCTAATGCCTAGCCACTGTCTTACCGCATATACAGGCAAGCGTACCTGTTCGTGAGTAATATAGTGTAGGAAAGTCTAGGTATCGTATCTACCACTGGGAACGGTCAAGTTATTGTAGATTGTTAATCTAAATCAGTTTAATTAACCTAAAGCTTTTTTGGGGGGGGGGGGGTTTCATGAAAAAGATTTTAATACTAAAAAGACAACTAATTTAATTATTAACTAAGAAAGCAATAAAAAGATTGATTAATAACTATATGAAGGTAAAACAGTAGAACTTATCATGGTATAGTGAATCCCCAAGTGGATGATTTAATTAGGCCAAAGGTTTGGTTGTTTTGATTATTGTAGGAGTTTAAGTCTGGGACACCCTAACATGTAGTAATTATGGTCTATAAACTAGGTCTTGGTCCTCCTAGTCCAATACTTAGGTCGTTTGTCAGGCAACCTAGTACCAGAAATCCAATCCTAACTCTATTGCATGGTTTTCTACCTCCAGGTCACTCTCGGTCCAAGTAACCACTTAACACAAATCTCTTGGTCAAGGGTAGGTTAAGGTAGGTTGATTATCCTATCGGAGTCTATCTATTTTAGTCAAACAGATACACCCAACCAAAGGAGTTCAAATAACCAAACAACAAGAATCAGAACGGAACCATAACACACATTCAATCAATCAAAAACAAACCAATAAACATTAAGTATCAAATCATCATCCACAATGGTTCATCGACCATGACAAGTACCACTATAAAAACTACTCACGAAACATAACGAAAACAGAAAACATGATAGTAGACATGATACCGACAATACAACGATAGATGATCAAAGATCGAACCCCACAGCGTATCGGCACCACTCTGAGTTTCACTCTACTGCTTCATATCTTCCCCGTATCGTATCTCGTGTAAAACACCTCGAATTGCATGCTCTAAACTGAAGAAGGAGGCTGGTATTTAAAAGAAAACGTCCAGGGGCCATCTGGCGATCGCCAGACTACTGGTTTGGCGGCGCCAAACACTTAGGTCAAACCTGGTCTTCATCTTTGTCGAATCTGGCGGCGCCAGATCTGGAAACTCGCGAACGCCAGATTGCTACTGTATTGACTTCGTGCACTTTTCACGTTTTCTCGCCTTTTTTCGTACTTTTCTGTTCCACGGCCTCCAAATCCTTCATAAACAATAATAAGCTCATTTACTGAGTGAAATGATCATAAACGGGTGAGAAATGGGGTAAAGTCATACGATTACGCTCAACTAAAACATGTATAATTTTGGTGTTATCATACGTCGAAGGAACTGCTTTCATCTCGTGGATCCATGGTCTTCCAAGAATAACATTATAGGCCGATTGACAATCTACAACGTTTGTACGTCGTCGAAAGAGTGCATCGTCCTCTATTCTCATGAAAGCTAGTGTTCTGGCTCGTACGTCGTCGAAATTTTCCGGCGGGTATTTCGTCAATTCTAAATATAATCTAGAGGAATCTTCTAGTCCACGTTTGTACGCCTCGATCGCAATCTTCAGATCATAATTCTTTACTTCGATCATTGCCGCATTGAATCTATTGAAGTAGTCGCGAATTGTTTCTCCAGGCTTTTGTACGACATAATATAGGTCGCTGGTCTGCTTCTCCATCTTACGACTGCTAGCAAACTGTCGAGTGAATTGGTTTACCAATTCTGCGAAGGATCCAATACTCTTTGGCTTTAAGTTGATAAGCCATTGTAATGTTGCTCCTGTGAAGGTTGATCCAAAGCTCTTGCACATGCAGACTTCTTGGAATTGCGCCGGTATAGGAACTGTCCACATGAGTTCCTTATATTGTGCGACATGCTCGACGGGGTCAGTGACTCCAGAATATTTTGTTGCGAAGGCTGGAATCGTATATTTTTTGGGTACGTCGATGAGAGATATTTCGTCAACGAACGGTGAAGCTTGGAATCCGGTTTTGGGTTCGACCTCGACGGGCACTGCTGCTCCGGGTAACTTTGTAAGTAATGCGAATAGCTTTTGATTCTGCTCCTCTAGAGATTTCAATCGTACGTTTAGAGGATCTTCAATGGTTATTGGAATTGTTGGGATAAAACCAGAAGAAATTCCGGTACTGGGTGGTATCGTCGTATGAACTATGGAACTAGCAGCCGTGGGTATATGACCAGGAATAGGAATTTGTTGAGACATGTTGTTAAAGGGTCTGAACGTGAATGCGGGTGGGCCTTGAGGCATGGGAGGTGGACCTTGAGGCATAGGTGGTGGGCCTTGAGGTATTGGTGGTGGACCTTGAGGCATAGGCGGTCGTACGTTATTATACTGCTGGTTTACAGTTGATAGAGGTACTGAGGCATTGAACTGTGGTCGAAGTGGCGGCCTCAGGTGTTGAGGTGGATAAGGAGGAGGAATGGGCATCGATGGAACTTGCGAAGCTCGAAGACGTTGGATTTCTTCATTAGCTTGTTGCAATTGTTGTTGTAGAGATGCTATGAATCCGTTATCCATTATCCTGCAAAAATAGCTCAAAGAGAACTCGAAGAAAAGGTTAGTACGAAGGCGCACTTTTCACCGAATGAAATTTTTCTCAAAACGGAGCCCCACGGTGGGCGCCAAACTGTTTATGTAAAAAATTACACAAGTCGATGTCGTAAGAAAATGTGTGAGGCTTAACCGTCGAGAGAAATAAATTACAATCGATAATAAGTGCGGAAAAGATAAAATAAGACAGAGAAATTGATGAAGCAGGAAAAACCTCACGACGGAGGAAAAAACCTGCGGTTGACCTGAAAAGTAAGTCGACAGTGCACTATGATCACCAATCAGGGGTGATGTCCTTTAAGTATACAGCTTCGATCGTACGATTACAAGTGAAACAACAATGAAATCGAATGTAAATTACAGCTGATGATCACAGAATATCCAGTATAGAACTTGTAGGCTTCGAATGAACTTCGTGTCTTGAAATGATGGCTTCATCCTTCTTATATAATAGCTTGAAAGTAACCGTCCAACGGCATTGTTGACCATTAATGCTTGGTTTATAACTGTCCAACGGTATTGCTGAGAGTTAATGTCCAGATTGTAACTGCTGCGAGAATCTTGCTTGTAACGGTCGATCTCTTAGTGTCGTTGGATTCCATCGAACGAGTTATAACTTGAGACATGTCCATTGTAATGATGTACTCCAACGAGCATAGCATAGTACTTGATCTCAGACTTTCTCAAAGGTGGACAATAGTTAGATATGATAATCAGATTGCCTGCATCAAAGATATGAACTTCGTATGTTTATTCGTTAGCATTGTCGTACGACATAATTAATATCGTTCGACTTATCCGATGTATTCGTTCGATGTTTAATGATCTTTGTTCGATAGCTCCTTTAGGACCTTATCTTAATACAGGATTATCGTTCTAATACTTGTCTTACGATTATAGTCGGTCGTCGTGCGATTGTAGATTTTTACCCTAACACTAGTGTCTTATACATTGGACACGGTAAACCATTTGTTACTGTCTTGCAAATAATCCTTACAGCCACCACCACCAAAACCACCACATCCAAACCGCCACCGCCACAAACCACCACAGCCACATCCAAACCGCCACCACCACAAACCCACCACCACTAAAGCCACCAGCCGGCGACCTCAATCACCATCATCAAACCACCATCTCACGACCACCACCACCACCACCATATCCTAACCCCCAATCTCCATGGCGACTCTCCCTTCTCCGTGTTAGGATTATGTACGAGACAGTAACAGAGATTACCGTGTCCAATGTTATAAGACACTAGTAGGTCACACCGCTGCACACCCAATTAGAGACAAATTGGTTTGATGGAATAATTAATTAGTGTAAAATTAATTATTTGAGAGAAATAAATAATAAAAGTTATTTATTATTTATAGTTGACAAAATATCAGTTTGTATATTTTCTCAGGTAAAATTAATTAATAGTGAATTAATTAATTAGAGGATTAATTAATTAATAGTAGGATTAATTAATTAAAAGGGTTTAGTTTGTGGATCTAATTAAAATAGCCTAATGGGCTTTAATTAGACGGGTTTTTTCTAACTAATGGATATTACCATATTTAAACATATAAATATGGTAAAACCCCAACTAGTTTATTCATTCATCAAGTTTAAGCCTAGAGAAAAACCCTGAAATTCCTCCCCCCTCTCTCTATAACCGTCGACCAGAAGAAGGAAACCGGAGGTGGTCTAGCAGCCTGTCTCACGTGGTGTCAGTAGCGGTGTATCCCCTATTAGTGATTCGGAGTTTTTCGTTTAAAAGGTAAACACACCAAACACCCTTGTATTGTATCTGTTATGTTTGGGATTGGATCCTCGATTGGGAATCCGGGGTTTTTTATTCCGCTGTGCATGTTCTGTAGCTTATGATTCCCAACAGTGGTATCAGAGCCAGTTCCCAAACCTGCATATCAGGTTCACTTGATTAATAGGTTTGTTAAAAATTTGATTTTATGGTTTACGTTTGTTAAAAATTGAATTTTTGGAAAAACCTAATACGTATCGGGAACCACCGCCGGCGAAACCACAGACTGTGGTGGCCGGCGGCTGTCCACCGGAAAACAACCACCACGCCGCACCACAGCTAGTGCTTGCGGCAGTGGCCGACTGGAAACACCGCACCACCGATTGTGGTGGCGGTGGTGATCGGTCTTCGATATGGTGGTGATCGCAACCGGAATCGATAGCAATCGTGGCGGTGGTGGTTTCGAGCCACTGCTGTCGCCGGCCAGATTAAAACAACCGCAACACCACCGTCTGTGGTGGTGGCGGCGATGATTGCTGCTGCTGGTGACCGCAATCGACGGCGGTGGTGGCCGATTGCTGCCATCGCCGATCGAATTCGTGGTGGCGATGGCTTTTCTATTCGATTGCAACCGCCGGAGGCGGCGGTGGTGGTGGCAGCGGCCGCCGCTGCCGTCGTCGTCCGAATTCAACCGTCACACCACCGATCGTGGTGGTGGCGGGACTTGTTTTTGGTTCAAAGCCGTCGAACGCAGCAATGGTGGTGGCACCTAGCCGCTGCTGTTGCCGGCTCAATTGATGGCTGCGATGGTTATGTTGGTGGCGGTGGTCGACAACCGCCGCAATGGGGTGTCGATCACCGCAGGGTTTCGATCGTTAGAAGGGACGGCGGCGAGGGCTTTCGGGCTACCGTCGTCGGACCACCGTTCGCCGACTCGCGCCGCGAGAGGCGGTCTCGCGCCGCGAACAGTAAGTGTTGCGCCGCGAGCCGTGGCTGACGAATGGTGGCAGTTTTTCGAAAAACCGATCAGTGTGGTGGCGATAGCAGGTAGCTGTTACTGTTTACGGTCGGATAAGGGTAATCATAAAACTAGATAAGCTTGGAACCCTAAAGGATAATTTCAATTTTGATTTGATAATTAGAAATTATTTTATCCTGTTTTGTCATAGTCAAACCCTTTTTGACCGTGGTTGTTTCTTAATTTTTGTTTATTTATTTTTTAATTAATGGTTACGGGAGGCCTGCGTGCCATTTACAACCCGCCTTATTTTGTAAATTTTAAATATATAACTATCGAAGCCGAAGACGGAGCACGGAGACAAGAGACGGATCTTGGAGCCAGTGGGAGCGCCAAGAAGACTGTCGTTTTGTGTTGGCTCACGAAACGACAATAGTTAAGGGTTTTGACTATGACATGTTTTATTGCGTGGTTGTTTATATTTATCTGTTATATATAAAAATTGCGTGGTTGTTTTAGTTACGTAATTTTTAAATATAAACGCCTTTTAAAATTAAGTGTTTTAAAAGTAACATTGGATACAAATACAGTTTGTGTTTGGATCCAAAGTTTTGAAAACTGGCATTTATGACCCTTCTTAAAATCATAGATTAGTAAGTGCAACCCACCTTAGGGGCACCTCCGGTGTAAGGTACATAGGGCGTTGTAAGTGCACACACTATGAACGCCCGTGTTCAAACCGAAACTGGAGGGTGATAAAACTCTGTGAATTATCTCCGGGTGGTACCGGCCAGGTTTTGTCCAGGTCCCTGGTGGTGCAGTCTATTTTGGTAATTATTTATTCACTGGGTGGTACCAGGCCAAAATGCACTAGAGGGACTAAATATGCACGGATTAAATATCCGATGTCCCGACAATCTAGAAGTCGTATTAAAATGCGATTGGTATAGTTTTACCTAACATAAATCGCATGAGTCGGTTTGACATGATCACATGCTTCCCGACACATGTGAAATATGGATTCTAGTATAATAAATGTATTTTAAGGGTAATAATTTATTAGAATCTTGTAATTATAAACTAAAATTGGAATTTGTTCTTAATTTGTAGATGTCGAAATCTGTAATTCCGTTTTATACCCCTGAGGAATCCCTAAAACTCATCAACAGTAAATGGAAGCTTACAGGCCAAAATTTTCCAGTTTGGAAAATGCACCTTGACAATGTCTTGCGTGCACAGGGTAAGCTGTATGTTCTAGAAAAACCTGTTTCACGACCAGAGAGTAATTCTCCCGAGAGGGATTTTACTCAGTACTTTAAATATTTGGCAGATGAATCGGATGTAATGTCCATTATGATTTTCTCAACATCACCCGAGTTCACGGGAGATTTAAGAGTTAAATCATGTCACCAGGTCGTGAAAGATATAGAGAACCAGTTAGGGCTCTATAAGCACACAGGTAAACTTCTGATCATGCAAGAGATTTTTTCACTAAAGCTGAAAAAAGGGTCAGTCAGTTAAAGACCATCTTATTGAAATGAGAAGGCTCTTTAAATGTTTATCGCGTTTGGGGTACAAGATGACTCAGGAAGAGTTAGTGTATCTCATGTGGTTTTCCCTCACGAGAGAGATTCAAGACACAGCTAGTGCCTATATGAAGGAACCAAAGAAAGACGTAGATAAAGTTCATGAGGATATTCTGGCCAGTCTAGAGCCAGTACCAGAACCTGCTGATCTCATGGAGACTGATGTGATTGATGAGCTGGGAGATCTGAGTTGCCCAGAATGCGGCAGCGAGGATATTTGCGAGCACTCGATGAATATCGACCAGATAGAGATCGGTTTACCCGATGCTCCAGGTATCTTTATGATAGATTGCTTAATCACTTCTTATGAATCATGGGTAATTGATACAGGAAGTGGTAACCACATTTGTAATCATTTACAAGGATTCACTAGAAGAAAGACTTTGAGGAAGGACCGTTCGAACCTACGAGTTGGCGAAGGCACTCCGCTGATTGCTGAAGCTGTAGGATCTTATAGTCTTAGTTTACCCTCGGGTCTAGTTTTGGAATTGGATAATTGTTATTATATTCCAAATATGATTAAGAATGTTTTGTCTTTCGATCTGTTAGTAGACCAAGGTTTTTATTATAAGTACGATTATAAAATGATTTCTGTCTTTAAAGATAATATTTTCTATTTTAAAGCAACACCTGTGAATGGTCTATATACAGTAAATCTACAAGACAATAGCAATGAAATCTATCATATAAGTAAACGATCCAAAGACATTGAGGATCAGACTTACCTCTGGCATTGTCGTTTGGGCCACATAAACAAGAAACGCGTTGAACTACTCCTAAAAGGAGGTTTTCTTGGCAATTTCGATTATAAACCTTTTGATAATTGCGAGTCTTGTTTATCTGGCAAAATGACAAAGCAACCTTTCAACAAAGAAAATGAAAGGGCTACTGACTTGTTAGAAATAATTCACACAGATGTGTGTGGACCATTTAGTCATGTGGCAAGAGGAGGATACCGGTACTTCATTACCTTTACTGACGATTTCAGTAGGTATGGTTATGTCTATCTTATGAGACATAAATCTGAAAGCTTTGAAAGATTCAGAGAATTTCAGAATGAAGTACAGAATCAACTTGGCAGAAAGATCAAGTTTTTACGGTCGGATCGCGGAGGCGAATATCTTAGTGACGAGTTTGACAATCATCTAATGGAGTGTGGGATTGTATCCCAACTCACACCTCCGTATACACCTCAGATGAATGGTGTATCAGAAAGGAGAAATCGTACTTTGCTTGATATGGTACGAACGATGATGTGTCACTCTACGCTGCCAATGTCATTCTGGGGGCATGTGCTCGAAACAGCAGCACACATACTGAACAGAGCGCCAACAAAGTCGGTATAAAAGACTCCATATGAATTATGGAAGGGTAAGAAACCCAATATATCTTTTCTAAGAATTTGGGGTTGTGAGGTTTACGTCAAACGACCCACCTCAGAAAAACTCAAGCCCAAATTCGACAAGTGTTTCTTTGTAGGATATCCCATAACCACCATGGGATATTATTTCTACAACCCTGAAGAGAACAAAGTCTTTGTTACTCGAAATGGAAAATTTCTGGAAGAAAAGTTTCTCAGTTCTGGGAACACCAGAAAGGATGTAGATCTACAGGTAGTAGACGAAGAAAACACTACACCAATTGTTGAGCCAGAAATTCAACATGAGAATGTTGAACCTCAATCAGAACCGATTGAGGAAGTGCAAACACAGGACCTTCGCAGATCCAGTAGGGTAAGACAAGAACCAGATAGGTATCTTGGGTTTCTAGTCTCTCAGGACAGTGGAGACTTGAATGAACCAGCATCCTATGGAGAAGCTGTGTCAGGCAATGAGTCTGAACAATGGCAGGAAGCCATGAAGGCTGGGATGCAATCCATGTACGACAACCAAGTTTGGGAGATGACCGATTTGCCACAACACTGTAGAGCTGTTGGACGCAAATGGGTTTTTAAGAAGAAAACCCACATGGATGGGAATGTACACACTTTCAAGGCCAGACTGGTCGCAAAAGGATTCACGCAAACTCATGGTATCGACTATGATGAAACCTTTTCACCAGTGGCCATGTTAAAATCAATTAGGATTCTTATGGCCATTTCAGCGTATTTTAACTACGAGATTTGGCAAATGGACGTCAAGACAGCCTTTCTGAATGGAAAGTTAACAGAGGACGTCTATATGGAACAACCAGAGGGGTTTGAAGATCCTAAGAATCCTAATAAGGTGTGTAAACTGCTAAAATCCATTTACGGATTAAAGCAAGCATCTCGAAGCTGGAACTTACACTTTGATGAGCGAATCAAAGAATTTGGTTTCACCAAAAGTGAGTTCGAGCCGTGTGTCTACACTAAGTTCAGTGGGAGCACAGTAACCTTCTTGGTCTTGTA
This sequence comes from Centaurea solstitialis, assembly GCA_030169165.1. Classification (NCBI taxonomy): domain Eukaryota; kingdom Viridiplantae; phylum Streptophyta; class Magnoliopsida; order Asterales; family Asteraceae; genus Centaurea; species Centaurea solstitialis. The sequence continues at coordinate 70,809,847 of CM058042.1, forward strand.
CGTAGATGATATTCTACTCATAGGAAACGATGTTCCAACTTTACAGAGTGTAAAGAGTTGGTTGAGCAAATGTTTCCAGATGAAAGACCTTGGAGAAGCCGCTTATATACTTGGCATAAAGATCTACAGAAATAGATCTAAGCGGCTTATCGGACTAAGCCAAAGTACGTACATTGATAAAATTATGAAGAAATTCAGGATGGATGAATCCAAGAAAGGATTTATCCCAATGCAACATGGCATAGTGTTAAGTAAAACACAATGTCCTGTTTCTAGTCAAGATCAGGACAAGATGAAATCGGTTCCATATGCTTCGGCAATTGGATCGATTATGTATGCCATGTTATGTACCAGGCCCGATGTTGCTTACTCAGTAAGTGTTACGAGCAGATATCAGCAGAATCCAGGAGAACCTCACTCGGTGGCTGTCAAGAACATTCTCAAGTACCTGAGAAGAACGAAAGACATGTTCTTGGTCTTTGGAGGATCTGAGGATGAAATCAGTGTCAAAGGATATTCTGACGCCAGTTTCCAGACCGACAGAGATGATTTTAGATCACAGTCGGGGTACGTCTTTACCCTAAACGGAGGCGCGATCTCGTGGAAGAGCTCGAAGCAGGACACGATTGCAGATTCAACTACAGAAGCAGAGTACATTGCAGCATCTGATGCGGCAAAGGAAGCTGTCTGGCTAAGGAATTTTCTATCGGATCTCAGAGTCGTTGCCAGTATCTCTAGACCGATTGATATATTCTGTGATAACTCGGGAGCCGTGGCGCAAGCAAAGGAACCTAGAGAGCATCACAAGTCAAGACACGTGCTCAGAAAATATCACCTTATCCGAGAGATCATTGGAAGAGGCGGTGTGAAAATATGCAAAATTCCAACAGAAGACAATGTCGCAGATCCGCTGACAAAGCCACTAGCAAGGGTAAAGCATGAGGCACATGCAAATTCCATTGGGATGCAGTACCTGGAAGCCAGTAGCTAGTTTTTAGTTTATTAATTATTACTGTAGTTTAATTTTGAACAATACAATCATGTAAATTTTACAGTGTGATAAAATGAATGGAGGTTCTATTTCATGATTGTTCTAAATTAACTATTTTTCGCATATTTAACGTATCCATGATTTTTACGAAGTTTTATAAGAAATCAAAATTTCCGTAGCCACTTATTGAAATGGGAATTTCAATAGGGAGTTTAACGCTATTATGAATACTTGATGATTTATTCGAAGTAAAGAATAAAAGCACAAGTGATGTGACCAAGTATTTATAGTTACTCATCAGACTGTTTGGGTATTGGAAGTGACCAGTAATCAAGTCTGCTTCATGGAGCCTCAGTCATAAGCATTGACTTGATAGGTTGTCCTTAGACCTGAGATACTTGGTTTGGGAACATGAGGACTACTGTACTCTTAGCACGTCCTAACGCTGCACCGTAACAGGGCGGCCATACGGGACGTGACTAGATGCAGCGGAAGCCATGGATCCAGATGCAAGTAGTCAAGAAGGGATTTGCACCTCTTTCAAAAGAGAGATATTTCCGGGCCCCTTGATGATTAAGATTGGCAGAAAACGCGTGGCCACGCTCGGATAGAATAACAGGTGTTATTTAGTAATATCCGTTACTGCAGGCAGTCGAAATCAGAGTCAAGAAATACTTGATTTTAAGAAATGAATCCTCCACTCCATGTCTTAAAATCACTTTAGAAATATCGTGTGCAAAAGTAATGAACCGGTGTACAAATTCAACCAAGAATTGTATCTCTGGATGTAAGAGATCTTATAACCTGGTTAACCTAAGTGTCTGGCTAGGGACCTCCTTAGGCTAATGGTAACAGTACAGTTACATGTCTAGCACAATTGGGAGTCTGTTAGGATTATGTGCGAGACAGTAACAGAGATTACCGTGTCCAATGTAATAAGACACTAGTAGGTCACACCGCTGCACACCCAATTAGAGACAAATTGGTTTGATGGAATAATTAATTAGTGTAAAATTAATTATTTGAGAGAAATAAATAATAAAAGTTATTTATTATTTATAGTTGACAAAATATCAGTTTGTATATTTTATCAGGTAAAGTTAATTAATAGTGAATTAATTAATTAGAGGATTAATTAATTAATAGTAGGATTAATTAATTAAAAGGGTTTAGTTTGTGGATCTAATTAAAATAGGCTAATGGGCTTTAATTAGACGGGCTTTTTCTAACTAATGGATATTACCATATTTAAACATATAAATATGGTAAAACCCCAACTAGTTTATTCATTCATCAAGTTTAAGCCTAGAGAAAAACCCTGAAATTCCTCCCCCCTCTCTCTATAACCGTCGACCAGAAGAAGGAAACCGGAGGTGGTCTAGCAGCCTGTCTCACGTGGTGTCAGTAGCGGTGTATCCCCTATTAGCGATTCGGAGTTTTTCGTTTAAAAGGTAAACACACCAAACACCCTTGTATTGTATCTGTTATGTTTGGGATTGGATCCTCGATTGGGAATCCGGGGTTTTTTATTCCGCTGTGCATGTTCTGTAGCCTGTGATTCCCAACACTCCGGTCACACCACCGTCGTCGTCGCCTGCAAAGGCAACCACCACCACAAACCCTAACCTAATCGATTAGGGTTTTTGATTCTAAGGGAAATTGAGATGCGGCCGGATTTGGGCTTTTTTTCGATTTCTATTTTTAGGGTTATCAAGATTGGGTTTTTTAGGGTAGAGATGGTGGTGTGGTGGTGGTGATGTGGTGGTAGTGATGTGGAGCTGGTGGTTGTGGTGGCGTTTGCAGGCGATGGCGACGGTGACGGCGATGGTGGCTGTAGTGGTGGTGTGGAGTTGGTGAGTGTGGTGGTGGTTTCGGTGTCGGTGGTGGTGGTGGTGGTGGCAGCTGTAGTGGTGGTGTTTTGGTGGTGGTGTTGGTGGTGGCAGCTGTGGTGGCTGTGGTGGTGGGTGGTGAAAGATGGTGGTTTACTTGCTATTCCCAGTTGCAATGGTATTATGTGTGTAAAAAAAAGAGTTTAATGTTATATTGAGTACAAAAAATAGTTCAATGGTAATATATGTACAAATTAAATAGTTAGTTACACTCTCAAGTTATTAACCATACTTGACCTTGTTTGATTGATTTGAATGACCCAACGATTTTTTTAGAACACCTCTACATTTTTTTTGGAGAATTTAACGATTAATCATCCATTTTGAAGAAAAATTATAAAAATTTGTTCAAGATGCTCTAATATTATAAGAACGTTATGTGATTGTAAGGCTTGGAAAAGTACACAATCTAATAGAAAAGAAGTATGAATTAGAGGCGAACCTACCCTTTGGGATGTGGTATCTCATGAAACCATAAAGATGTATGGTCTAAGTGTAATACTTACAGGTAAAAGTGTGAAACTATTAATCTTCTAAGTGAATCCATAAGATTTTTTTGGCTTGAAGTCCTAAACATTAAAATCTCTAAGGACTTTAAATGAAAGATTAAAAGACGGATTCCAAATTTGAGGATGCTTGTTGGAAATGAGTTACAGTTTTAATCCTTTAAGGATTTTATTTTTTTTAAATTACTTTCCTTCCTTTTCAATTTTCAATTTATATCTTTATCATATAAATGAATGAATAAATTATTAGGTAAATCATGTTTTAGACCATATTAAAAACATTTGTTTTCTAATAATAAGTTACATAAAAAACAATTTTAATATTTTTTAGTTAATCCAACAAAATTCCTTAAAAATCCTAGCCACTTCATTCGGAGAGGGATTTTCAATGAAATCCTAAGGGCGAATTTGGTTTGCAGGAATAGATTGGAGTGGAATGGATTTCAAGGAGTAGCACGAGATTTCAAATACATCCATCCGATACAAGATTTCAAAACCCTCCAATTCCAAATCCTGTCGCTTATCCAACGAAATATTGGAATAAATTTGAAATCCAATCTTTCCAATTTCACTCCATTTCTCTCAAAATGAACACGCCATAAGATTTCAAACCTATACAACGATGCAAACCAAACAGAGGATTGAAGTAAATTAGAAATCCAAATCCGCAAATTCATTTCAGTATGCAAACCAAACAAGTCCTTCCTCAAATCCATTTATCATGTTTGAAAAAGAGACAAAATAAGAATAATCTTGTGCATATTTTTGATTTATATTTTATACTCGATGTCTAGATAATCATATTACTTATAAAAATTAAAATATTTCAAAAACAAAACTCTATATGATATTTTATTGATAATAAGACCCATAACAAATGCCTTCAAACGTTTAGAAGCATGTTACCCCTCATCATCTATAGGTTTACACCATCACTTACTTATGAGGTAAAGCTTTTGTTTCATTACTGAATAAGACTCTCGGTCTTCATCTAGACTTTTATTGGATAAGACTTTTTCTCTTACCATATTCATTCGAGGTAATAAAGGTAAGCATTCACTAAACGATCAACTCTCATTTTGAATGTTTAATTCAATGGATACAATTTTTTGGAAAAGCAAGAAGGATAATAACTTTATCTCAATTTTTCACCATATACATACACATACACGTACATGGAAATTGCCCTACATCTCCATACTCAAAAAGGTTGACACTTGCCAAAATTCTACATCTTGTGAAGCAATTGACCAGCTCTCCATATTTCCAGGTATTAAGGAATCGACTAGGGCTCAAAATCTTCACATGTGAAATGTCTGACTAGCCTATTTGGCAACAAGAAAAATATAACAAAACTGCATGTTAATGCTTCTATGACTGTTTTCGTATCCTAATTTCATTCTAAACATTACCAAACAACCATATAGGCCATTCGCGACCACATCTGTACGAGGACGGTACCGCTGCGGTATCGGCGGCAACACCAAAGAGCATGACCTGTAGGGTACCGGTATGGTATGGAACCGGTACCCGCTTACCATTCGGTCTCCTCACCTTTCTCTTTATCTCTCTCTTCTTTTCTTTTTCTTTTATTTTTTTTAATTAATTATTTAGAGTGGTATGGGTAAGGATGGAATGGTATTAGAGCCCAATAGATACACATGTAATCCAAAAGTATATATCTGTGTATGTGAACCGAATGTATGTACTAGGTATTAAACTTATACGTGTACTATGTACATGTATACATGTGAATGACTACATATGACCTCATAAATGTGTATCGTTACATATATAACCATAGACGGACCTGTATAGGTGGCGACGGTGGCACGTGCCACCGTATCGTTCCTCCGTCACAGTGTAAAGGTCGTGAAAGTGCAACCGTATTAATTTGTTGTGTGCCATCATATGAATTTTGAAACTGCAATAAATACACAAATGTTTTGTGGGTGAGTTGGTTAGTTTTTTGATTTTTAAAGAGGTAGTCATGGGTTCAAATCTTGTTTGAGTCATTTTTATTAGTTTTTAGCTTTTAATATCATATTTATTATGTTTCTTAAAAAATTGTAATAGCAAAAATTGAACAAGAGACTTTTCTTTTAAAAATCGAGGAAATAAACCACTAAATCAAATTTACTTAATAAAAAATATCTCCACAAAAGTTCCTAATGGTTAAATGGTGTCACAGTTAAAAAAAATCTCTAGGCCCTGTGTATAACCATATACATATATGTATGTTTAAGAAATGAAAAAATTAAATTGTGTTTACCTGGTTCTAGCTACACATACAACCGGCAAATTTTAATTTAAATAATATCTTTTATAAATAAAAAATAAATTCCCACATATACATATATGTATGTTTTGTGAAATGAAAAAAATAAATTGTGTTTACTTGGTCCTAGCTACACATACAATCGACAAATTTTAACTTAAATAATATTTTTTATACATAAAAAATAAATTCCGATGGATTTTCAAAACGAATTTTAAAAAGTAATTTTTTTAATTTGAGTTAGAAAAGATGCGATGAATTATTTTGGTTTAAAAAATATAACTTATTTTTAGAGACAACATGTCATCTTAATAAAATAATAATAAAAATAACTTTTAGCTTTTGGAGATATCATGTTCTCTTTGTGTTTTCAGATTATTAGTGCCCCTTGTAAATTTGGGCGAATTTTTTTCGCTAATTTTTTAGAGACGACTTGTAGTACCAAAATGTTGAAAAATATTTTGTTTTCTTAAATGGAACATGGAGACAACAAGATAAAACTTATTTTAATTAGATGTATTTATTTTCAGAGACCACATGTCCTCTTAAAAACACTTAAATAATAAACAGATATTCAAAATAGTTTTTAACTTTAGAGACCACATGTTGTCTCTATAGCTTTACCTTATTGGCGGCACTCTAAAAATTTGGGAGGGAAATTTCCCGCTAAGTTTTTATTGTGGTCCCAAACTTTTGGAAAAATTCTAAATTTTTTAAAATGAACGCAGAGACAACAAATCGTCTCAAAAAGTCTACTTCTAGAGACCACACCATGTCGTCTCTAAAAGTTGGTCTCTGAATGTAACTTTTCTTGTAGTTATATAAAGCTGATGTGGCGCTTATGTGGCAACCTGAATGACCTGTATGACGTCAGATTACCTTATATTTTCACTACAAAAAAGTGGTTGATCATCTACATTTGGAAGTGTAAAAATTATAGTAAAAAATCACATTCATTAATCCAGACAAATTATCTAAATTTTCACACATTTCTAAGCATGGAAAATTTAAAAAATAATTTTAAGGTTACAAAAATCTATGCTTTAAATTAAGTATAAACTTTTCTAATTACAAAAATTACGCATTTAAATGCGTGGACTTTTGAAATAAAAAGTACACATTTACAAATGTGGAGTTTTTTTTCTTTTTCTATCAATCTTTATATAAAAAAACTATTTGTTATACAAAGTTTTTCCAAGTATTTTATAAAGCGTGGATAAATAACATATTTTTAATTTGTAGTTTTTGCAATATATTACAAAAGCATCTTAATCATCCAACACTAAACCATTCAGCAATTGCCAAACAACCCGAGTAAGAATAATTGGGACGACCCCATGGCACATCAGCTGGGTCATAGGCTACAATTATCACCCACCACGGAGGCATACTCTGCTTGAATAAACTAGAAGTGCTAATAAAAACAAATAACACACCCAACAACTCAAAACAACGGTTCCAATCATGAAGATTGGCATACAATAAATTAAAGACGTTAACGGTTAACCTTCTATGTCTATCGACCTTACAACATGGGTAATATATGTATCAACATTCAAGTCACGTATTATATACACAAGCCTTACATATGAATGAAAGAAGAACACATTCTGCAACGGTTACTGAAACTTCATTTATCAACCAGCTTCTTTTGCTCGGTTTCTAGCAACCCCCTAAAACCAGCAAAGCAGAAATATATAGACTTTGCAATCTCGAATGAGATGGTGACGGTCCGACTTCTCGTCAACTAAACAAGTTTGGGCTTCAAATTTTGTAATTAACTTCCGATTTGAAACTCGAGATTGTTCAGTTTTTGGACAAAACACACTCCGAGTTTAAGAAAGTATGCTGACAACAAAATCGGATAATTATGATGCAAAAAATGTCCAAGTTTCCTCGTTGACGATTGTAATCATATTTGAGGCTTTTGGACGAATGATGCGTGTTCTAGTTAACTTCTTCAAACTAATGTCATGCAAAAAATTTGGGCTTTTATTTCAAAATTAACTGCAAAACCTTGTCAAGAAGTGCTGTTGTGACATTTCATAATAAGTGTTTGGTAATAAGACTTAAAGTTCTATAACATTGTCTATTAGGACATTTGAACATTTTTTTAATGTCATAAACTTGATTTGTTGTAATGACATTTGATAAAAGTCAGTTAAGTCATTTAAGAAAAAGTTGAAGAATCAAGGACCTTGGACGGATGTAGAACGACAAATCTGGTGAACGGTGTGCTTCACTGATTCATGATAAGCAACGGTTTCCTTCAGCACTTTAAGTCTTGCACGAAGTTGTGTACCCAAGTCCGTGTTGTCTCTCACGTTATGTTGCATTTGACCATCCTGGGTTTCTGTGCTCGAGCTTACCCCACGAGTATGGAAATGTCCTGAAACCAAACCAACTCCATATAAAGAAAAGGGTAGAACCTACCGCATCGGTCTCATGGTCATCAGGGGAGGTAAATCAATGCATGCATACCAGGTCTCACGGTCATATGGGGAGGTAAATCAATGCATGCATACCATTGGTAGAGGAACCTCAGACCTCACTCGTACGGGTTACGCCCACATTTCTATCATTGGGACACATCAATATGGACAAACAAATCTATATAATTGAGGGAGGACATGGAGACTATGAACAAACTCTAGGCTCGAGATTTGAAAATTTCTTTATCTTCCAATAGTCCTATAAGGCATCAATAGTGAAATCCGAACAATTTTTTTCATCTCCCACACTTTTTTTGCACGTAATTACTTTTTTAACTACTAAATTTGTACTTATACCTATCATTAATAATGATGCAAAACATATCCAAGAATTGGGCAGACTCATTATGGAGCCATTGCATAAAGACTCATTATGGAGCCATTGCATAAAGGCAAACGGGCTAGATAGGAGCCCAACTTAAATGAAGGCCATAACTTTCAATCGGTAAGAAGTTGTAGGCCATCAAGATATGCAAGAAAAGCCCGCGACTGCATTGGTTCATTTTCTAGGCCGAAATTCCTGGATTAACGAATGAATTATATTGAAATTTCTTTAGATTAATGTTTTATTTCATTCCCGTTCTGCGCCGTATTGATCAAGTGCTAAGACTTATATATTAATCCTTCATGAACCTTGCGATATATTTAGTTAGCGCAAACTTTAATGGAAGAAAATCCAAATTTATAAAACATTTTGGTTCCAGAATTCATTTAATTACAATAATTTGTTTTCTTTAACAACATTTTGTATTAGCTGATCTCCCATTTCATCAAGTGAATCAAATCAAAATCACACTTACTCATAAGCTTAGCAGTAAACTATTATATTTCACAAGCAAACTAATGATTTCTTCAGTTCCTGTTATAATCTAATTGGGTAATTAATTGCATCTTTAGCACTTAATTGATGCAAAGCATTTTTAACCCAAACATTCAAAACTCTATTGAGGCCACTTCAATACTAAAAAAATAACCACTAAACACAATTTCATATTATAATAAAAGTTGAATAATATATGTATTTATTGGTGTTATAACATAATAGTTACAAAACAAAACCATACTATTATGTAATTTAGTTTTTGCTAAACAAAATCATTTTGGTAAATGTTTTACGTTCATTCATATTTCCGCCGTACTACTTTTCAATTATAATAAAAAAAACTAATTATTTAAATATAAATTATAATTTATAAATACAAAATAAATATATTTATAAATATAATATGAACATTTTTTTGAACGGCAGATTACGCACATCCAACTAACCTACTCCTAAATCTACGCCACTATCCATGACGGGACTCCAACCCACAACCACGTCAAAGGGGGACACCTTATAAACACTCCAACTACATGCCCGTTGGCAATATAATATAAATATAGAGTTATTTTATTTGCCTAAAACTTCTTTTTTAGTGTCTGGTTGGATATAGAACGATCACCGTTTTTATGGTTTTAGTATTGGTAATGGTGGGTGGCAGATGATGTTATCACGCAGACCAATATCGCTATCCTTAGGTTAATCATTTGGATGTAAACAAGTGTATATATATAGTATTATGTTGAAATGAGAAGTGCTAAAATAATACGAAATAGAGAAGTGATCTCCACCAATGTTTTGAAAACCGGTCGAATCGGGAACCGGAACCGGTGAAAGGACCGGGTCAATTGTGACCGGTTTCTACGGTGTTTTAAGGACCGGATTGAACCGGCCAGTTTAGTGGTTGAACCGGTAAAAAACCAGTTCGACCTGTGTTTAAAAAAAACTATGTGTAAAACTTGTCTTTTTTTTTAATGTTTTGTATTAATGTAAAACTTATTATAATGTGTACTTTTAATGTTTTTTTAACTTATAGATATCAAGTTATAGGTTTCTTATATATATGAATGTAGATAAATGAAAAATACATAAAAATGGTTGGAATTGGTTGAACTAGTGGTTGACCCGGCCAAACCGTGAACCGATCATCACACCGGTTCAACTAAAAACCTGGTTTTTAAAACATTGATTTTCGTCACCACTCATTCGGTCAATAAAGGTGGCTTTGACTAATCAACCTCCATGAATCGCGTCCATTAACGGTTGAGATCATAGTTGTCTAGTCAAAGATGACGGCTTTGACCGGTCAAAAATCATTGATTAGTCAACTATGATCTCAACCATATCAACGGTTGAGATCACTTCTCTACTTTGTATTTTTCTAGCACCTCTTGTTTGGTCCTTTGCCCCTCTCTCTCTCCTCTCTATATATATATATATATATATATATCACAAATGTTCGGTTGCGAACTGAATTTTCATTGCTAATGTGAGGACAGCTGAGAGTGCCCCACGTGGCATATAGAGTCTAAATAATCATGTATTAATATTATACAAACTGTATAACTCTGAATGTTATGGTATGCAGTATGCATAATACTAATTCCTATGTTTTGCAATCTGCATAATACATGATTATTCAGACTGCATATGCCACGTGGCTTGCTCTCAGTTGTCCTCGTATTCGCAATGAAAGAGTGGTTGACATTTGAACCTGACACTATATATATATATATATATATATATATACACACTAAAACTGAGTGTACCTGGTGACATCGGAGGTGGTGGATGATTCTCAACAAGCAATGGAGAATACAAATAGCAATCAGTTTCCAGAAACCCAACAACTTGATTATTGCTTCTCCGAATTGGCAGAGCCATATCTTCTACAATACCATATATATATAATTAAAAAAAAAGTCGACTTCAACCCAAATAATTCGATCGAAAAACGAAACAATACAGACGTAAAAACCGACCTTGGGAAGTGGAGATTTGCTTGGGTGGAGGGAGATCAAAGGTGGGTTGAGGAGAAATCAAAGGGTTATACATGTAACAATCAGTTAAAAGGTAAGAAATAACTTTGTTCAACACCAAATCGTTCTTCTTCTTCTTCTTCTTGTTTCGAATAATGGTTCGTTTCATGGGTTTTGGCTTTCTGATTCCAAAGGCTAAAGATGAAGATGGGATTGCACCCTTCGCCATTGTTGACAAATTTCTCAGCATAAAAGAAGAAATCTTTTTAGTTTGTTGCATAGAAATTATGGGGTTGTTTTCGAAGGTTTTGGATGAGCAATTAAGAATGTTATTTTTAGGGGTTGGACGGTTAGATGACGTGGGTAGGCGGGTGATTTTGGTGTTGACACGTGGGTTTTAAAGTACATAAGTTACACGTGGCGTTGTATAAAGTGGCGCAGCTGTTAAGTTCGAAGATGGAAGTATCCAGAGAAAGATGATGGTTTTTTGTAGTATTATCTAAACAACTAGTTAATCTATTCTTACGATGCGACGGGTGAAAAGATTTTGAAGGTGTTTTATGAGCCCGAAATAAGATTTTTTAAACTCTTTTAGTACAGAAAAAGAGTTAGTTTTTTTTAAGAGGTATCCAAGACCACATTGAGCCCAGACTAATCCTCGACAAATTTGGGTCGAAGCCCCCATACCTCCAGAATGTAAAAGGAACAAGATATGAAAAGATACAATATACCTTGCTTAGACTTATGTACTCATAAGTGATACATTTTATGTATTACATATTCCTATTTGTGAATGGATTTGCTCAAGAGACAAACTCTAATAATTATGTCCTCTAGGCTACGGCCCAACAGGCTAGAGTGAGTTTTTGGTATCAGAAAAGGAGGTCCTTTATCTGCATAAATGTTGTAAGGTATTTTAGAAAATATATCCATTAGATTTCAAACATTTAGAGCTTAAATACAAGACAATTATTGTCATTATGTCATAACATATTCAATGTAGTAGGATGTTTTTAGGACTCAAAAGTTCGTTGCCATTTGATTTGGATCTATGTATATTTCATTTTATTTTTTAATATTGTTGTATGGATTTTATTTATGAAGTGATCTAGTATACATTAAAAAAAAACCTATAATTTTTTATTCAATTTAAAAATTGATAGAAGATAAATTAAAAGGAAAGATATATGCATATCGGGTTGGGTTTCGGTAAGAAGTTGATGTTTCCAGGAGAAGTGTGAGAAAAGGTCGTAAACTGTTGGATAGAAGATGGATGGACATTAGAATGAAATGCACGAAGATAAGATGCGCTGGATCAATTTCTTTATAAACATAATTCATGGAAGGACATGAGATTAAAGAGATCAAGATTTCAAATCCACTTCTCATGCACCTCACCATTTATACTTGTTTTAGATTCAAATATCCATAGGACTAAAATGTTATTGGTAGCTAACTGAAACAATTTAAAAAAAAAAATTGTATGCAGAAAAAATTACTTGCATCTGATCGAAGCGAAAGCTTAGCCCTTAGTCAAAATTGTTTCAAGACAGAAGAAGATGCACAATAGAAATTAAAGAGGCAAATTTTGAAATTCACTTTGTAAAATCCAACATGATAAAAAAAAAATTATTTGGAAAGAAAATTGACAGGATTGAATATATCAAAATATATCAAGAACAAAAAACTTAATCAAAGAAGTTTGCGGAATAACACTTTGATTGAATTAAAACAATGAATTGAAAAACAGCAGAATGTGTATTGAATCACTAGATTAATGATTACAACCAAAGCCCCAATATGCTTGAACAGGCTCAAACAGACGTGCACACCTTCTCTTATGCATGGATTCAAGAATGATCTTGAGGCTTCTAATTCTAAACAAAAACTTATGAAACTCGTACTGAACAATGAAAACCTACCAGCTATTTATACAAGTTACGGATTACAATAAGGAAAGTAAATCTACTCTAGATAATCTCCAAAATAATCGTATCTATCCCATATCTCCTCCAACCGAATCTTTTCCTTATCATGATCTTCTCAGCAGTGGTAAAACAGAATCAGTAGTAATCTTCAACCAGCAGTGTTAATTCTGTTCTAGCAGTGGTAACTTGTAACAACAGTGATAACTCTTGTACTGGCAGTGGTAACGAGTTCTTCAGTGTTAACACACATACTAGCAGTGGTATCTTCAGATCAACTCTTCAGCAGTAGTAATCCCAAAGCTAGCAGTGGTATCCTTCCAGCAGTAGTATCAGTAGTGGTATCTTCAGCAGTGGTATTTTTCAGACTCAACAATCTCCCCCTAACTTAACTTCTCATACATGAGGAGCTAAGTTTGTGAGTCTGATTTTCAAGTATGTCTTTATCTTCTGTACCAGCAACCTTGCAGACTTTGTAGGCTCTCCCTTAGTGGTTAATTTGGCATTAACCATTCCTTGCAGTCTACTTACATTCAACAGATCAGTGTCACATTCCTCCAAGTAATACTCCAATTCAGCATCATTGACCACTAATCTGTAAACTCTGCACTTCTCAAACCACTTCCACTCTTTCACTGCTACACTGCCTTTTCCATGCAACTCTGATAATCTGAAAGGCTCAAATAACCAGTATAAACAATTTAATGCAGCCTTCATCTTCTCAGCCTTCACAGAATTTGCATTTTCTTCCATAGCAATATCAATTACTCTGAACCTTGAATTATACATCTCCTTCAGATTTTCCCTTGTGCATTCTTCCAAAACTTTTATCCATCCAGGTTCACAGAGCTCAGATCCATCATCAAACTTGATCAAATAATTCAAACCTTGATCAATTCCCCATTCAGCTACCTTTTTGACTTTCTGTTCAATCATTTGACCTTCCAGGTAGTTTTCATTCATATCTACCATCTGCTCCTTCAGCTTGTTCACCAATTCCAAATCAAGATCAGATAGCTGGCCCTTCTTCTCCTTTGTTTGCAGAATGCTATTGATCATGATTGGCTCAAAGTCATACCTCTTATCAAGCAAAAAGTAGCATACTCTTCCTTGTTCAAATGTGACTGTGAACACTCTGTTGTTGAAAGTGTTCCAAGACACAACTGGTCCTTCAACATTGTCATTCAGCTCTGCTTTAGTTTTTGAAAAAGCAAACATGATCTTCAAATCTTCAACTAGCTGTCTAGTTTCCTCAAAATCTTCCATCTCCTTGGTACACCCAATCTCATACATCTTTTTCAGATCAGTCCTGGACATTTTTCTGAAAATTCCATGAATGCTAGCATAGATTTCAGTGTTGCCTGAACTTCTGAAGACTTTGAAAGCAGAGGCATCTACATTCTCAAAGTAGATCCACATTGTAATACCGGAATCCTTTTCAACCTCCATTGCCTTCTTTTCTCTCTTTGCTATTGACTTCTTTCTTTTGGGTTTTGATGGTAGTGCTTCAAGTTCTTGAGTAGCAGCCTGAGCTTCTTGAACTTCCTCCTTTTCCTTCCCCTTTTCCTTTTCAGTCTTCTTTTCCACATCCTTCTCAATCACCTTTTCAAATACGTGGACAACTTGTTGATCAGAATCATCCACAGTTTCCTTATCAGTCACAGTCTTTTCCACATCATGTTCAGGATTACCTTCAGTAGTAACCTGTTCTTCAATCTGATCCCTCTTTCTCTTTCTTTGAACCAATGCCACATCCTCAGTTTCTACATGCTGTTCCATAGCTTCCAAGTGCATAGCCTCCCTTGTGACATTGTACTTGTTTTCAACCTTTCTAGCTCCCACTTGGCAAAATATTGAACAGGTTTTCCAAGTGCACTGGCTAGATATCTCACCATACTCCTTCTCCTTTCTTTAACATCCTTTGGAGTTGTTTTCTTTGTAGTCTTTTTCACAGGCTTTTTCTTTTCAACCACCTGTTCCTCTTTGTTCCACTCTTCTTGCATTTTTTTCAGCCTCAAGTCTGTCTTTCTCAGCAATCCTTGCCAATTCCTGCTTTCTTTTCATCTCTTCTTCTTCTTCAATCTGTTGAATTAGTTCATCAGAGAGAATATTCTCAGTGACAGGGTCTATCACAGGCTTAAAACCCATCTCTTCATCACCATCAGACTCAGGCTCAGCTTCTTCTACTATCTTCTTCTTTCCTTTGTCTTTTGAATCAAGGACTTCAGTCTTCTTCTTTACTACCTCAGGTTCCTTGAAAACTACACCCTTAGTTGGTGGAGTAACCTTAGGCAGTTTCAAGAGTAGCTCAGCAATTGTAACTTCATCCTCATTCACCTCTAATTCTGTTTCAGCCCCTGTACCAACCTCTTTCTGTTCCTCCCCCTTTTCTTCAGTCTCCATCTCAACTACAGGTTCATTTACAACCTTAGTTTCTTCAACAGGCTTTGTTATCTTCTTAGGCTCCCCCTTAACTTTAGATCTCCTCTCCCCCTTTATGAATGATACCAAAGTGAAGTATCTCTTGTGAAGAGCTGAAATCTTCAAGCGCATTGAGGCCACCAGAGCACCTTGAGACTTGAGCTTTTTGATCAATTCCTCCAGCATGGCATCCTTATCCTTTATAAGCTAATTCTGAACATCAACCAGCTCCTCCAGCAGATCCAGCCTCTCTTCATGGGATTTGTGCTTAGCCTCATGAAGTTGAAAGTTCTCATCATGAGCCTTCAAATCTTTGGCAATGGTTTGGAAATTGTCCATCAATTCTAGATAGTTAAAGCTGTCCTCACCAGATTTAGGAATTTTTACTTCCCTTGCTGGATCTTTGGACTTTTTGACATTAGCCTTCAGCCTTGCTGAAGCACTAGATGCCCCCATGGTTTCTTGGCGCCTGGGACCTCCCTGTGATTTCTCACTAGGAGTTGCCGTGGTGGGGGTCTTAGTTATGTTCAAACTGTCCTGATGCACACCTTGTGCAACACCAGTAATTTGAGCCTCACCAACCACATGCCCATCCTTCTCCTGAGAGGGCACCTTCTTTACACTTGAGTGGGGCATCACTCCAGGGGTATCCCTTTTGAAAATGTCAGAAGGAGAGTGCTCCAACTGAGGGCTTTTAGGCTGTTGGGGTTTCGAACCAGAGGAGGAAGGAGCTCCCCTATTCTTTCTGTTATACTTTTTGAGTGTAGGGGTGGGGGTTGAATCAAGGGACTGAGGAATTGTATCAGTGATAGGTGGGGGTAGGTCATCAGTGGGTATGCTTGATTGTGAGGGCTGCAAGCCTGATGCCTCACCTTGTGGGTGGTTCACCCTCATCATTGTAGAGAACAATGGGGTGAATGTGTTATTCGAGCCTGGTGCAGGTCTCTTCATGTTAGAAAACACTTTATTACCAAGAGCAGAGCTCTGATAAGTGTCTCCATCCATGGGTACATCCGTCAATTCGTGGGTGATCACTTCTTGTACAAATCTTGGAAACATGTAAAAAGATTTTACTTTGGAATTATTCATGTTTTCAAGATTATAGACAAGATCATTAAAAATCATTTGTGAAAAATTAAACACCCTGGTCAGTGGCCAAACAGACCAAAGCAGAAGCAATGGCACTACTAAACTCACCAAAACTGGTAGTTTTCTTTGAAAAACAATGCAATAGGGTATGCACAAAGAACCTCCACTGAGGGCAAAATTTACCCTTAAGATATTTTAAAGAAGTTGGAGAGCCTGTATACCCCATTCTTTGAAAATATTCCATTATAGTTGAGGGTGTGAGCATAGTGATACCTGTTTCGTCATTGAGTTTCAGATGAAGTCTGATCTTTGCAGGGGTAATGGTGAATGATTGACCACAGATGGTGGTTTGAATGAATTTCACCCCTTCAGATTCTGCAACAACAGCATTTGCCCAAAAATCTTGCATGTGTTGAATGTAGATTGTGGGGTCTATGGTTGCTGCATACGCTATGTTGGATGACGCCAAGAAATCAACAATATCGTCAAACCCTTCAGAATTGCTATCTTTTGTGAGATAGCCAACCTTGTTGTGATCCTTAAGGGTGCGTTTGGTGCACTAGACAGGGTGGGACAGGACAGGACAGGACAGTCCTGTCCTGCGTTTGGCGCGCCCCAACCTTCGACTAAGTAGAACACAATAGCACAAGACATGGGACAAGTGTGTCCACTCCCTTACCCATGGAACTAAGTGGAACAAGGAACTTAATGACCAAAATACCCCTAAAATAAGAAACCTAATTAAATATCCCTTCTTTTTTCTTCAACCGCTTTCTCCCAAACTCCATCTCTTCTTCGATTTCATGACCTCGGATCTACCTCCCTCTTCGGCGATGTTCGGCGACCTGCGGCTGTTACCTCCGGCGACCTCCGACTCCCTCTACGGCGATGTCCGGCGACCTGTGGCTGCTACCTCCGGCGACCCCCGCCTCCCTCTCCGACAATATTATAAGTTTTTAAATTCTTTGTTATTATACATTAGATTGATTATTTATTAATAAAACAGTACACAACTCATCAGGGGTAAACTGGTCATTTTAACATGTTTTGGCTTGTCCTGTCCTATGTTGTTCTAGCTTACCAAACGCTGGACACCTGTCCTGTCCTATTCTGTCCTGTCCTGTCCTGTTCTGTCCTATCCTGTCCCGTCTGCGTACCAAACGCACCCTAACAAAACATAGAGACTCCATTGTCAATCGATCAAGAATAACCCTAAATCAGAGATACAAGCAATACTTCGAATCGAAAGAAATTGATATGAAAAAACACAGAGAGAGAATAGTATCAGAATCGCAAACGTTTTTAGAGCAAAAGCACAGAATAGCCGTTTATGAAAAAGGCGGTCAAGTTAGGGCTTTTATACTGAACTCATGAGCAGGGGTAACTACCACAAGCAGTGGTAACGAACACACGCAGTGGTCTAAGTCAAAAGCAATGGTAAATAACACTAGCAATGGTATTCGTTAAGAGCAGTGGTAAATAACACTAGCAATGGTATTCGTTAAGAGAAGTGGTAAAAGACACAAGTAGTGGTAATTACACGTGCAGTGGTAAAAACGCGTGTTAAGTTAAAAGCAGTGGTAAAAATGCGTGTTAAGTTAAAAGCAGTGGTAAAAACGCGTGTTAAGTTAAACGCAGTGGTAAAAACGCGTGTGAGAAACCAACAATGGTAAAGATAGACAAGCAGGGGTAAATGTGCGAATGTGCTAGCAGGGGTAATGTGCCATTGTGCTAGCAGGGGTAATGTGCGATTGTGCTAGCAGTGGTAATCTGCAAAACGAGCAGTGGTAAAGACTTAGTGATTGAAACTATGTGTTGCGATAGAGACACTGCTAGTAGAAGTAACTTCAACTAAGCAGTGGTAACTTCACCCTGCGTCTTTTGAGCAATCCAAGGACTTCACCATGTATCTGCAACATGCACAAACTCATTAAACACCCATGAGTTAAGAATAGAGAAGAAATAATAACTAGGAAAGAAAAATATACAGAGATAGTACAAAGAAAAGTGTAACAAGAAGAAGGTTTATTCAGAGTTCATCATTCCAACACCTGTAACCAAAAATGTAAACATGCCTACTTCAAATGCTTTTGTGAACAGGTCTGCATATTGATCATCAGTGTGGACTTTCAGAACTTGAATTAACTTCTTTTCATTACAATCTCTGATAAAGTGGTACTTGATCTCTATATGTTTGGTCTTGGAGTGTTTGACTGGATTGTTAACAATGCTGATAGTACTGTTATTGTCAATGTAGATTGGTGTCTGCAAGAAAGAAAGACCATAGTCTTGCATCTGATTCTGAATCCATAGAACTTGTGAACAGCACTGAGATGCAGCTATATATTCAGCCTATGTTGTTGATTGTGAAATAGTGGTCTGTTTCTTGCATTGCCATGAGACCAATCTTCCTCCCAAAAATTGACATCCTCCTGATGTAGACTTTCTATCCAGGTTTGCTCCTCCATAATCACTATCTGTGTAGGCCACTAAGTCAAAGGAAGAATCATTGGGATACCATAGTCCCAATCTTGGTTGGCCCTTAAGATACTTGAATATTCTTTTGACTGCATGTAGATGATGTTAGGAATTATGTGCAGAGTTGACAAACCAAGTGATTATATATCCAATGTTACGAGACACTTGAGGGTCACACCTGTGAGGACCTATAAGTCGAACAAGTTAGATGAAACCCCGAAATGGAGAGTTAGGATTTATAATAGTGTATTATAAATCAATTGGGTAATTACAGTCAGAATTACCAAAGTTGGAGGATCATAAATTAATTAGGATATTATATATTTATTAGATAAATAAATATATAATAGTTAATTAATAAGTTTTTATATATATTAGATAAATATATATTTATAATTATCGTATGCAAATTCTTTTCCAGTTATTTAAAAAGGGAAATGATTTGAGATAATTATAAGGAAACTGTATTCCATACAAACTGTATTTTTCCTCCATATAAATAAGGCTTATGGGTTAAGGAAAAAAATCTAAGCTTTAAGCAAAAATCAGTTTTTCAGTTTCCTCTCTCTCCCTCTCTCTCCATCGGCGCCGACCCCCCCCCGGTTGGATTCCAGTTTTTGTTGTTCGGGTTTCATAAAAGTTCAACTAGAAGAACGTTCGTTGGTCGATCACCGGTGGACTATCATCAAGCAATCCAATCCAGGTAAATTGATCTAACCTAAACTATTAGGTTTAGAACTATAAACGATTAAAGATCAATAGGCTTTAATGGGTTTTTAGCTTTTATCGCTTCCGCATGATTAGATCGGAAACAGCGTGTTTCTAATCGCGTAGGTTTTATCAGTTTGATTAACCTATGAGATATATCAAACCAGCGAGGTTCGATAGATCTGAGAGAATCCTCGAGTCAGTTTGATCCGAGGATACCCACAAAAACCCAACAGTGGTATCAGAGCCAGGTTAAAATCATTTTAGTCTTATCAGTTTATCTGTTTATGCGTGATCCATTAAATATTATTGTTTCTTGCGTATCAAGTTTAAAAATCTGAATTTTATTGAGTTTATTTTTTTTTAGATTTTTGTATTAAGTTGTTATCCGTACGAAAAACCCGAAAAAACCACAACCGGATTGATGATGACTACGTTATCACATCACCACCGCACCACCAGCGTGGTGGTTGCGGCTGGCCACCGTGATCACCGGAGCACACCGCGGAGGTGACCAGCTGATATCCAAGGCCACGCCACCAGTCAGGTGGTGGTGGTCAATCCTGTTGCCGCTAAGAGAACCGCCGGGCCACACCACTAGTTAGGTGGTGGTGGCCGAAGTCCTTCGGTGCCGTGAAACAACCACAGCCACACCACCAGATGGGTGGTGGCGGGTGATCTCGATTACACGATAGGCGGTGGTGGCGGCGGCTATGGCCGAAGCCGATCACCGCACCACAGATGGTGGTGGCGGTATTATTAACCACCTAAGCCGATTACGACCAAAGCGGTGGCATCAATCGCCGACCGCACCACAAACGGTGGATGCGGCGACGGCTCTGTCACAATCAACCGCCACGCCACCAGATCGGTGGTGATCGGCGGCGATGGTGGCGAACGTTGTTTTCAAACCACACGACGGTGGTGTCAATTAACAATCACGGCCGCCGAATGGCGGCGCCGGTTCGATCAAAAGACAACCACCACACCACCGTATGTGGTGGCGGTGGCATCGATAGTAATTGGTGGTGGAACGGTGGCCGAAGCCAACCGAACCACCTGACCGCGTCGCGCCATGGCCAGCGGTTCACGAATCGCATAGCGGCGGCGAGTGGTGGCGATCGGTAGTGGCAGTGGTGAACCGACCACCGTTGGCTGCCGAGCGGCCGCGCCAAACGGTGGCAAACGCCCAGCCAAACCACCAGCGAGGTGGTGGCGGCGTGTTCGCGACCACCAAGCCGAACCACCATCATGGTGGTGGCGGCGTTTTACAATAACCACGGCCAGACCACCAGTCCGGTGGTGGCCAGCAGTCTCGAGACAAATTACTGTGGCGGCGGTGGCATTCTAGCTGCCGTCGTCATGGTGATTACGCAATAGCCGTTCGACGAACAAACCACCAGCGTGGTGATCGATGTTGATCCTTGATCATGGGTCAAACCTAGGGTTTTTCCGTTCTGGGCCATATTCCCTTATCAAGCCCAAAGCCCAGTTCTTTGGACCTAGCTATGGCCCAAGAGGGGTTTATCAGTTTTTGTTGTTTTATCCAAACTAATCTTTTAGGGAAATTAAAATTTTATCTGTTTTTCGAATGAGCCAGTATTTTATAATTGGGTCGATAAAACCCATTTGAAATAATTTTTGGGTAAAAGGTTAATTTTTGGGTAAAATGGTTTTAGTTTAGTAAAATAGGATTTATTATAAACCTCAGTTTTACGTAAAAACCATTTTTCAGTCTAAAGTTTTTAGATTCGTAAGACAGTTTTGTTTTTCGAATCGGTTGTAAAACCAGGTTTTGCAATAATTGAGACAAGATAATTTTAACGGATCCAGGTTTATTTTTCGTAATTATAATATTGCTTTTGTTGCATATATATACATAATTGCGTAATTGCTTGAGCACTATATATGGATTTCAGTTTGATTTTACATATATTTATACATTATAGTATTTGCCAACCTAGACCCTTGACATGAACATGGGGAGGCCTGCGTGTCATTTACAACCCCTTATGTAATAATGACCTTAGGATAGAAAATTTTTCTTTCTTCTTTCGGGATGACGAGGCCAGTGGGAGCTACTAAAATTCTTCATCCTACCGGAGCTACTAACAAAACATGGCGAGGCCAGTGGGAGCTACGCGAGTTTTGAAGCGTTTGGTGGAATAGGTCATTATTGGTCCCTAGGAAACGTTGGCAAAAACTATAATTGGCTACTATGTGATTGATTGTTTTTAGTTGCATGGTTGATTGATTATTTGTGATATCTTGCATGATTAGTAGTTTTAAATAAAATTGTTAATTTAAAACTAGGTTGCATCACAAAAGTGTATATAGGTTTTAACAGTTTCTTTAAACTTTTCAAAACAATAGTTTTTGTTTTAAGACCTATAGATGATTGTTTTATATAAAAGGCAAGTTGACAAAAACAGTTAGTTTTAATCAACTAGGTGTGCTGTTAAAACAGTTAGTTTTAATTAGCAAGTATTTTAGAACAGTTGGTTTTAAAATTACGTGTATGTTTGAAACAGTTAGTTTAAAACATAAGTAGCCTTTATAACAATCAGTTTTTCAAAAAAACCTGGAAGTAAAGTTTTTCAAAACCCCGAAAATCATAGATCAGTAGTGCAACCCATCTAGGGGCACCTTCGGCGTAAAGTACATAGGCATTGTAAGTGATCACACATTCAACGTCTGTGTTCAAACTGAAGCTGAAGGGGTTACATAACTCTGCGAATTATCTCCGGGTGGTACCGGCCAGAGTATAGTAATCAGGTCCCCAAAATGGTGAGATCTGTTTTGGTACTATAATGTTCACCGGGTGGTACCGGGCCAAAAAGCACTTAGAGGGACTAAAACATGCACAGGTAGTTGCCATGGTCCCGAAAAGATCTAGGAGTCATGTCAGCTAGACATGATTGGTAAAAGTCCTTACCTACCGAAATAAATACGGGTCTGGTGGAGCAAGAACATTACGCACATCAGGACGTATGAAATAAGGATCCTAGTCCAATAAATTGATCATTTAAGGGTTTATTGATATTTTATTGGAAATTAGTCTATTTACAGTTGCTAAAACCAAAAGTTTTATTTTGTGTAGATGGCAAGCACTGTTACCAGCACTAACAATCTTTCCCTCCGCTCTATCCTTGAAAAGGATAAACTGACCGGCTCTAACTTTCTCGACTGGGAGCGCAATCTGATGATTGTGCTCAGACATGAGAGAAAATGGTATGTGCTAGAAGAGCCACTTGGGGAGGCACCTCCGGCAAATGCTCCGGCTGCTGCCAGAAATGCCCACAAGAAGCACTCAGATGATCTCCTTGATGTCGCCTGTCTGATGCTAGCAACTATGAGCCCAGATCTGCAAACAGGGCTCATAAATACAAATGCTTACGACATGATCCGCCAGCTGAGGGACATGTTTCAGACTCAGGCTCGTAGAGAACGCTATGATGCCACCAAAGCATTCAATGAGTGCAAGATGGTAAAAGGGACATCAGTAAGTGACCATGTCATGAAAATGAAACGGCACTTAGATCATCTAGAGAGGCTAGGTCATCCTGTTCCGTTGCAGCTAGCAACAGACACCATACTCAATTCACTGTCAGAAGACTACAGGCCCTTCGTAGTCAATTACAATATGAATAACATGGAGAAAACAATAGCAGAATTGCACTCCATGCTAAAGACAGCTGAACTGAATATGGGGAACAAGAACAAGACTAAGGATGTCTTGATGGTGAAA
This sequence comes from Centaurea solstitialis, assembly GCA_030169165.1. NCBI lineage: Eukaryota > Viridiplantae > Streptophyta > Magnoliopsida > Asterales > Asteraceae > Centaurea > Centaurea solstitialis. Next base: position 70,833,174 of record CM058042.1, read on the forward strand.
GACGGAAGGGTGAAAAAGAAGAATGGGCAAGCTAGGACCAGTAAAGGAAAAGGACCAGTCCAGGCCATCCAGAGTGCACCCAAGAAAGGCAAGGGCAAGGGCAAGGGCAAGAAGGTTAAGCCAAACAAAGCTAGGACCGAGAATCGCTGCTTCATATGCAATGAGATCGGTCATTGGAGGCAAAACTGCCCTAAGCGTCATGAAGCAGGTATGTAAACCTCAGAAAATTTATGATTGCTTTGACTTGTCACTTCTTACTTGTTGATTTACAAGTATACTGATACCTAGAGCAAATGATTATTGCAGGAGGTCAGAAGTGAAATGCCCAGAGGTTGCTGAGGATCAGAGTACAAGATGATTTAAGTCAAGACATTTTGAATTTATAATTTTAAACAGTTGTTTTTGGGGATTTATGTTTTAAACAATGTTTGAATAATTATATTTTATAATTTGATATTTTTATTTTCAAAAGTTATTGTCTTGACATAGAAATATCTGATTATGCCTGATATTCTTAAATCTGTATGATCCTAGTTGATGCCTGTTATAATTACTTTAATGAAATTGAAGTAATTTGTATAAAAAACTAACAAAACACAAAGATTCTATAGGAATGTGTTTTGAGAATAAAACATTTATGAATGATAGTTTTGTGATCAAAAGGGAGAATTTAGGATATTAACTCAGATAGCGTTAATAACAGTATTTATAAAACTGGAAAGATTCCAAGTTCTGGAATTAGGATTTGAACAAATCCAGTTAAGTTTTATAAAAGGAAATTCTTTGTATTAAGTAATCAAGTTTGATCAAGTTTTATTGTTCAAATGTTTTAAAAGGAGAATTTAGGATATTAACTCAGATGGCATTAATAACAGTATTTATGAAACTAGAAAGATTCCAAGATCTGGAATTAGGATTTGACCAAATCCAGTTAAAGTTTCATAAAGGGAAATTCTCAAGATTCATTACTTGAAATTAGGATTGACTAATCAAAGTTTTGACAAAGTCAATAGTAAAATTTTGAGTAATAGTTAGTTTTTATAAGCAAGTGGGAGCCCAATTTATTCTCTATCTAGTCTGAGATAAAAGAATAAAAGATGCAATTATTGATGTATCTCGGAATTCATAATCCAGGTAGGATAAGAATTCATAAGATATAATTTACCCTTTTAGTCAAAAGGATAAAAGTTTCAAGACCCATGAAACAAAGGTCGTGACTGACTTTAAAATCAATAATTAAAGTGTTGGATTAAAATATAGAATTCCAGTAGATTTGCCAGTATTGCAAATGGAATCAGATTTCAGGTAGAAATCATTCATCTACACAGCAACTAAGGAAAGTTGCAGTCTTACATATTCAGGAACTGGAAGTTAGTCCAGGTCTCCAAGTTCATGGAATATGATAAAAGTCTAGTTATTGTTTTTATAAGGTGTTTGCAAAACAATAATTAGCAGATACAAGTAGATCCTATAAACAGACTTGTATTTTTGGTTATCACTTTGATTAAAATGGTAAACTTTAATCAAAGAGTTTAAACTGAAGAAAGGTGATACTTCATTTTAGACCAATATTTAACAAACGTTAAATAGACATTATGAAAGTTATTAAAGAAAAGACATTCAATCTTGTTATTATTACAGCGTGTAATATGGACTATACAAGATTGATTTCTTTATCACTTTCACATTTTGCATGTTTTAATTAATCCAGGAATGAAACTAGTTTCCAGTTTTCATTCAAAATCTGTCCGTGACAACTTATCAATGTGGGAGCATGATAAGGTGTTAAAGTCATTGTGAACTTTTAGGTAGTTATGATCAGTTGCTGAATAACAGCTACAAGTGTTGTAGACTAAAAGTTGCACAGATATTTAATAGAGTAGCAAATATCGGACGTGATCCGCGGTTGAGATTACTTCTTGGAATAAAGTCATAAGTGAATCTCACAGTGGTTGTCCCTATCACCTGAGGTATCTGATTTGATATCATGAGGACTACTGGATTCTTAGTGCACTCAACCGCTACGCCGTAACAGGGTGGCTATAAAGGGTGTAACTAAATTCAGCGGAAGCCGTGGTGTCAAAGGCAGATATGCAAGATGGGATTTGCACCTCTTCTCAGAAGAGAGATATTTCTGGGCCCATCTTGACTGACTAAGTATACTGATGAAGTGCATGGCCATGCCCAAACGAACTGATTAGTTCTTTGTCGTTTACCTATCAGTGAAAGCCATATAATCAAGAAAACAGAATCTTGAGTATTTAGAGTTGACACTTTCCAAGCTCATACTCACAGATGAAATATCGCGATGCAAAGGGAAAAGCCAAGATATACCCAATCAATGAACAGTAGTTTCATAGATACCAATTCCTCACGGAATGTTTATATCACCAGTCTGGGTATAAGAGTTCTTGTAACCTGGTCAGCCTAAGTGCCTGTCTAGGGGCCTCCTTAGGTCTGTATAGTCAAAGGTGGTATTGCCAACTTGCACAAGTGGGAGTCTGTTAGGAATTATGTGCAGAGTTGACAAACCAAGTGATTATATATCCAATGTTACGAGACACTTGAGGGTCACACCTGTGAGGACCTATAAGTCGAACAAGTTAGATGAAACCCCGAAATGGAGAGTTAGGATTTATAATAGTGTATTATAAATCAATTGGGTAATTACAGTCAGAATTACCAAAGTTGGAGGATCATTAATTAATTAGGATATTATATATTTATTAGATAAATAAATATATAATAGTTAATTAATAAGTTTTTATATATATTAGATAAATATATATTTATAATTATCGTATGCAAATTCTTTTCCAGTTATTTAAAAAGGGAAATGATTTGAGATAATTATAAGGAAACTGTATTCCATACAAACTGTATTTTTCCTCCATATAAATAAGGCTTATGGGTTAAGGAAAAAAATCTAAGCTTTAAGCAAAAATCAGTTTTTCAGTTTCCTCTCTCTCCCTCTCTCTCCATCCGGCGCCGACCCCCCCCCCCCCCCCCCCCGGTTGGATTCCAGTTTTTGTTGTTCGGGTTTCATAAAAGTTCAACTAGAAGAACGTTCGTTGGTCGATCACCGGTGGACTATCATCAAGCAATCCAATCCAGGTAAATTGATCTAACCTAAACTATTAGGTTTAGAACTATAAACGATTAAAGATCAATAGGCTTTAATGGGTTTTTAGCTTTTATCGCTTCCGCATGATTAGATCGGAAACAGCGTGTTTCTAATCGCGTAGGTTTTATCAGTTTGATTAACCTATGAGATATATCAAACCAGCGAGGTTCGATAGATCTGAGAGAATCCTCGAGTCAGTTTGATCCGAGGATACCCACAAAAACCCAACAGATGAGACTCCTTGGGCCTAACCTGATACCTAGCACAAACACAAACAGCAAACATAATATCGGGTCTAGAAGCTGTAAGATACATCAATGATCCAATCATGGATCGGTAATGATGAACATCAACTTCCTCCCCCTCAACATCAGCAGTGAGGTGTTTGTGTGTTTCCATTGGAGTGCTTGCTGGCTTTGCATCATTCATTCCAAACTTTTGAAGCATGGATGCAACATATTTGGACTGATTGATGAATATCCCATCAATCTTCTACTTGACCTGTAAACCAAGAAAGAAAGTTAGCTCTCCCATAGAACTCATCTTGAATTTCTTATGCATCAGTTCCTCAAACTCCTTGCACATATCATCCTTTGTAGATCCAAAGATGATATCATCTACATAGATCTGTACTAAAAGCATATCAGTCTTTGTTCTCTTGATGAACAAGGTCTTATCAATGACACCTCTTTCAAACTTGTTTTCCAACAAGTAGGAGGACAAGGTATCATACCAAGCCCTAGGTGCTTGATGAAGACCATATAGTGCTTTCCTCAACTTGTAAACTTTATCAGGGTATCTGGGATCTTCAAACCCTGGTGGTTGACTGACATACACCTCTTCATCTATAGTGCCATAGAGAAAGGCACTCTTGACATCCATCTGATAGAATTTGAATCCTTTGTAAGATGCAAAGGCCAAGAATAGCCTGATGGCTTCAATTCTGGCAACAGGTGCAAATACATCATCATAGTCTATTCCTTCCTCTTGAGTATACCCCTGTGCTACTTGTTGATCCAGCTCTCCTAAGACCTGATGAAATGATAATGATCCTGTTACTTTACTTAGAGAATAGGTTTTTACTTCTGTTATAGCTTGAGGAATTATCACTGAGATTGTTCAGTGTTATTCCATGTTACTTATGCTGTAACTTATTTTTATAATGATCAGGATCAGAGTCAGAAGACGAATGAGTCTGTTCTGCAGTCTACTGATCCTGACCATCGAAGTGAAGACCTCCTGAAGACATTCAAGTCATACTCAAAGAACCATCAGCGAAGTCAAAGAATTAGCTGATGACAGGACCAGCATGCTCGTGATCTGAAGACGGAACTCAGTGATAGCAGGCTGCTCAAATTCGTATGACATCCTGAAGACGCGTCAGGATACAGTGACCTCTGATCATCCTCAGTATCAGAGCCTTCCTCACTGATCAGTATCCTGATCCTGAAGGATTAGCGTAATGTCTTAGTCTAATGCACAAAAGGATTATCCGCCTTTACCGAGACAAAAGTACATAAGGACAGTCTCTTTTCTGTTCCCTCCGTACTTATCAGACCTCAAGGCAACTGTTTACTCACATCCTCTTTTGCACACCATGCAAAGGGTATTTGTTTATAGTAAATAGTACATAGGACCACTTAGATTGTGACACGTACACAAAAGTGAGTCTGCATGCATTTAATGCATTGGGTATAAATAGGACTTGAAGAGATGTTCTCCATACTTCTTCTTCATCCTAAAAACACCCCAATCCTTTCTTTCTTATTCCCTCTAGTTTCTTTCTTCTCTTATCTTCTCACTCTAGTGCATAGTGAAAGAACTTAGATTGTTTAGTTTAGACTTGTAGTCTTTTCTATTTCCGCAACAATCTGTAAATTCATATTGTTAATACAACAAAGAATTTAAAAGTGAAATTTGTGTGATTATATTCAACCCCCCTTCTATAATCCCATACACTATCCTTACTTGAAGGTCACCTCATTGGGACCAACAAGTGGTATCAGAGCAGATACAAGCTCTCATTTTCTTCTCTAAGAAAAATCTTGTGATCCTCTCTCAATCCATGGCTCTTCAAGCTAAGGATAACTACTTTGATACCGGTTCTGCTGGAAAACCTCCAAGGTTCAACAAAGACAACTTTGCTCTTTGGAAAACCAGGATGGAACTTTTCCTATCTGGTTCTGATCCCCAGATTCCATACTTTTTGGAAAATGGACCACATGTGCCCACACAACCTGTCCATGCTATCCCTGCTGCTGGTGACCAACCAGCAATACCCGCAAGGGAACTGGTTAAGCCAGTGATGGATTGGAATGATGAGGACAGACGCCTTGTCAACATTGACACTAAGGCTAGGTCTCTCATTGCCATGTCACTCCCTGATGACGTCTTCCACTCTGTCTGCCACCTTCGCTCTGCTAAAGAGATTTGGGACACCCTCTGTATCCAATACGAAGGTACTTCTGTTCTCATGGAATCAAGAAAGATTTTCTTGGTTCGCCAGTACGAAAGCTTTATTCATCAGAAGGATGAAACTCTCTCCCAGATACATCAGAGATTCAACTGTCTCCTGATCGACCTGAAGACCATTGGTACTATCTATCCTAACTCTGAGGTGGTTACCAAGTTCATGGAAGCACTTCCTGAACATTGGGAAACCTACACCTCCTGCTTAACTATGTCCAAAGACATAAAGACACTCACATTAAGTGAGCTGTACGGTATTCTTCTAAACCGAGAACAACAGAAGAAACTGAAAAAGAATCCCATAAGAGATACTAAAGATTCCAAAAGCACCTCTGTCGCATTGGTCTCTGATTCAGTCCCTACTGTTGCTACTCCTTCTTCAGTTACCATCACTGAATTAGAATCTTCTGAGTCTGACATGTCTGACTCAGATCCTGATTTTAATGAATCTCTTGCACTTCTCACTCGTTCCTTTAAAAAGTTTGCCAAAAAGGGAAACTTCCAAAGAAGGAAACCTCTTACTCTTATTGACAAGCCTAAAACAGAATCTGTTGATAAGGCCACTGCTACCTGCTACAATTGTCAGGGCAAAGGACACTTTGCTAATGATTGCAGGTACAAGAAAAATCAGTTTGCTCCCTCTTCTACCAAATCTTCCTCGAAAAACCCCAAATACCAGCGCCTGAAAGAGAAGTACAAAAAGATGAAATCTCAGCGCAAAGGTAAAGGTCTTATCGCAGAGGACTGCGATTGGGATGATGTCTCCTCTGATGACTCATCTGATGAGGAAGATACTCAAGTGGCACTGATGGCCATTATTGAGGAACCTACCTTAGCTCTCATGGCTAAGATAGAAGAGGTTCCTGAAGAGGTTCCTACTCAAGCTCCTGAAGCTTTTGTCTCTACGACTCCTGAAGCTTCTACCTCTGCGACTGAATCTGCCAGTCAGGTACCTACTCCTGTTGTTCCTCTTGAAAGCTTAACTCAACTAGACCTTGTAACCCTTGATCTCTATAAAGCCCTGAATGGTAAAACCTCTGCTGAGAAAATGAACATTGATCTTCGTGATCAACTCAGAGAGTGTCAGGAAAAGATAAAACAACTTACCATTCTGGAAGAAAGTTATAAGGATCAGGTCACTGTTAATCAAACTCTCTGTATCGAAAGAGAAAAGGCTCTTGCTGCTAAAGAAAGAGCCTTGGGCGAACTTAATGCTGAAAAAGTCACCATCAAAAGATGGAGTGACGCCTCTGAAAAGGTTGATGAAATATTAGCCTCAGGGAGAAATGTTAAAAACAGAAAGGGTCTTGGATTCACTAGTGGATGTACTAGGCCTGATCGTTCCATGCTTAAATTTGGAATGTTTGTTTCTTCTATCCCTGATCCTAATGCCCCTGAAAACATCCCTTCTTCATCCAACACACACACTGAAGGTGCTCCTAAGAGCAAAAAGAAAACAGCTAAGGAAAAATCCAAAACTGTAACACCTTCAAAGACCAAGAATCCTAAACCTAAGAACAAAGTTCTAGGTGGTGGTCCTTCAGTCTCAGAAACAAAATCCTTTTCTCAAAGTCCTGCTCCGAGACTGAAGATTGACCTAAAGCAAAAGATTAAGGAGAAGAAACCCATTCCTCCTCTGTCCAATGCTAAAGGCATACTTGGTACTGGTCCTGCTCATTTGAAGTTTAAAGACTTCCTGGACCCCACTAAACGCTTTCTATATTGCAAATGTTATCACTGTGGATTTAATGACCATATTGCGAGTAAGTGTCCTGATGCTACCAAAACTGAAAAATCAGCTAAGGTAAAGAAAACTCTTAAGACTGATAATTCAGTCAAAGGAAAGAAGGTTGTCAAGACTGTTCCTTCAGTCAAGACTCCAGCCTCAAGAACTGATAACTCAGTTAAGGCTGTCACTAACTCCACCAGTCCTACTGATAATTCTGGATCCATAGTTCTATGGGTACCAAGAAAAACTTAAACTCTAAATTTTACAGGACAAGGGCATCTGGTGCCTGGACAGTGGATGCTCTCGACATATGACTGGTTCTAAATTTGTCCTCTCTAACTACCGTGAAGAAAGAGGTCCTGCTGTGACTTTTGGTGGAAACGGTAAAGGCCAAACCCGAGGGTATGGCACACTGACCAACAGAGTAACTACGTTCAAAAGAGTTGCTTATGTTGAAGGCCTGATGCATAATCTTCTGAGCATCAGTCAACTGTGTGATAAGAATCACAAAGTCTCCTTCTCGAAGAAAAAGTGCAAAGTCAAGAACAGACGCAAGGAAGTTATTCTCACTGGTGTTAGACATGCTGATATCTACATCATCAACATGAATACTTCCACTGACAACTTCTGTTTTGTATCTCGTGCTTCCTCTGATACAAATTGGCTATGGCACAAGCGTCTCTCTCATCTCAACTTCAAGACGCTGAATCAACTCTGCATCAACAATCTTGTTGTTGGTCTTCCTGACTTTCGCTATACAAAGGTATCTATTTGTTCAGCATGTGAGAAAGGAAAACAGACCAGGGCTAGCTTTAAGTCCAAGCAGATTTCCTCCATCAGCTCTCCTCTACAACTTCTCCACATGGATCTCTTTGGACCTGTAAATGTCCAATCCATTGCTGGAAAGAAATATACTCTGGTAATCGTTGATGAATATTCCAGATATACTTGGGTATTCTTCCTTCGATCCAAGAGTGATGCTCCTGAAGAAATCATTCTGTTCGTTAGGAAGATGGAAAGGCTCAACAACCTTACTGTTCGATCAATCAGGAGTGACCACGGAACTGAGTTCAAAAACAGTACCCTAGAAACTTTCTTCGATTAGAAAGGTATCTCTCAGAACTTCTCATCTGTAAGAACTCCTCAGCAAAATGGTGTTGCTGAAAGACGAAACAGAACCCTGATTGAAGCTGCACGATCAATGTTGAGTGAAGCCAACCTTGCCACTCAATTCTGGGCTGAAGCCGTTAACACAGGTTGTTATACCCAGAACAGATCCTTGATAGTAAAGCGCTTCAGAAGAACCCCTTACGAACTCTTTCGTAACAGGAAACCTTCAATCGAACATCTCCATATCTTTGGTTGTGTCTGCTACATCCTGAACAACAAAGATAACCTTGGAAAGTTCGATTCCAAGTCTGATGATGGAATCTTCCTTGGATACTCCTCTATCTCTAAAACCTACCGTGTGTTCAACAAACGAAGACAAACCATAGAGGAAACGATTCATGTCAAATTTGATGAATCGGGTCCTACCTTTTCTCACCCTCATGATAATTCTGAAATAAATCAGTGGGCTGACTCTTTCTTTCAAGTCCCTGATGTTCCTACTACTGCTCCATCTCCTCAAGACCCTCTTGATGGTTTTGAAGAAAATCCTCCTACTCCACCCACTCAAATATCCATACCTCCAATAATAAATGCCACCCCTATCACCCAAGTCACACCACCTGAACCTGATCAACCCACTAACAGTGAAGACTTTTCTCAAACCACTGTTAGTGAACCTGCTCCTACTAATCTTCTTCCTGATCCATCAGTAAATGAAGCCTCTACTTCAGGACAGGTGTATTAACCACCTGCCCTTCGATGGACCAAAGATCATCCAATTGATCAAGTCCTCGGTAATCCTTCCTCTAGTGTTAAAACTCGACGCCAATCTGGTAACATCTGTCTTTATGTTAATTTCATCTCTGAAAATGAACCTAAAGAAATAGATGATGTCTTGCGTGATCCTGCCTGGGTCTCAGCCATGCAGGAAGAGCTAGCAGAGTTCATCAGAAACAATGTCTGGCTTCTCGTCCCTAGGCCTTGAAAACGTACAATCATAGGATCCAAGTGGATCTTCAGGAATAAGCTTGATGAGATTGGTACGATTATTCGAAACAAGGCTCGCCTTGTGGCTCAAGGATACAGGCAGGAAGAGGGCATTGATTACGATGAAACTTTTGCTCCTGTTGCTAGGCTCGAAGCAATTCGACTTTTCCTGGCCTTTGCAGCACATATAAACTTCAAGGTTTTTCAGATGGACATCAAAAATGCCTTTCTGAATGGAAAACTTAATGAAGAAGTCTATGTGGCTCAGCCTCCTGGCTTTGTAGATCCTAAGTTTCCTGATCACGTCTACAAGTTATACAAGGCTCTCTATGGGTTAAAACAGGCTCCTCGTGCCTGGTATGATACCCTCTCAACCTTTCTTCTCTCTAAAGGTTTTGTTCGTGGTAAGATCGATAGCACTTTATTTCTTAAGAAATATCCTAAGCATATCCTTCTTGTCCAGATATATGTCGATGACATTATCTTTGGATCAACCAATCCCAAACTCTGCGAAAAGTTTGAGTTACTCATGAAATCTGAATATAAAATGTCTATGATGGGTGAACTAACATTCTTTTTAGGACTTCAGATCAAGCAATCTGAAAAGGGAATCTTTATCAATCAAGGTAAATATGTACATGAGATGCTGAAGAAATTTTATCTCACATCATGTACACCGATGAAGACTCCAATGGCTCCTCCTCTATCACTTGACAAGGATTCCAAAGGGAAACCTGTTGATGTGACCCTCTATAGAGGAATGATTGGCTCACTGCTGTATCTTATAGCAAGTCGTCCTGATATCATGTATTCTACATGTTTATGTGCTCATTATCAGGCTGAACCCAAAGAATCCCATCTGACCGCTGTAAAGCGAATTTTCAGATATCTGAAGGGAACCCCTAATCTGGATCTTTGGTACTCCAAGGACTCAGGGTTCGATCTAACAACTTATTCTGATAGTGACTTTGCAGGATGTAAGATCGACAGGAAAAGCACCATTGGTGGGTGTCACCTACTTGGTGGAAAGTTGGTGAGTTGGACTAGCAAGAAACAGAACTCTGTGTCCACATCAACTGCTGAAGCTGAATATGTTGCAGCAGGAATCTGTTGTGCTCAAGTCCTGTGGCTGAGAAATCAACTTCAGGACTATGACATACAACTCTCTAAAATTCCTATATACTGTGACAACACTTCAGCGATAGCCATCGCAAACAATCCTGTCTTACACTCCAAGACAAAGCACATTGAAGTGAGATATCACTTCATCAGGGATCATGTGATGAATGGCGATATTAAACTCCATTTTGTTCCTACTGAATATCAGCTTGCTGACCTCTTTACCAAACCACTGGATGTAACGCGTTTTAATATGCTCATCAGTGAACTTGGGATGTTAAATCCTGACGAATGAAGTTTATCAGGACAAACAGTTGTTAAATCCTATAGAATAACTTTTCTCATGACTCTTTTCTTAACAACTCCTGAATAACACATCTATCAGGAGATAACTCTATTCAGTACTTACAAAATCTTTGTTCAAAATCCGAATACTGATGATTCTCAGGTAAGTATTTCTGTCCCTGAAACCTTATCGCATTAAATGTGATAAGAGGATTTTCCCAAAACAGTACTTATCTGATAAGTACTCTAATTCCAAGAAAACTCTTCTTTCATCAAAATGGAATTATCCCCTGAAAAGGTGGTTTTTTAGCTTTTTGAATAAAACAAACTTTTCATCTGCACTGACACATAATGGGACGTTTCCTGTTCCCCACGACATGTGTCAGGCGCGTGAACGCGCGTAGAACTTCTTTTTTCATCATTACGTTTGAAATTAGCCGCTCTTTTCTCTCTCATCCATTTTCTCTCTCCAACCACGAGGTATAAAAACCTCACTCGTACTCCATTTTGCTCTTTACGCTTACAAATTCTTCAAACTCTCTAAAGCACGAAAAAGCAAGAAAAAACCATACAGTCTTATTTTCACCAAGAACACCAAGAACACACACTCACCACTTCTTTCAAAGAATCAACGTAAGTGTCTCTATGTTCTTTGTTCTTTCTACCAAACTAAGTTGATATTCTTCATCTAAAACAACTTATTTTGATAAACGTTTTTCAAAAAACCCTAAGATCACTTCGTTTGATCTTAGTTTTCCCAAAATCTTCTTAGATTTTTGTTAAAACAGTTTATATGATTTTTCTTATTTCTTTTAAGAACAATCATAAACTCCTATTTTGATATATCTTCATCAAAATAGAAGTTCTCTTTAATACCAAAACACATTCCTTTTGTGATTTTTGGTATCCAATCTATTCCGTGTATAAAGGATTTCCCCATTTTTTATGAACTTTCACTATGTTCATTAAAAAATGAAGAAAGATGCATATTTTGGATTCTAAATCATCCACATATGTTATTCTTTGTTTTTAACAGGATGGCTGCTACTACTTCCACCTCACTCGACGCTCAGCTCTCCTCTGAGGCCACCACTCTCCTTACTGCCACTGGAAGCCTACCGGTTGTCGTCCCTCAGCATGACATATAATTCAAAGGCAACAATCTTATTGGCTTGTTCGACATTCCGGCGAACAAAGAGTATCTGAAGCCTGCCAGGGACTTTCTCCTCAATTGTCCCCTGAAGACGGCCTTCACCCTCAACCCTAGGCCAAACAAACCTCTGCTTCCCCAACTTTGGTCGACTGCCACGACGGCCCAGAGAGGAACTCCAAGGGCAAGATGCATGAGGTGATCAAATTCCAAATAAAGGAAGATATCATCTCCTTTGGAATCGGGACTCTCAGGAACGTCCTCCAAATCTCCAAGAAAAAGAGATATCCTCCTCCCCCTTCCGCTGAAGAAGTCATCGCTCTACTAGATGACATTGGTTACAGATGCCAGAGAGGGAAGGCGTCCCTCTGACCAAGACTGCTGCTACTGTCCACAAGACAGGGCTGAACGCTACGTTCTACTACATCTGGAACACGTTCGGTCTCTGCTTGACAGGGAAGACGGGGAGCACTGAACAGTTCTCCACTGTTATCCAGAACATGGTCTACTCCGCCATCAAAAATCGGAAGTTTGACTATGTTCGCTGCATCTGGGACGACATGGTGAAAAAGATCAAGAACAAAAACCGTGTGGTCAACGTCCCCTACACTCGGTTTTTCTTTGTCGTTCTTGAACTCCACATGGGTGCTGCCTACCCTACTGAAGGCAACTTCAACAACTACGCATTAGGCGTGAAGTTCCTGGACCAGGTTCCTTCTCGTCCTGATGACGTACCACTCTCTGCGGTTCTGGTTGTCCCTGAACCCAACCCGGAAGCAGATGAGCAGCTCGCCTCCCCTCCTGCCCAAGGTATGTCTTCTCTCTTCTCATCCAAACCATCTTCTTCTCTTTCTCTGCATGCTATGTCAGTAGCTAACCCCTTACTGACTTCCCCAGCTGCAACAACATCTTCCGCGCTCCTGAAGCGCCCACCTCCTTCTGGCTCTACTCCTCCTCCCCAACCCAAACGCGCCAAATCCAAGGCGCAGAAGAAAAAGAAGGCTCCTGCTGCTGGTAAGAAATACTATCTTACCCTGCCTCAAATTTTTAATAGACCTTCCCCTTTATCTAAAACTTCTTTACCTGCAGATACTCCTGCTCCCCAACTACAAGAACCTGAGGTTGTTCTACTCGAACACTCAGAGAATGTGGAGGGCAATCGCTCTGATGCCCTCCTAACCTCAGGTAATATTACTAAGCATATTATTGCCATTCCTTCTTCTGAGAAAGCTATTGAGTCTTCTAGTGCTCATTTAGCTCCTTCTGTTACAGGTTCTTTTGGAGCCGCAACATCACTTGGACATTCTCAACCTCAACAGAATGATCCATTTGATGAGTTCGTCTTCACGGACTCCGAGCGACAGCTGAGTGCCGCTGAACTACGTCTTCAGTCCGCTGAACGACAACTTCAGGAAGCCCGCGCAGCACTCCAACAGAAGGAGGATGCGCACAAGGCTCGTCTCCAGACCTTAGAGCTGGAACTTGCCTCGGCGAAAGCTGCTACTGCTGTTGCTGAAGCCGCCGCCGCTGCCACTGCCACCGCTGCTGCCACTGCTGCTGCTCCGCCACCAACGGGCGTAGTTTTGACAATACCTTGTCTGGATAATATCCATGACAAGGTCTCCCAAGTGGCCTCTTCCTCCAACTCCCTTCAGGCATCCATCGAGGACCTGAAGGCCACCGCCCTGCCCGCTCTCTCCACTGCGGTCAACACCAGCTCCAACTCTCCCACCTCCTTTCAGGATGCTGTGGTGCAGAGGTTGGACGCTCAGGAGGCAGGACTAAGGGCCCTTCAAGAGAAGGTGACGGATCTCTCCACCACCGTCAACGCCATCACCACTGCTCCTCCTCCGCCACCAGCGTTCTCCAACGCTGACAGGGACTTACTTCAGTCCCTGGTCAGCTCCTCCATAGTCTCCGCCAAACTTCAGACCGATATGGCCTCTCTCCTCCAGATGTGTTTATCAACAGCTGCCTTTTCCAGGGCACCTGTTGAGGGGGAGAGACAGCCTCTGAAGGACCATTCCGTTTATTCCCCCTCCACCAACTGGAGAACAACTGAAGAGGGGGGAACAAACAAGGATGATAATGATGATGATGATGATGATGATGATGAAGATGATGATGATGATGAAGACGACGACTTCATCGTCGAGAAGATTCCTGCATCAACGCCCACTCCAGGGCCTGCACAGTCTTAGGGGGAGAACCCCGGTGCACCTGGTATGTTCATTCCTCCATCTTCTCCCTCATCTTCTGATAACCTCCCCATATCTTCTCTCCTAAAATCTAAACCTACCCCTGAAACCATTACCCTCACTGACACCTCTTCTGAAGACTCACCCTCAAACAACCTTCAAATAGTTGTTTATCAACCACCCAAACAAACTACCCCTGAACCAACACCTCAACCAACTCCTGAACTTGAACCTGAAACTCAAACCGACTCTGAATTTCAGGATGTCAATTTCGGTTCTGTAACTGGTGAGATTATTCACCTAATGGAGAATAGTCGATCTGAAGCTATCAGGACTGAACTAAGAAAAATGACATTCAGAGTAACTCCCTTAAACCCTGAAACCACTCCCTCAAATCCAACCCGTTTCAATTCTGAAGCCTCTTCATCCAGAACCCCTGAAATCCAACCCCTCCTGAAATTGTCTACCTATCGTCAGATGATGAATTCATCTCTGATGATTTCTCTACCCCTGCTTCTTCTCCTAGATCTCCTCCTTTTAATTCTCCACGTTCTGAAGGAGAAAATTACCCTGACACTTCCAATGCATTGAACAGGGATGGGCGTTTAGATGTCGTGATAGAGCGACTCGAGAGTACAAGAGTAAAAATTCCTCTTCGTACCTCTTGGGATTCTGAGTTCGCCTATCTATCGCAGGAGGAATACGAGGAAGCAATAAAAGCTCAGGATGAGCATAATAAAAAGCAAAAGGAAGCTTTCCTTTCTGCTCAAGCCGCAAGACAGCTCGCGTCTGATTTTGTAGAAGAAGACGACGAAATAAGTGTTGATCCTCTTCTAGCACAGAAGGCCGCGTTGAAGGTCTTCAACAGGAATGAAGAGGAACAGGCTGAAGAAGTGAATACCGAGCTTGACTGGTGCAGAGATCGTCTACATCTCCGAAAACATGGTGCTGCCATTTCAGGAATCCGTCTTCGCCGAACCCGAGGCAAGAGAGGTAATCCTGGCAAAACCTGGATCACCGTCAAACGCTCAGGAGTAAAAGACGCAGAGCACACTCTTGACAAGTTAGACCGATACAACTTGTCAGAGTGGAATGAAATCAGAAGCCTACTTCCCAAAGCCAACAAGAACTACAGGGCTGAAGTAGAAGAAGTCATAAAAGGACTTATAGCTCGCATCAGAAGAACAACGGAAATTCCTGATGACTTACTCCAACCTTCTTCAGCACAGCCAAAGCCTCCTGTTCGAAGATCAGCAGGCACTTCAACAAGGAGACCCACTCCTTGCATGCCCAGGACTGCATACAAGCCCATGGATCTCTCAATGCTTGATCTTTCTTTTCCTTCAGGAGTCTCTCTCTCCGAAGGTCAAGTCATCAGAGAACCTGTTCATGGTATTTGTGTAGGTGACAACTTCAACATCCTTCGCTTCCAACGCTTCAGCGAACTACATAAAGCACCCACTGAACACTTGGTATCAGTCCTCTTCATCGCGCAAAAAATAAAGAACAAGGACAACAAAGAATTTGTTCGTGCTGTCAGAGCAATCCTGGATAGGAGAATAGCCACTGGTGAAACTCCAATCACTGTCCAAGTCAAGACTGAAGAAATCTCTGAAGACTCTGATAGCTAGAATTTTTTTGTAATTTTTCTTTCAGTACTAAAATTATGTACTTGTGTATTTACTTTACTCTTGTAAAAATCTTAATGAGATTAATGGAAATGCATTTCAGTGCATCGTACTTTATTCCATCATAGTACTGAAAAAGATCCCTCAAAACAGTAAATGGGACATGTACCTTTATGAGTTCTATTTCCTACTGTTGAATTCTAGACTTAGATTTATTTCTAAACTTTTCTAGATTAAGACAATTCCTCTGTTGTCTTATCATTATCATTTAGGGGGATATTGTTGATCCAGCTCTCCTAAGACCTGATGAAATGATAATGATCCTGTTACTTTACTTAGTGAATAGGTTTTTACTTCTGTTATAGCTTGAGGAATTATCACTGAGATTGTTCAGTGTTATTCCATGTTACTTATGATGTAATTAATTTTTATAATGATCAGGATCAGGATCAGAAGACGAATGAGTCTGTTCTGCAGTCTACTGATCCTGACCATCGAAGTGATGACCTCCTGAAGACATTCAAGTCATACTCAAAGAACCATCAGCGAAGTCAAAGAATTAGCTGATGACAGGACCAGCATGCTCGTGATCTGAAGAGAGAACTCAGTGATAACAGGCTGCTCAAATTCGTATGACATCCTGAAGACGCGTCAGGATACAGTGACCTCTGATCATCCTCAGTATCAGAGCCTTCCTCACTGATCAGTATCCTGATCCTGAAGGATTAGCGTAATGTCTTAGTCTAATGCACAAAAGGATTATCCGCCTTTACTGACACAAAAGTACATAAGGACAGTCTCTTTTCTGTTCCCTCCGTACTTATCAGACCTCAAGGCAACTGTTTACTCACATCCTCTTTTGCACACCATGCAAAGGGTATTTGTTTATAGTAAATAGTACATAGGACCACTTAGATTGTGACACGTACACAAAAGTGAGTCTGCATGCATTTAATGCATTGGGTATAAATAGGACTTGATGAGATGTTCTCCATACTTCTTCTTCATCCTAAAAACACCCCAATCCTTTCTTTCTTATTCCCTCTAGTTTCTTTCTTCTCTTATCTTCTCACTCTAGTGCATAGTGAAAGAACTTAGATTGTTTAGTTTAGACTTGTAGTCTTTTCTATTTCCGCAACAATATGTAAATTCATATTGTTAATACAACAAAGAATTTAAAAGTGAAATTTGTGTGATTATATTCAACCCCCCTTCTATAATCCCATACACTATCCTTACTTGAAGGTCACCTCATTGGGACCAACACTACTAATCTGGCTTTGTTCTTTATAACAATCCATCTCTCATCAGTCTTGTTCCTAAAGATCCACTTAGTGCCAATCACCCTATGTCCTTTTGGGAGATCCACCAGATCCCACACATGCTGTAGGACAAACTGCAACAGTTCTTCTTGCATGGCTTCAATCCAACTTGGGTCCTTCATTGCATCATGGGCTTTCTTGGGTTCTGTTTGTGAGAGAAAAACAGAAATCATGCTCAAGTGTGGATTGGGAAGGGATTTTCTTTGCTTCCTTGTAATCATAGGAGACTGAATGTCTCCTATTAGCAGAGTAGGTGGATGATTCTTCTGGGTTCTTGTAAGATGCAGGGGTTCTTCAGGCAGATCCACCCCTAGATTTGAATCATTCACCTCTGGTTCTTGATCCCATTGAGGTCCCTCTTCTAAGACAGGAATTTCATCAGTTGTCTCAGAGGATTCCACAATTGGTTGATCATCACTCTTCTCAGTAGTCTCAAGTTCTGTTTGATCATCTGAAGTTGACTCAACAGTGGCACAAGCATCATTTGAGTCCACAAAAGGATTGGGAAACATAACAAATGTAGGACTTGTTTCTTGGACTTGCTCTGTACCTGAACCTGTAATCACTGCACTGCTCATATTCAAAGAGTTAGATAGTGAATCAATATCAAATAACCAATTGGGACCACTTCCAAGTATGTTAGGAGTGTTCTCATTGCATTTGACATTGTCACTTTCTTCTATGATCCTTGTAGAACTATTGAAAACTCTAAGTGCTTTGCTCTGAGAAGAGTATCCTACAAGAAATCCATCATCAGATTTGCTTTCAAATTTGCCTAAGTGAGTTTTGGTATCAAGAATTGTGCAAGGACACCCAAATGGTTTTAAAAATCCTATAAAGGGTTTCTTTTTCTCAAAAAGTTCATAGGGTGTCTTGCCTTTTGATTTGACTATAAGAACTCTGTTTTGGACATAACAAGCAGTGTTAACTGCTTCTGCCTAGAAAGTGATTGGAAGTTTAGAGTCAGCCAACATAATTCTTGCAGCCTCAATTAGTGTCCTATTTCTCCTCTCAGCAACACCATTCTGTTGAGGAGTTCTAGGAGCACTGTATTGTCTCTCAATACCTTTTTCCTCACAAACGCTATTCAGATCAGCATTCTTGAAATCAGTTCCATTGTCTGATCTAATGACTTTTACCCTGAGGTTTGTCTTGTTTTCCACTCTAGTCACAAAGGGTTTGATCAGTCTACTTGTCTCATCCTTTGTTCTTAGAAAGTAAACCCAAGTAAACCTAGAGTAATCATCAACTATCACAAGACAACAGGATTTCTTGCCTATACTCATCACATTGGTAGGACCAAAAAGATCCATGTGCAATAATTGTAAAGGTGATGAGATAGTGTTTACTTCTTTGGACTTGTGTGAGTTTTTGTGTTGCTTACCTTTGAGGCATGCGACACAATGGTCATCACATGAAAATTCTTTTGCAGGCAAACCTCTTACAAGGTTGTTTTTGACAAGTAAATTCATGTTTTAAAAGTTCATGTGGCACATCCTCCTATGCCACAGTGATGATTCACTCACAGATGCTTTTGAAAATAAACAGTTTAAGGATGATAAAGAGGAAGCATCTTCAATGTCCAAACAGTAAACATTATCTTTCCTGAGAGTCCTAAGCATTGCTTGACTCTCATCTATCTTGAAACCATGAGCAAGTATAAGACACTCAGTATCAGTAAAGAATACTCCAAACTTCTTGTCACATACTTGAGATACACTTAGCAAGTTGTATCTCAACTGCTCCACATAATAAACATCATCAAAAGTCATCTTACCTTTTGATACCTTACCTTTGCCACTTATCTTACCTCCAGTAGGATTATCCCCAAAGGCAACATGTCCACCTTCAAACCTTTTAAAGTCTTCAAGTAGAGACATGATACCTGTCATGTGCCTAGAGCAACCACTATCCACATGCCAAAGACTGCTCCTTCTTCCTTGGTTGCTCTGCACATAAAGTGAAACAGTTAGTGTCTTGAGGGAACCCAAGCCAATATGGTCTTGGGTTCTCCTTTATTATTAACATAATTGACCTCTGTCAATCTGTTGAGCTTCAAAAGATAATCTTTATTTGGGATCTCATGACTGGAATATTTGGTTATAATGGGTTTTCTCAATGAAGATACTTCAGTAGTAACAGTGTTTGAGTCACCACTGCTGTTATTGCTAGCAGCAGTGTTAACTTTAGGGGTAACAGTGTTTCAGTTACCACTGCTGTTATTGCTAGCAGTAGTGTTAACCTCCACACTATTAAAACTGTTACTACTGCTATCAGAGGCAATTAACACTGTTATTACCACTGCTTGTAGAAGCAGTAGTATTACTGAGTGAAGCTTTTGGTACCCATTTAGTAACCAACTTAACAGACTTCTTTTCAACCTTTTTCTTTTGAACTTTTCTTTTAGGTTGACTATATCTGTTTTGTTTAGGAACAACCTTTTTGTGTGTAGGTACAAATCTTCTAGTTTGAAAACTGTTTCTTTGATTAAAAGGATTAAAATAACAGTCTATTGCTAGATGATTTGTCTTACAACAGATAAAGCATGGTTTTGGTCTGTTTATCTTGCTCTGATCAACACCATGACATTGTGCCCAATGGTTATTCCAGTTCCTTTTGTTCCCTCTTGGATGATTTTTGTTTTGAGACTGTGAGGAAGTACCAGGATCAACTATAGTCCTCTGAGTATAGTGGTCCTTCCTACTCTCTTTTCTAGTTGTCTCATTTTTTTTCTCCTTACTCTTTTCTGATGACATGACAGATTTCCCCTTATCTTTCCTAGTGGTCTCTATCTTTTTGCTAGGAACAAATGGCATACCACCTTTCTCATTGGTGAGAATGTGGTGTTCATCAGGGATGGTCTCAGAAGTGCTTTTCTTATCAGATTCCTCCTCTGAGTCAACTGGATCTATTCTATCCAAACCTTCTTTCAACTCACCTCTGTCTATACTCTCAAGAAGGTCAGTTGTGGGAGGAATGTAATTCTGATTGTAAGGAGGAGGGGTACTATTGTATCCTATTCCCCTTTTTAAGTCATCAGTCACTTGTGCTCTGATAATTGACTCTAAAGCCTTAGAGGACTTTGAAAATTTATCTAGGTCTTCTTTGGCTTTGGACAACTCTTTCCTAGCACTCTCCAAATCCTCCTTTTCTTTTGACAATTTTCTCTCAAGCTCTTTCTTTTCCCACTTCCAGTAGTTATGGTCATATTCAAACTGAAGTTCATTGGCTTTGTAGGCCTTTATTTGATCCTCCAGATTGTCAATGATCTTAACATACTCTTCTTTCTCTCTCTCTTCTTCTTAATACTATCACTCATTGTCTGATTGTGATCCCTGTACTTTTTCACAGTTTCTAAACAAGAATCAGAACAAAGCTTAGAAGATACCTCAGTGGGAATTTCAGTTTCTTTGATTTCAGCCATGAGAGCTTGATTTTGAACTGCTTCTTCAACATGGCCACTCCAATCAAATCCTTGTCCTTCTTGTGAAACAAGTGCTTGTGATGAACTAGGGTTTGAGTTGCTTCCCCTGTTATTGAATCTAGGGGCTTGTGAAGAACCACTTCCAGTGTTCTGATGGTTTGTGGTTCCTCCTTTGCATTCTCTAGCAAAGTGCCCTGGCTCATTGCACTTGTAGCATCTGACCTTTGACTTATCAAAACCAGCCTTATCTCCTCTTTTGACATCAAAGTTGTTTCTCCCAGTTCTTCTGATAAACCTTTTTATCCTCAGAGTCAGCATAGCCATCTGCCACTTGATGTCCATCTCTTCAAGATCATCTGCATGGATCTGATCAAAATCATCATTGATCAATGATGATTTTACATGACTTGCTAAGAAAGCTTCCACAATGGTATCTTCATTGATTTCCTGAGATGTATTAGAAACAGTTTCATTAGCAGCAGTATTATAAGTAGCAGTGGTATTATTAAAAGCAGTGGTATTAAAAGAACAGGGGTTTTCAGAGGAAAGTAGTGCAGCATTGTGAGAGTATCCAATGGGTCTTTTCTTCTTCTCCACTTCTGCTTCAAAGATTCTTAGATCATTGTATAGATCTTCAAGTTCTTTGTCTTCAAGATCATCTCCTTGTCTGAAAGAAACAGTGTAAATAGTCCATTCCTCTCCAAGAGATCTGAGGAACTTTCTATTCACATCATCTTTGTCCATCTTCACATCTACAGTTGCAAGTTCACCAATAAGCTTGTTGAATCTATCAAAGGTTTGAGTCATAGATTCATTCTTCAGGGATGTGAAGTTCTCATATTGTTGCTTTAGAATGGCCTTCTGGTTCCTCTTTGTGCTTTTGGTTCCTGAGAACCTCTTTTCAAGTGCAATCCAGAGAGATTTGGCATCTGTGTATGTACTGAATTGATGTTGGTATTCATTGGGAATAGCCAATAGCAAAGTACTTAATGCTTTCATCTCAGTTTGCCTTCTTTTTCTGTCAGCATCAGATCTGGGAGGGGGTCTTGCACCTCGTTCAGTAGTTCCTTCATCAGTGCCAGGTCCGTTTTCAACAATCTCCCACATACCATAGTCTGTGAGAAGCATGTATTGACGAATCCTGATTTTCCACATGTCAAACTCATTAGGTTTGAGCATGGGGACCTTTGAGACCAAGACAGTTTCCTGAGTATCCATTGTTTATATGTTTTCTGTATCAAACAAGCTCTGATACCACTTGACAGGATCGAATATATCAAAATATATCAAGAACAGAAAACTTAATCAAAGAAGTTTGCGGAATAACACTTTGATTGAATTAAAACAATGAATTGAAAAACAGCAGAATGTGTATTGAATCACTAGATTAATGATTACAACCAAAGCCCTAATCTGCTTGAACAGGCTCAAACAGACGTGCACAACTTCTCTTATGCAGGGATTCAAGAATGATCTTGAGGCTTCTAATTCTAAACAAAAACTTATGAAACTCGTACTGAACAATGAAAACCTACCAGCTATTTATACAAGTTACGGATTACAATAATGTGATAACCGTCAGTTCCGACCTCCAGGTTAATTTACGCGTTCAGTCACTCTACAGCATTTCCATAGGTTAGAAATTAGTTAAATAAGTTTTAAGATGAAAATAGATTAGTTGCGAGAAAAAGTTAGGTTAAAATCCTAAGAGTTCCGAAAACTGCCCGAAAAAGCCCGAACCGGCCCGAAATCACCCGATAATCCTAAAATGCCAGAATTAAGATAATTTTTGGAAAATTAAGTTATAATGTTTAAATTATATGTAAAGTAACTTAATTAACCTAAAACCACTTTCGAAAAGTTAGAATTTGCGAAAAACCGACAAAAACCCGGTACCGCGTCGAAATAACAGTGTCAAATGTACACTGTTTTAAAAGAAAAAAAAAAAATATAGGGAGAGTGGGTGGGACCCACTAGGGGCCGGCCACACCACTCCCCAAGGTGTCCCCTCCCCTCTTCCATATAAAAGCTATCATTTGTTCATTTTTCCAACAAAAATCTCTTTCACTTTACAAATCTTCTTTCTCTCTCTAATTCTCTCTACTCTCTCTCACTAAAAATCAGCCAAGAACTCCTCTTAACTCCAGATTTTTGAAGGTTTAGAAACCAATTTTTGAGTTAAAGATTGGGTATTCATCAAAGGTAAGCATAGATAGATGATTCTACTTCGATTTTTAACTCCATTGTGAGTCTTTCTTCTTCTTTTTCAAGGGTTTTTAACCCCTTTTTGATTCAAGTAAAGAAATGTGTGTTTGGGAAAGAGATTGAGCCTTAGATGATGTTATATAACAATCTATGGAGGTAAAAATCAATGATTTCCCCATAAGAACACAAGAAATGAATCAAAAATCGTTTAGATGATGATTTTGACCACCAAACTTGTGCTAAACTTCATCAATAGTTCATGCATGGGTTTGGATGGTATGAAAACATATTTTAGTTGTAATACATTTGTATAATCTGAGTTATGGGTGAAATAGCAAGATAAACCCCGAAATGGTATGATTTTATGTGTTTTGGTAGTATTTTGGGTATTATAATGTTGGACAGATTCTGTCAAAGTAGTTGCATGCACTTTACACGACCCAAAAAGGGCTTTCTTGAACTTATTTCTTCATGAAAATTTTATGGAATGATATTTAATGTGTTAGGGTTCAAACCCCACTGGAATGGTGCAAAAACACCAAGATTTGAACCCAAACCACCATAAAACATTTTTGTGTGCAACAGTGTTTTGGTCAGAAACTTTGGTCAACTTCAAACAAGCATAACTCCTTGATTATTTATCTAAAATACGATTTTCTTGATTCTAAACTCAAGTACTTTGAGTTAGCTTTCTAAAGAGTCCAAGATCATGTCATTTAGAGGTGTTTTGGGACTTCAACCAATGAGTTTAAGATGGTGGTGTAGGCTGTCCTCTTATGGCAGATTACACATGCACCACTTGAAAAGGTCATATCTCCCTCAAAAATCATCCTTATGACATGAAACTTGTCTCAAAAGTTTGGTTTATGTTTTAGCTAGAAAATCCCTTTGGAAATTCGTGATAAAGTGGTGTATAGAATTATTTATGAATAAAACAAGGACTAAAGGTATTCTGGAAATTCAGCCCTTACCACTGATTTTGTAAAAATGTTTAAAAATAGTAAAAATCCTCTAAAAATCATGAAACTTGGTGAAAATGCTCTTAACATCCCCTAATTCAGGGGGTAAAAATTTAAAGACTCAATATTTAGAGGACCTAGGTTCAAAATGACAATTTTTGCAACTCAAAATTTTGACAGATTCTGAAATTTTCTTAAAAGCTCAATTTTATAAAATTTGAACTTCTAAAATGTTTAGAAGACTTTCATTTGTGACAAAATGAATTTTTATTGGATTAGGCTATAAAATTTATATAATGGCATATTATGGATTTCGGTACGATTTTAGTTAAGGACCGTTGGACCTAGGACTTACGTTAAAAATTTCGTGTTTGATAGGACTACCCTAGTTTGGAGCCGGGATTTAGGTCACGCATCAACTCTTTCAAATTCGCACTAAGCACTCAAGGTGAGTATTCACAGCCCCACTTTTACCGTTTTATACGTTTTGGGGTGGAAAGCATGATATGATTGAATGTATTATGAAAATGTGATGAATTGATTTGTTTCAAAATGAGCAAAAAAAAAAATGGATTTAAATGAATCGAATTGAAATGAAATGTAAGTGAGTTAAATTTGATATGTTTAAAGCTTGATATAGTGAGATAAAAGGAAAAAAATGAATAAGTCCCCGAAGACTACTATTAACTCATAACAATGGGCCTAAAATACACGTGGATAGCGCTATTTGGATTGACATACCCACCTAGAACTGACGAGTGATAGGTGCACTGTATTGAACAAAACGTTCTACGCAAGTGGGATTTACTTCCACCTCTGGGGTAGATAGGGGCAAAGCATGTCATGAATTGGAAAGGATTGTAGTAACTCACTAATTATCTTGCGATTTACACATCATCCGGAAAATTTACTCACTGTTGGTAGTGAATGAACGGATTCACTCTAACTGTATACGATAACTTAAGCGAATGAACGGATTTGCTTTAGTTAAATTTTGAAAAGTGTAGTGAATAAAAGGTTCACTGAAATGTCGTTGCATTTAAAACATTTTTGTGCATATGAAAACCTGTGAACTCACCAACTCTTGTAGTTGACACTTGTTTATCATGCTTTTCAGGAAATCCGAAGGTCTGATAAGATTATTAAGGGAACTTTTGTATAACACCAGTCATGTCAATTCATATTTTGTTTAAATTTGTAAACCTGAATGATGGTTGGATTGTAATACTTGTAGTACTATGTAAACTCTTTTAAACTTTTGATATGAATGATTGGTGTATTTTATTTCCTATCGCGATGAAATCTTGACTGTGGCACCTCGTGGTTCCGCTTTAGCGGGGTGTTACAGATTTGGTATCAGAGCCATAGGTTATAGAGAACATCGGTTTTTCATAAAAACCAAGTACTATAACCAACCTTTTCAAAAGAAATTAAAACCTTTAATTAAAAAGATTTCTAGGCATAGGAAAAATTTAAAAATTCGTATGATTAGGATAGGTACTGTTCTGGTATATCATAGAAATGCGGAGCCTGATCACCTACGCATAGCCATGATATAAGTAGAATAAGACTTGTGAGCTAACCATGCTGTTAAAAATTTAAAAGTCGGAATTTTCTGAGAATTTCCTGCAAAACATTTTTATTTCTGTGAGTTCGCATTAATATGTACAAGTTTTGAAAATATTTCTAAATTGATAACTTAAAAATTTTTCTATCGCAGTTACCATGTCTCAGGAGACCGACCCGTCTGAGCACCAGTCCTTGGGGTCCCACGGACCCTCTAGGAGTCGGAGTGTCGCCTCGCGTTCCCAGACCATCGACCGGGAACGTGACCCGTACAGCGACAGTGACGCTGACTCCCATCAGGTCCCCGTCCGGCCCGCCAGTCCGGCGCGACCTTACGGGCCTGAGACCCATTATGGCCTTAGGGGCAGGCGCACCGCTCGAAAGAGCGTGCCACTGCCTACCCGGATGACCTTCCGCATTCCCTCTGGGGATGGGGCGGGGCCATCACGGGTAAGGGGCCAGGGTGGGTCATCGTCGTCGTCGTCGTCGTCCTCGTCCTCTACATCATCTGGATCTCCGCCGCCCTACCGTCCGTCGTCGCCGATACCTAGAGTTGCCCGACCATCACCCGATGCCCGACCACCGCCTGTCGTCCAACCACCGCCGATAGCACCAGTTCCTAGGCACCCACCAGTGGCCCGTGCCCCTGTCCTATGCCTGAGAGGCATGACCCCGCTCGAGCGTCAGGAGGTCGAGCGCTTAGCCCGGGGTCAGGACATCCACGAGCACATGATCGATCATCATGACCACATGATCGATTCCCTGATAGGTGTAGCCGGAGCGGATAGCCAGCAGCTATCCAGGGTCGTGGCCCTCCTAGGTCACACTATGGACTCGCTCAGTCACCTATACACCTTGGTGTATGTGGTGATTGCTCTGGCTATCATCTTGTTCGTCTGGGCTATGTGGGGGGCTGGCTACTAGGAGATGGGATCTTGTACTGATTTATGTTTTGGGGCATGATGCCCAGTTATTGAACATTTATGACTTTTGGTATTTTGGATGACTGTAAAACTGTATGATCGTTTGGATATTATTTTTGGGAAACGATATGGATATTATGATGGTATGATTTGCTATGAGTTGCATGTTATATTTGCATCTTTACGTATGAATGGAATGTTTAGATTATTATGCATCTAATGACCTCGTTAGTTGGTATAATAAGTTTAATACGTTGCGTAGACACTATGGCTTGAATGAGTGGGTAGTTAGTAAATTGCAAGAACCTAGATTTGCTAGCTCATCACTAAATGCCTTTATTATGGTTATGTTTTAGAAACATGCCTCCAAGAAGGGAAGATCCGGAACTTGCAAGACTCGTTTCGGAGCAAGTCATAGCCTCTCTTCCTAATATAGTTAGCCAAGTGGCAGCTGGATTCAATACTAATCAAAACCAAAATCACGAGCGTAGAGAAAGAGAATGTACGTACAAATCCTTCCGTAGCTGTAATCCTAAAGAATTCCATGGAACCGAAGGAGCGGTTGGCCTGTTAACCTGGATAGAGGGCATGGAGTCTGTCCTCCATATCAGCAAGTGTACGGAGGGAAATAAGGTACAGTATGCTGCCTGCTTGTTACAAGGACGAGCTTTAACTTGGTGGAACACTCAAATTCAGACCCGTGGACGTGAGGCAACCAATCAAATATCTTGGGAGGATTTCAAGAAGATGCTTAAGGATGAGTTTTGCCCGCGAAGCGAGATACAGAAACTAGAAGCGGAGTTGTGGCACCATGAGATGAAAGGAAATGATGTCACCACTTACACTACCCGATTTCATGAATTGGCTAAGCTAGTACCGCACCTGGTAACACCTGAACAGAACCGTGTAGATCGATATGTCTGGGGATTATCACCAGTAATCCGGGGAAATGTAACTGCAGCAGACCCGAAAACTCTGCAAGAGGCAGTGAATCTGGCAAACCGACTCACCAACAATGCAGTCCGATCAGGAACCTTTCTGAGTGTTGGGGCGAAAGGAAAGAGGAAGATAGAGGAGTCTACTAAACCACAATTCAGGGGAAAGATGGGCAAGGATAGGAGAATAACCAGGAGCTACGGATTGCAGACTCAGATGGCAGAAAGAGAGAGAGGAACGAATCAGAAGTGTGGCAAGTGTGGGAACCTTCATGGTGGGAGGTGTATTGTCTGTTCTAGATGTGGCAGGGGAGGCCATACTGACAAGGGCTGTAAGAAGGGAACTTGTTTTGAGTGTGGGAGCTTAAATCATTACCGGAATGATTGTCCCAAGTTGAATCAGAGACCCTACGCGAATCGAGTGCAGCCGGCAAACCAAACGACCCAAGCAAACCAAGCGAACCAAGGAAACCGAGGAGGACTAGCTCGAGGGAGAGCATTTGTGATTGGGGCAGAGGAAGCAAAGCAAAACCCCGACGTGATTACAGGTACGTTTCTTCTCAACAACTATCCTGCTACTGTGCTTTTTGATTCCGGAGCAGATAGGAGCTTTGTATCGTTAGAATTTAGGCCTAAGATAAATAAAAAGTCACAGGATCTGAAAGAGGATCATATAATCGAATACTCCAACGGAGAATTAGTTAAGGCCGATAAGATAATCAGAAAATGCACACTAGGTTTGTCTGGAAAGGATTTTAGCATAGACTTGATCCCGATTAAGATAGGGAGTTTTGACATAATTGTTGGTATGGACTGGATGTCCAAGCATCGAGCAACAATATGTTGTGCTGAGAAGATAGTCGTGATAGCATTACCTGATGGAAGATTTCTTGAAGTGTATGGAGACAAGCCAAAGAGAGACATTAAGATCGTGTCTTTTATGAAAATGCGAAACCATCTACGAAAGGAGTGTGTAGCATTTATGGCACACGTGGTAGATAAGAGTGCAAAAGAAAAGCAAATCCAGGATATTCCAATCGTGCGAGATTTTCCTGAGGTTTTCCCAGAAGAGTTACCAGGACTACCCCCGCAGCGACAAGTAGAGTTCCACATCGATATAATCCCTGGAGCAGGCCCTGTAGCAAGATCACCTTATCGTCTAGCACCATCCGAGATGCAGGAGCTGTCGAACCAACTTCAAGAACTGTTAGATAAGGGATTCATCCGACCCAGCTCTTCGCCCTGGGGAGCCCCTGTGCTGTTCGTCAAGAAGAAGGATGGATCATTTCGCATGTGCATCGACTATAGGGAACTGAACAAGATCACCATCAAGAACCGATACCCTCTTCCACGCATCGATGACTTATTCGATCAACTGCAAGGAGCAACGTACTTCTCCAAGATCGATCTTCGATCGGGATACCATCAAATGCGAGTTCGTGAGGAAGACATTGCAAAGACAGCGTTCAGAACTCGATATGGTCACTATGAGTTCTTAGTCATGCCTTTTGGATTGACGAACGCTCCAGCAGTATTTATGGATCTAATGAACCGAGTGTGCCGACCTTACCTAGACAAGTTCGTAATTGTCTTCATAGACGATATCCTGATTTATTCGCAGAGCAAGGAGGATCATGAGCAACATCTGAGGCTAGTATTGGAATTGCTAAAGGCCGAAAAGCTTTACGCCAAATTTTCGAAGTGCGAATTTTGGATCCGAGAAGTTCACTTCTTAGGACATGTAGTGAACAAGGAAGGAATACACGTCGACCCAGCCAAGATCGAGGCCGTAAAGAAGTGGGAAGCCCCAAAGACCCCAACCGAAATTCGACAATTTCTCGGTTTGGCAGGTTATTACCGAAGATTCATCGCAAATTTTTCTAAGATTGCGCAGCCATTGACAACCTTGACGCAAAAAGACAAGAAGTTCGTCTGGGGAGAGAAACAAGAGGAAGCGTTCCAATTACTCAAGCATAAGTTGTGCAATGCGCCCATTCTAGCGTTACCCGAAGGAACGGATAACTTTATAGTATATTGCGATGCTTCACATCAAGGCTTAGGATGTGTCTTGATGCAGAACGAGAAGGTCATTGCCTATGCATCCAGACAGTTGAAGGTCCACGAGAAGAACTACACCACTCACGACTTGGAACTCGGAGCAGTGGTGTTTGCCCTCAAGATCTGGAGACATTATCTGTACGGTACCAAATGCACTATCTTTACAGATCATAAGAGTCTTCAGCATATTCTGGACCAAAAGATGTTAAACATGAGGCAGAGAAGATGGGTGGAGCTGCTCAGTGACTATGATTGTGAGATCAAATACCACCCAGGGAAGGCGAACGTAGTAGCTGATGCGCTGAGCAGAAAAGAAAGAGTGAAGCCTACAAGAGCACGAGCCATGGGAGTTTTGGTCCAGACCAGTTTGAAAAGCCAGATATTGGAAGCTCAAAGGGAAGCCCTAATGACTGACAACATAAAGAAAGAAACCCTTCATGGCGTAGAAAAGGAATTCGAGAAGAAAGGGGATGGAGTATGTTATTTCAAGGGAAGAATTTGGATTCCAAGTGTGGAGCAGCTGAGGAAAATGATCATGGATGAAGCTCATCAATCAAAATATTCGATACATCCAGGATCTGATAAAATGTACAAAGGACTGAAGGAGCATTACTGGTGGCCCGGTATGAAAAGAGATATCGCCACTTACGTGAGTAAATGCTTGACTTGCGCGAAAGTTAAAGCAGAGCACCAGAAACCGTCAGGACTTCTTCAGCAACCAGAAATCCCAGAGTGGAAATGGGAGCAGATATCGATGGACTTCGTGACCAAGTTACCCAAGACCAAAAAGGGGCATGATACGATTTGGGTAATCGTTGATCGACTCACGAAATCAGCGCATTTCTTGCCAATAAAAGAGACTGATAGCATCGATAAGCTTGCACGATTGTATGTCAGTGAGGTTGTTATGCGACATGGAGTCCCGATATCGATCATCTCTGATAGGGATAGTAGATTCACCTCGCGATTTTGGCAATCGCTTCAAGCAGCTTTGGGTACTCGTGTAGATCTAAGCACGGCTTATCATCCTCAAACCGATGGACAAACTGAGAGAACCATTCAGACATTAGAGGATATGCTACGTGCTTGCGTGATTGAATTTGGAGGTAGTTGGGACGATCATCTACCTTTAGTCGAGTTCTCCTACAACAACAGCTTTCATGCTAGCATACAGTGTGCGCCATACGAGGCACTCTATGGACGCAAATGTAGATCCCCACTTAATTGGTTGGAAGTGGGAGAGAATAAATTGTTTAGGCCGGATGTCGTGCAGGAGACCACCGACAAAATCAAAATGGTTCGAGAAAAGCTGAAAACGGCCAGAGATCGCCAGAAAAGTTATGCCGATAATCGGCGAAAGCCGCTGGAATTTCAAGTTGGTGACAAAGTGTTACTGAAGGTATCACCATGGAAAGGGCTGATAAGATTCGGAAAGAAAGGGAAGCTGAGCCCTCGTTTTGTTGGACCGTTTGAGGTCGTAGAAAGAATTGGACCCGTTGCCTATAGGTTGAACTTGCCTATAGAGCTGAGCTCTATTCATGACACGTTTCACGTGTCCAACCTGAAGAAATGTCTGTCAGAGGAGACAGTAATTCTGCCTTTGGATGAGATTCAAATTGATGAAAAACTGCGCGCCTCGGAAGAACCAATTGAGATCCTTGATCAGGAAACCAAACAACTCCGGCGCAGCAAAATACCAATCGTCAAGGTACGATGGAACTCTCGTCACGGACCTGAGTTCACTTGGGAACGGAAGGCTTACATGAAAGACAAATACCCGCACCTCTTCACGAAAGATCGCTTCGGTACCAGCAAGAATTAAATTTCGGGACGAAATTTCTTTCAACCGGGGGTAAATGTGATAACCGTCAGTTCCGACCTCCAGGTTAATTTACGCGTTCAGTCACTCTACAGCATTTCCATAGGTTAGAAATTAGTTAAATAAGTTTTAAGATGAAAATAGATTAGTTGCGAGAAAAAGTTAGGTTAAAATCCTAAGAGTTCCGAAAACTGCCCGAAAAAGCCCGAACCGGCCCGAAATCACCCGATAATCCTAAAATGCCAGAATTAAGATAATTTTTGGAAAATTAAGTTATAATGTTTAAATTATATGTAAAGTAACTTAATTAACCTAAAACCACTTTCGAAAAGTTAGAATTTGCGAAAAACCGACAAAAACCCGGTACCGCGTCGAAATAACAGTGTCAAATGTACACTGTTTTAAAAGAAAAAAAAAATATAGGGAGAGTGGGTGGGACCCACTAGGGCCGGCCACACCACTCCCCAAGGTGTCCCCTCCCCTCTTCCATATAAAAGCTATCATTTGTTCATTTTTCCAACAAAAATCTCTTTCACTTTTCAAATCTTCTTTCTCTCTCTAATTCTCTCTACTCTCTCTCACTAAAAATCAGCCAAGAACTCCTCTTAACTCCAGATTTTTGAAGGTTTAGAAACCAATTTTTGAGTTAAAGATTGGGTATTCATCAAAGGTAAGCATAGATAGATGATTCTACTTCGATTTTTAACTCCATTGTGAGTCTTTCTTCTTCTTTTTCAAGGGTTTTTAACCCCTTTTTGATTCAAGTAAAGAAATGTGTGTTTGGGAAAGAGATTGAGCCTTAGATGATGTTATATAACAATCTATGGAGGTAAAAATCAATGATTTCCCCATAAGAACACAAGAAATGAATCAAAAATCGTTTAGATGATGATTTTGACCACCAAACTTGTGCTAAACTTCATCAATAGTTCATGCATGGGTTTGGATGGTATGAAAACATATTTTAGTTGTAATACATTTGTATAATCTGAGTTATGGGTGAAATAGCAAGATAAACCCCGAAATGGTATGATTTTATGTGTTTTGGTAGTATTTTGGGTATTATAATGTTGGACAGATTCTGTCAAAGTAGTTGCATGCACTTTACACGACCCAAAAAGGGCTTTCTTGAACTTATTTCTTCATGAAAATTTTATGGAATGATATTTAATGTGTTAGGGTTCAAACCCCACTGGAATGGTGCAAAAACACCAAGATTTGAACCCAAACCACCATAAAACATTTTTGTGTGCAACAGTGTTTTGGTCAGAAACTTTGGTCAACTTCAAACAAGCATAACTCCTTGATTATTTATCTAAAATACGATTTTCTTGATTCTAAACTCAAGTACTTTGAGTTAGCTTTCTAAAGAGTCCAAGATCATGTCATTTAGAGGTGTTTTGGGACTTCAACCAATGAGTTTAAGATGGTGGTGTAGGCTGTCCTCTTATGGCAGATTACACATGCACCACTTGAAAAGGTCATATCTCCCTCAAAAATCATCCTTATGACATGAAACTTGTCTCAAAAGTTTGGTTTATGTTTTAGCTAGAAAATCCCTTTGGAAATTCGTGATAAAGTGGTGTATAGAATTATTTATGAATAAAACAAGGACTAAAGGTATTCTGGAAATTCAGCCCTTACCACTGATTTTGTAAAAATGTTTAAAAATAGTAAAAATCCTCTAAAAATCATGAAACTTGGTGAAAATGCTCTTAACATCCCCTAATTCAGGGGGTAAAAATTTAAAGACTCAATATTTAGAGGACCTAGGTTCAAAATGACAATTTTTGCAACTCAAAATTTTGACAGATTCTGAAATTTTCTTAAAAGCTCAATTTTATAAAATTTGAACTTCTAAAATGTTTAGAAGACTTTCATTTGTGACAAAATGAATTTTTATTGGATTAGGCTATAAAATTTATATAATGGCATATTATGGATTTCGGTACGATTTTAGTTAAGGACCGTTGGACCTAGGACTTACGTTAAAAATTTCGTGTTTGATAGGACTACCCTAGTTTGGAGCCGGGATTTAGGTCACGCATCAACTCTTTCAAATTCGCACTAAGCACTCAAGGTGAGTATTCACAGCCCCACTTTTACCGTTTTATACGTTTTGGGGTGGAAAGCATGATATGATTGAATGTATTATGAAAATGTGATGAATTGATTTGTTTCAAAATGAGCAAAAAAAAAATGGATTTAAATGAATCGAATTGAAATGAAATGTAAGTGAGTTAAATTTGATATGTTTAAAGCTTGATATAGTGAGATAAAAGGAAAAAAATGAATAAGTCCCCGAAGACTACTATTAACTCATAACAATGGGCCTAAAATACACGTGGATAGCGCTATTTGGATTGACATACCCACCTAGAACTGACGAGTGATAGGTGCACTGTATTGAACAAAACGTTCTACGCAAGTGGGATTTACTTCCACCTCTGGGGTAGATAGGGGCAAAGCATGTCATGAATTGGAAAGGATTGTAGTAACTCACTAATTATCTTGCGATTTACACATCATCCGGAAAATTTACTCACTGTTGGTAGTGAATGAACGGATTCACTCTAACTGTATACGATAACTTAAGCGAATGAACGGATTTGCTTTAGTTAAATTTTGAAAAGTGTAGTGAATAAAAGGTTCACTGAAATGTCGTTGCATTTAAAATATTTTTGTGCATATGAAAACCTGTGAACTCACCAACTCTTGTAGTTGACACTTGTTTATCATGCTTTTCAGGAAATCCGAAGGTCTGATAAGATTATTAAGGGAACTTTTGTATAACACCAGTCATGTCAATTCATATTTTGTTTAAATTTGTAAACCTGAATGATGGTTGGATTGTAATACTTGTAGTACTATGTAAACTCTTTTAAACTTTTGATATGAATGATTGGTGTATTTTATTTCCTATCGCGATGAAATCTTGACTGTGGCACCTCGTGGTTCCGCTTTAGCGGGTGTTACAAATAAGGAAAGTAAATCTACTCTAGATAATCTCCAAAATAATCGTATCTATCCCATATCTCCTCCAACCGAATCTTTTCCTTATCATGATCTTCTCAGCAGTGGTAAAATAGAATCAGTAGTAATCTTCAACCAGCAGTGTTAATTCTGTTCTAGCAGTGGTAACTTGTAACAGCAGTGATAACTCTTGTACTGGCAGTGGTAACGAGTTCTTCAGTGTTAACACACATACTAGCAGTGGTATCTTCAGATCAACTCTTCAGCAGTAGTAATCCCAAAGCTAGCAGTGGTATCCTTCCAGCAGTAGTATTAGCAGTGGTATCTTCAGCAGTGGTATTTTTCAGACTCAACAAAAATTATAGTCAAATACCCTTAGTTTAAGCAATTAAGATCTAAACACATAAGATGATGAATAATAGTTAACAATCATATCGCATGGTGGCAATTTGCTTGAGAAAATGCAGTGCTAATAAGGATCAATTTGGTCCAATAGAGAATGAGGTTTCACAAAGAAGAGTTTTATATCTGCAGCCTTCACAGCACTTGCAATCTTTGCCAATTTCACATCACGTACATAAAAGCAAAAATACACAATATGAGTTGCTGAACATTTGAACTATAAAAACAGCAGCCAAAAATATGAATTAACAGTCTAATAGACCTTATGCGAACCGGGCCAAATGAATGCTAGCAGCATATATATATAAAAATGGCACCCCAAGCATATACCTATATACACATGTGCATATTGTCCAAATGAACTTGTCAGAATGTTACTCAGTTTTTCCAAAAATAAAAAATAAAAATTACCTGAACGTGACCCTAATATATTCATTATGGATAGAACCCTTTTGTTGCATTTAAATTTCTTTTGAATAAAGTAATAAACAAGTGAAGCAAGAGAATAACAAATAATACATCCATATATACCATTAATTTTTTATCTAACACATCTTAAATTTGTTCTCATTCAAATTACAAACAACCTAATGGAAGAGATACATGTATCATAAATGTTTTATGTCCGCTCAATGCCACATCATAATTTGTTCTCATTCAAATTTCTTTTATCCCAACCAACTTTGGGAATATACACCAAATAAGAACCAAATAATAAAAACCGAGACATGCAGGCAACCAGCAGCAAGAGCTCCTCACGACCCAAAACTACAAACTAAGACCTATCTAGACAGTAGCAAAAGAGAAGAATTTTGACACACACTCTGACTCCTACCGGCAGTTTACAAGGGATAAACCCAACTTAGATATCACGACTAACCAATTTTGGCACTAGTTCGAGCCGATTTTAGGGATGTTGACCAGACCGCAGACCGTAGCTTTAAGAATTTGGATCGGATTGAATTGTTGATAAACATGGTCTTAGATAGTTAATTGTGAACATTTAATTTGTATATAAAAATACATCAATAGTGCACAAAATAGACTTTGAGAAAGTCTTTTATATTAAATAAAGATCTGTCTACTTGTGTGCAAATAGTTTCACTGATTAAAGAATTTACTTTTATTGGTATTTTTGTCCAGAAAATCTTAAATACAACTTCATTACATCGAAACTTAATATTATAAGGCCGAAAAATTATGCATTTGTTGAGAGGTATTGCTACTATCATTATGATGGCTTAAATGAAAATTTTGTCTCTTGAAAGCCACATCAAGTTTCAAGTATGATATCAATTTTCTACACTTCATTATCTTGAACAAATATTTTATATCTTTTAATGATTTCTTTTGGTGCATTTACAGATTTATATCGAAGATGAACGAACCATTTGACATATATACAAATTTATTTATTGTTTCAAACATTTTCCATAGCTTGTTCTTTTTACATTTATTCCTAATCATATTTCTCAATACATGATCACCCATATATTCCATTTCATTATATATTTCCAAGAAAAAAGATAAGATTAATGATAGAGAAGAGTATACCAAATTGACAAAAGATGATTGTTTAGATGCATATGGCAAGAGGAAGAAAAATGACAAACAGTGATTGCATAATCTATTCATTAAATCTACATTATTTGGATCACAATTCAAGTGGCAAATGACAACTCCAACTCCATCCTTATCGGTCAAACCGTCAAACTTTTTCCACCTCAATGCCACATCCCCCAGTTCATTCTTTTATATTTTTTTATCTTCTCCTCTAAATAATTAATATTTATTCAAAGAAAATATAGTGTTAGTTTGATAGCATCTGATTCGGTTGAATCAACAGTTGCCTACTAACTGAGTACGGGGTGCACGGGCCTCATCCGGTCTTCTTGTCGTAATGGAAACTTTTTTACCTAGAGTCATTTGCATGCTCTTAATTTTAATGCATAATGTTATATGCATTTAAAACTGATGCCTAAAGAAGTGTGATGTTGTTGGACTAGTTGGAGGTGCTATTTATCTTCCTTTAGGTCATGGGTTCGATTCATGTTGAGAACAAATTTTAGTTTTCATGTGTCAAGTTTGAGTTGTCAAAGAAAGGCAAATAAATATGCTAATGAAATTATTAAATTCAAGACCTGAACCATAAAATAAAAAGACTAACCAATCAATAATAATATTTTTTATTTACAATTGGCTCAATCTTACTTTTATTCCTCTTTGTTGTTCCAGATTCAAGTTCCAAACATGATGAAATCAATTAGAGAAGGAATTGAAGAGCAACTTTTATTAGATCTTGATGAAATCAAATACAGGCACTAATTGCACCAAGAACACACACAGTTAACTCTCAAGCTCTCTCAATTCAATCTCCGTTTACAATGAAGCGCGTACTCTAAAACTGAACTCACTTTGGGCTTTTATACCCAAACACATTACACCCTCACACTATTCAACAATTACACTTTTCACCCAACTAAACAAAACTATTACAAACAAACAATTAACAACTAAAGCATTAAAGCAAACTTTGACTTATTTGACCACTTTGACTTTGCCTTCGACTTCGCTTCTAGCATCATCTTGTGATCTCAAATACAATCTAATTTTGCACCCAACACTCTTTTCATTTTAATCCTTTTCCTTTCAATTTACCTATTAATATTAAGCGAGGTTTGAGGTAAAAACCTCGACTTTGGGACGAAATCCCGTTTGAAAGTCGATTTTGGGCATTCTGGGCAGTTTTCGCATCGCGAAACTGGAATCTCGCGATAGCGAAATTTCAGATCTCGCGATAGCAAAATCTTTCTGTTTGGAATTTTGAACTTTTCCATTTGAGTCTGTTTGGGGTTTTCGAGTCTATATACCCCTAAGAGATACTAGAACTAGATGTTTGGTGGTGTTTGGGAAAAATTGGACTAACGTAGCTAGGTCATTTCGGTTAAGGGGTCGGGGTATATTTTGCAACCCATTTTGGGTTGAGTTTTGATATGTGTATGCATGTGTACGTGTTATAGGTGTTTAATACCTACTTGTGGTGACTCAAGCTCGTGAAACTGTGATGTTGTGATAGGTGAGTACATTAACCCTCTATGTGTAGTTATGTATGCTAATTGCACGTATACGTGTTGTGGTTATATGAGACTGGCATGTATCTTTGGTTGTGCCCATTGTAGCGGTGGTGGCCACCGTGGGGTGTCGGTGGTGTAGTAGCTGTTAGGATTATGTGCGAGACAGTAACAGGGTTACCGTGTCCAATGTTATAAGACACTAGTGGGTCACACCGCTGCACACCTAATTGAGAATTTGTGTGAAAGAGATAAATGAGAAGAAAGAATTAAATAATTATTAGTTAAATAATTATTTACTAGTTTTAATTAATCAGTAAATTAATTAAAGGATTAATTATTTAAGGAATTAATTAAAGGATAACTATAAAAGGGAATTATAATCAGGTTAAATCATTGCCTTATTCTATCCTATAAATAAAGGGTTAAGGCTTTGATGAATCAGTTGATTAATCCTACGAAAATCTCTCGCTCTCTCTTTCTCTCTCCCAACCGTCGACTCTCTCTCTCTCACACACATCGGTCGGAATTTTTCCGATCAGTCACGGTGGTCTAGCAACCCTCTCGCGTGGTGTCAGTAGCGGTGTACCCCCCGCCAGCTTTCCGGAAGTCTATTCACTAAAAGGTAAACCGTCAAACCGACTTTGATTGTATCTGTTATGGTTTAAGATGGGTCCGGGTTTGGGAATCGTTTTTGTTATCCGCTGCGCACCGTTAGTGCCTACGGTTCCCCAATAGTGGTATCAGAGCCACTTCTTAAACCTACAGATCAGGTTTAATTGTTTGTTGATTAGGTTTAAAAATTTGATTTTTATATGTTTTGAATTGTTAAAAAATTGAATTTTTAAGAAAAAACCTAACGAATCGGAAGCTGGTGGTGGAACGGCGGCAGTTAGCCGACCGAACCACCGTAACCACCAAATCACCGCGGCCACCGGTAACACCACAGATGGTGGTAGCCGGCGGCAGTCCTCTCGACACAACCACAGCGCCGCACCACAGGTAGTGGTCGCGGCTGTGGTCGATTGTATCCACCGCACCACCGATTGTGGTGGCGGTGGCGATCGATGGTGATAAAAACCACCGAGGATGGTGGTGGTGGCAGCGACCTTGGCCGTTGTCATCGACTGAACCACAAACCACCGGTCCAACCGCCGGCTGCCCTAAGGCCGAGCCAAGGCGGTGGTGGTGGCTGTTTGACCTTCGCAAACGAAAGCCGCACCACCGTATGGTGGTGGCGGCGATTGCCATTGATAATCAAAACAACCACCAGTCGGCGGTGGTGGCTGATGCCGCCGTCGTTGGCGGTGGTGGTAGTGGCGTTTGGATCGTCGAGAAGAGGGCGGCGGTGGTGGTGGCAGATGCTACTGCTGCTGCCGTCGATTGATATCTCCACCACAAGCGACCAAGGTGGTGATGGTGGTCTCGTTTAACTCGCCGGAAAAACGAGCGGCGACGGTGGCAGTAGCCACTGCCGTCGTCGATTGTTTTGTGGGGACACCGGAGCGGCGATGGTGGCCAGCTGGTTGCCGTCGTCGCGACTATGGTGGTGGCGTCAAGCCGCTGCCATCGTTCGATGTTTCCAAGTGGGGGCAGTGGTGGCATAAGCCGCTATTGTCGTCACCGGCAAATTGTTTTATAACGGTGGTTGATTGTTTGATCGCCGTACCAAACGGCGATGGTGGCGGTATTCGTACCGTTGCTGTCGCCGGCGACCCCCTACCACCGATCGACGACCGCCAGGCGGATCTATGGTGGGGTCGGCGGCGATTAAGGATACAACCACCGGCGAAAGATCAACGATGGTCGGTTCATGTTTGGATCTGGATCGGTATCGATAAATGCCAGATTTGGTAACGATAACTGATAAGGGTTTATCCTAAACCAGATAAGGTTTAGAACCCTAGGGATTAATTTTATTAATTAAATAATTAAATTAATTTAGTTTAATTAAATTTAATT
This sequence comes from Centaurea solstitialis, assembly GCA_030169165.1. NCBI lineage: Eukaryota > Viridiplantae > Streptophyta > Magnoliopsida > Asterales > Asteraceae > Centaurea > Centaurea solstitialis. The sequence continues at coordinate 70,872,592 of CM058042.1, forward strand.
AGTTCTGTTTTAATCAAATAAAATCTAGTCAAGATTTTGTTGTCATAGTCAAACCCTTTGACCCATGGTTGTGTTTTTGTATTTTATTTATTTCAAGTACTGGTTACGGGAGGCCTGCGTGCCATTTACAACCCGATTATTTGTAATATTATTTTTGTAATCGAGAATTGAAGACGGAGCCAAGGAGTCAACCATGGAGCTTGGAGCCAGTGGGAGCACCGAGAAGTTTTGTCCCTTAGGAATAAGGACCGTCGGTTTTGTGTTGGCTCACGAAACGACAATAGCAAGGGTTTTTGACTATGACATGTTCTATTGCGTGGTTGTTTATATTTATCAGTTATATTGCGTGGTTGCTTAAGTTACGTAATTTTTTAAATATAAACATTTGCTTTTTAAAATTTAAATATTTTTAAAAGGTAAAATTGGAAACAAAATACAGTTTGTGGTTGGATCCAAAGTTTTGAAAAAACTGGCATATATGACCCTTGTAAAATCATAGATTAGTAAGTGCAACCCACTTTAGGGGCACCTCCGGTGTAAGGTACATAGGGCGTTGTAAGTGCACACACTATGAACGCCCGTGTTCAAACCGAAACTGGAGGGTGATAAAACTCTGCGAATTATCTCCGGGTGGTACCGGCTAGAGTTTGTCCAGGTCCCGGGTGGTGCAATCTATTTTGGTAATTATTTATTCACCGGGTGGTACCGGGCCAAAATGCACTAGAGGGACTAAATATGCACGGACTATATATCCGATGTCCCGACGATCTAGAAGTCGTATTTTCGAGTTAGAATACGATTGGTATAGTTTTACCTACCATAAATCGCATGAGTCCGTTTGACATGATCACATGCTTCCCGACACATGTGAAATATGGATTCTAGTCTAATAAATTTATTTTAAGGGTAATAATTTATTAGAATTTATAATTATAAACTAAATTGGAATTTATATTCTTCTGTAGATGTCTCCAATTAGCATTCTGTTTTATTCACCTGAGGAATCACTTCGCCTCATTATGGGCAAGTGGAAGCTTACGAGCCAGAACTTTCCAGTTTGGAAGTTACATTTACAGAATGTTTTGAGTGCCTAGGGTAAGCTTTATGTGATCAATAAGCCTATGTCACGACCTAAGAGCAATGCCCCTGAAGAGGAATTTGCTGAGTATTTTAGATTCATGGCAGATGAATCGGATGTAATGTCCATTCTAATTTTCTCTATGTCACCCGAGTTCACGGGAGATTTAAGAGTCAAATTCTGTCACGAGGTTGTGAAAAATGTGGAGAACCAGTTAGGTCTCTACAAGCATACGGGTAAGCTTTTGATCATGCAAGAGATTTTCTCCCTGAAGCTGCAAAAGGGTCAGTCAGTTAAAAACCATCTTATTGAAATAAGAAGGCTCTTTAAATGTTTATCACGTCTGGGGTACAAGATGACTCAGGAAGAGTTAGTGTATCTCATGTGGTTTTCCCTCACAAAAGAAGTTCAGGACACAGCTAGTGCCTACATGAAGGAACCAAGGAACGACGTGGATAAAGTTCATGAAGATATTCTGGCCAGTCTAGAGACAGTACCTGCACCTGCTGATCTCATGGATACTGACTTAATTGATGAGCTGGGAGATCTGAGTTGTCCAGAATGCGGTAGCAAGGATTTTTGCGAGCACTTGATGAATATCGACCAGATAGAGATCGGTTTACCCGATGCTCCAGGTATCTTTATGATAGATTGCTTAATCACTTCTTATGAATCATGGGTAATTGATACAGGAAGTGGTAACCACATTTGTAATCATTTACAGGGATTCACTAGAAGAAAGACTTTGAGGAAAGACCGTTCGAACCTACGAGTTGGCGAAGGCACTCCGCTGATTGCTGAAGCCGTGGGATCTTATAGTCTTAGTTTACCCTCGGGTCTAGTTTGGAACTGGATAATTGTTATTATATTCCAAATATGATTAAGAATGTATTGTCTTTTGATTTGTTAGTAGACCAAGGTTTTCATTACAAATATGATTATAAAATGCTTTCTGTCTTTAAAAGTAATGTTTTCTATTTTAAAGCAACACCTATAAATGGTCTATATACAGTAAATCTGCAAGACAATAACAATGAAATCTATCATATAAGTAAACGATCCAAGGACATTGAGGATCAGACTTACCTCTGGCATTGTCGTTTAGGCCACATAAACAAGAAACGCGTTGAACTACTCCTAAAAGGAGGTTTTCTTGGCAATTTCGATTATAAACCTTTTGATAATTGCGAGTCTTGTTTATCTGGCAAAATGACAAAGCAACCTTTCAACAATGAAAATGAAAGAGCTACTGACTTGCTTGAAATAATCCACATAGATGTGTGTGGACCTTTCAGTCATGTGGCAAGAGAAGGATACCGGTACTTCATTACCTTTACTGACGATTTCAGTAGGTATGGTTATGTCTACCTTATGAGTCATAAATCTGAAAGCTTTGAAAGATTCAAGGAATTTCAGAATGAAGTACAGAATCAACTTGACAAGAGGATCAAGTTCTTGCGGTCGGATCGTGGTGGCGAATATCTTAGTGATGAGTTTGACAATCATCTGATGGAGTGTGGGATTGTATCCCAACTTACACCTCCGTATACACCTCAGATGAACGGTCTATCAGAAAGGAGAAATCGTACTTTGCTTGACATGGTACGAACGATGATGTGTCATTCTACGCTGCCAATATCATTCTGGGGACATGCGCTCGAAACAGCAGCACACATACTGAACAGAGCGCCAACAAAGTCGGTAGAAAAGACTCCATATGAACTATGGAAGGGTAAGAAACCCAACATATCTTTTCTAAAAATTTGGGGTTGTGAGGTTTACGTCAAACGACCCACCTCAGAAAAACTCAGGCCCAAATCCGACAAGTGTTTCTTCGTTGGATATCCCAAGACCACAATGGGATATTACTTCTACAACCCTGAAGAGAACAAAGTTTTTGTTGCTCGAAATGGAAAATTTCTGGAAGAAAAGTTTCTCAGTTTAGAGAACACCAGAAAGGATGTAGATCTACAGGTAGTAGACGAAGAAAACACTGCACCGATTGTTGAGCCAGAAATTCAACATAGCAATGTTGAACCTCAATCAGAACCGATTGAGGAAGTGCAAACACAGGACCTTCGCAGATCCAGTAGGGTTAGACAAGAACCAGATAGGTATCTTGGGTTTCTAGTCTCTCAGGACAGTGGAGACTTGAATAAACCAACATCCTATGGAAAAGCTGTGTCAGGCAGTGAGTCTGAACAATGGCAAGAAGCCATGAAGGCCGAGATGCAATCCATGTACGACAACCAAGTTTGGGAGTTGACTGATTTGCCACAACACTGTAGGGCTGTTGGGCGCAAATGGGTTTTCAAAAAGAAAACCGACATGGATGGAAATGTACACACTTTCAAGGCCAGACTGGTCGCAAAAGGATTCACGCAGACTCATGGTATCGACTATGATGAAACCTTTTCACCAGTGGCCATGTTAAAGTCAATTAGGATTCTTATGGCCATTTCAGCGTATTTTAACTACGAGATTTGGCAAATGGACGTCAAGACAGCCTTTCTGAATGGAAAGTTAACAGAAGACGTCTATATGGAACAACCAGAGGGGTTTGAAGATCCTAAGAATCCTAATAAGGTGTGTAAAATGCTAAAATCCATTTATGGATTAAAGCAAGCATCTCGAAGCTGGAACTTACACTTTGATGAGCAAATCAAAGAGTTCGGTTTTACCAAAATTGAGTTCGAGTCGTGTGTCTACACTAAGTTCAGTGGGAGCATAGTAACCTTCTTGGTCTTGTACGTAGATGACATTCTACTCATAGGAAACGATGTACCAACTTTACAGAGTGTAAAGAGCTGGTTAAGCAAATGTTTCCAGATGAAAGACCTTGGAGATGCCGCTTATATACTTGGTATAAAGATCTATAGAAATAGATCTAAGCGGCTTATCGGACTTAGTCAGAGTACGTATATCGATAAAATTCTGAAGAAATTCAGGATGGATGAATCCAAGAAAGGATTTATCCCGATGCAGCATGGCATAGTGTTAAGTAAAACACAATGTCCTGTTTCTAGTCAAGATCATGACAAAATGAAATCGGTTCCATATGCTTCTGCAATTGGATCAATCATGTATGCCATGTTATGTACTAGGCCCGATGTTGCTTACTCAGTAAGTGTTACGAGCAGATATCAACAGAATCCGGGTGAACCTCATTGGGTGGCTGTCAAGAACATTCTTAAGTATCTGAGAAGAACGAAAGAAATGTTCTTGGTCTTTGGAGGATCTGAGGATGAAATTAGTGTCACCGGATACTCTGACGCTAGTTTCCAGACCGACAGAGATGACTTCAGGTCACAGTCAGGGTACGTCTTTACCCTAAACGGAGGCGCGATCTCATGGAAGAGCTCGAAGCAGGACACGATTGCAGATTCAACTACAGAAGCAGAGTACATTGCAGCATCTGATGCGGCAAAGGAAGCTGTCTGGCTAAGGAATTTTCTATCGGATCTCAGAGTGGTTGCCAGTATCTCGAGACCGATCGATATATTCTGTGATAACTCGGGAGCCGTGGCGCAAGCAAAGGAACCTAGAGAGCATCACAAGTCAAGACACGTGCTCAGGAAATATCACCTCATCCGAGAGATTATTGGAAGAGGAGATGTAAGAATATGCAAGATTCCAACAGAAGAAAATGTCGCAGATCCGCTGACAAAGCCACTAGCAAGGGTAAAGCATGAGGCACATGCAAGTTCCATTGGGATGCAGTACCTGGACGCCAGTAGCTAGTTTTAGTTTAATGAATTATTACTATAGTTTAATTTTGAAACAATGTAATCATGTAAAGTTTTATTTCACAGTGTGTTGGAAATAAATGGAGGTTTTAATTTCATGATTGTTCTAAAATTAACTATTTTTCGAATATTTAACGTATACATGATTTTTTACAAAGTTTTGTAAGAAAATCAAAATTTCCGTAGCCACTAATTGAAATGGGAATTTCAATAGGAAGTTTAACGCTATTATAAATACTTGATGATTTATTCGAAGTAAAGAATAAAAGCACAAGTGATGTGACCAAGTATTTATAGATACTCATCAGAGTGTTTGGGTATTGGAAGTGACCAGTAATCAAGTCTGCTTCATGGAGCCTCAGTCATAAGCATTGACTTGATAGGTTGTCCTTAGACCTGAGATACTTGGTTTGGAAACATGAGGATTGTTGTACTCTTAGCACGTACTAACGCTGCACCGTAACAGGGCGGCCATACGGGACGTGACTAGATGCAGCGGAAGCCGTGGATCCAAATGCAAGTAGTCAAGAAGGGATTTGCACCTCTTTCAAAAGAGAGATATTTCCGGGCCCCTTGACGATTAAGATTGGCAGAAAACGCGTGGCCACGCTCGGATAGAATAACAGGTGTTATTTAGTAATATCTGTTACTGCAGGCAATCGAAATCAGAGTCAAGAAATACTTGATTTTAAGATATGAATCCTCCACTCCATGTCTTAAAGTCACTTTAGAAATATCGTGTGCAAAAGGAATGAACCTGTGTTCAATTTTAAGAATTGTATCTCTGGATGTAAGAGATCTTATAATCCGGTTAACCTAAGTGTCTGGCTAGGGACCTCCTTAGGCTAATGGTAACAAGCGTAGTTACATGTCTAGCACAAGTGGGAGTCTGTTAGGATTATGTGCGAGACAGTAACAGGGTTACCGTGTCCAATGTTATAAGACACTAGTGGGTCACACCGCTGCACACCTAATTGAGAATTTGTGTGAAAGAGATAAATGAGAAGAGAGAATTAAATAATTATTAGTTAAATAATTATTTACTAGTTTTAATTAATCAGTAAATTAATTAAAGGATTAATTATTTAAGGAATTAATTAAAGGATAACTATAAAGGGAATTATAATCAGGTTAAATCATTGCCTTATTCTATCCTATAAATAAAGGGTTAAGGCTTTGATGAGTCAGTTGATTAATCCTACGAAAATCTCTCGCTCTCTCTTTCTCTCTCCCAACCATCGACTTCTCTCTCTCTCACACATCGGTCGGAATTTTTCTGATTAGTCACGGTGGTCTAGCAACCCTCTCGCGTGGTGTCAGTAGCGGTGTACCCCCCGCCAGCTTTCCGGAAGTCTATTCACTAAAAGGTAAACCGTCAAACCCACTTTGATTGTATTTGTTATGGTTTAAGATGGGTCCGGGTTTGGGAATCGTTTTTGTTATCCGCTGCGCACCGTTAGTGCCTACGGTTCCCCAACAGTAGCCTAGTACCAGAGTCTACGGTCCTTGATGGTAGAGAGCTGTAAGGACATTTATGTGTTGCATGACCAGTTCTTATTTTCGTATGTGATTATGTGATATGTGGTTTATATATAGTGTGGTTTGTGCTCACTAAGCGTAAAGCTTATCCCGTGGTGGTTTGCTCTTTAGTTGCACGTTCTTCTGGCAAGAATAAGGGAAAGGGACCTGCTTGAAGCTCCGATGTGGTCAAGGCTCGGCTCAGTACTTTGGGGAAAACGTTATTTTATAATTGAGACTTAAAATGTTTGGTTGGTTAAAACTTATTATCTGGTTTTGTTTGGACCTCGTTGAGGAGTTTCTTTGTTTAAATGTTGGATTTTATTTAAAACATTATAAATTTTAAGACTTTAACCTTTTTGCAATACTCCTGCTGTCAAGGTTACATTGATTGAGTTTTTGTTAAATATTTCCGTTAAATGTGCGAAATTTGGATTCGAGTTGTTACAACATCCTTCTCTTCTTAATATCTTTGTTCCACCATCACGTTATTGCCTGAAATCGAACCTTCAGGTGAAATCAGTGCCTGGAACCCTATACCATCTAGCTAAATCGCTGTCGAAATCGACCCCTATACCTTCTGGCTAGATCTACCTTCGTCCCTATTGTTAGCAACTCATATCGAGAAGAAGAAGGAAGCTCAAACTGTCTTTGTAGTTCATACTTGTGGCGTTCAAACCCAAATCCCAACACCCTTGCTTCATCATGTTTTAAGTAAATGGATTGATTGGTTTTGTTTCATATTTTAGGATTTCTATTTTAAGGTTTGATTTATATTTTGAGGGTTTACATTACAAATACTTGGAGTGATTCTACATAAAATGGTAAAGGAAATGAATATTCATGGACAAGAACAAGATGAATATTGTTGTTAAGAGTTCTTGATTAAATGAAGAAATATAGAAATGATAAAATAAATAAAAATTATTAAAAAGACTAATTTTCCCAAACATTCAACGGAGGAACTGGACGACCATTAGTGTGAGGGACCAAATCCATAAAAAAATACATACTTGGAAGCTTATTACGAAATAAATGAAGTTAAAGGACCAAATCTATAATTTTTGACACGCCTTAGGGACCACTATGTATATTACTTTTATTATTATTATAGGAGGAAATATTATTGTCATTAAAAAGAAAAATATCACACTATAACAAGATTAACTTTATAACACACACTCAGGTGATATCTATTTTTTCTAAATAATTAAACTCTTAATTTCTATTTATATCTGATTTCATTAGATATAAGACAATGTAGAGCGTCTGTTTCTTATTCCTTTCCAGAGTTTCTTAACCCTTAGTGATAACCTGGCCACTTAATTACTTTTATTGTCCATCACCATTATTTCGATTTCAATGTCCATTTTAGTCCAGATACCCCCCCCCCCCCATTTACAAAAACTCAAAAGATGAATATCGTAGATCTGTTTGTCGGATTTCTACAACATTCGAAATCACTTAAATCAGGGCTTCGGTGTCGGAGATGTGATTAAAACTTCAAAGTCTCGCAAATCTGCCAACATCCTTCTTTTGTTTCTTTTTCTTTCTCATTCCATCCTTCGAGCATCGATGTTCACTTCGATTGACATTTTATGTTGATTTTTTATGGATAAACTAGACAATTATATATATTCAGACGTTTGTCAGTTCACAAAAAAAAAACAATCTTATTGATTCAGATTTCAGATTTAAGCACTACCTCTTAAAAATCATAAGTGAAATCAAACTTCAAACTTTAGCACCTTTTAAAAATAATTGACATATAAAATGTTTAGGCATCTTTATAGCAAACTAGTTTATAGAACTAAACGATAAAGTGTCATATCTATACTATTGTTATAGGTTATATTACGCTTTTAGCTTTTTTAACAAGTTTATTAAAACCTTTTTGAAATAAAGTGTCATATTGACTATTTTATAAAACATTTTTAGTATCCTATATATATATATATCTATTTTTTATAGACAACTTGTGTTTATGACACTTTTAAGATGACGTCGTATGAAATTATGACCTATAAAAGAGTCTCGTATAACACTTAGACCATCCAAATTTATATACACTTTGTCTTTTAATTGTCTTACATCTGCTTTTGCAATTATCTTTCATACATTTAGAATTCACCTATACTTCTAAAACTAGGCTCCACTATAATATTTAATAACTATTATATATATATACCCTAATTATTTTTAGTTAATAACATGATATTTAGTTCTTTCTTTTAATTAAATGCTAATTAAAAAGATAAACATTATTTTCAAATATATAACATAGTAATATAATATAACTATTTTATTTATTTTATGTTTTATAACTAGTTATTAAGATCCCGGGCTTTGCACCGGGTTATAAAGTGTAATAGATTTTATTATAAGTAGTAAGATGGATTTATATGAACATAAGTTTGTCCATATGTTGTCATACGAAATATTAGTATGACGGACTTCATGGTATAATGGCCATTTTGCCAACTTATTTAAGGGATTAATGGATGTCCGTCAACATGAGAGACAAATCCATAAAAACTGCATATTTTGAGGTTTATTTTGTAATAAATTAACTTTAGAGACCAAATCTATAACATTTGAGAAACCCAAGGGACCAAAGCTTTGGAAAAAATAATCATGTCTTATGAATAGTTTAATGGAATTGTTTGATTATTTTCTTGATTAAAGTTATAATATTTTATAATTAACCAATAAAATAAAATGTGTTGATAAAATAAATAAAGAAAGTAAAAGGTAACAAATATGAATTATGTAATTTGTGAATAAAAAATATAAAGAATGGTTTAGTATAAGTAGACATATATAATTTAATCAAACATTTTTTTGGGTGATTTAACTACTAAATTTAACAAACTTGGATGGAAGAATGAAAATGGAATGAAAAAGGAAGTTTCTAAAATCAGAAACGAAAAATGTAATAAAGATTAAACAATAGGGACCAGAATGGTAAATTATTCCATTATTTTTCTAATTATTTTCCATTAAAAAACCAAAAAGTAGCCGCTTTTAGAAATTAGAGTTTAAATGTGTAAAAGACAAAATGGCATAATTGTAATTAAATCAACTTTGAAGGTCAATTTCATGTTTTTCCTCACAAATGTATGATATATATAATTCAATTTAATCTATAACTTTAAGTAATTATAGAATTTAACGTCTAAATTAGTTTAATTATATTACATTTATAGTTTTTATACTTTATTTAAAAGATATCATATATATATATATATAGTATTTTCTAACTAAGACTAATTTAACTAAAAAATAAATAATATTGTTAATTTATAAAACAAATCGTTTTATATTTAAAGATTCAATATGTTTAAATTTAAAATAAATCTTGGCAAGTAAATGGTGGCCACCTGGCTTTTAAATGGAATTGCAAATGTTGTAATTCATAATCTAAGTGGCATTTAAATTCTGATACATGGTGCATATGCAATTGAAATTGAAAGACGGATGTGCACATGAAGTCATATAATTTTATTACACAACTTTCAAAGGGATTTTGGCGCCTATACCCATGGGGTACCCCAACTTTGATCCTATACCCATTTTTTCTCCGTTTTTGTAACACACCCCAAAATTTAGAGTCAATAAAAACTTTCATTAGCGAAAGGTGGTAATACAATTTACGCCAAAACGTGAGCTATTCCCAAAAATGGGGTATAAAGTAATGTACCATTACAATGTTTGTAATTTAAATGAAGCGGTATAATAACCAACTAGTCTAATTCCTAACAAGGAAGAAGACTACAAAAGGGTTATCAGTTTCTACTATCAACTCGCGGTCTAGATGACCGGTCCTCTTCACACGATCCCCCCAAGCTCACTCTAAACACAAGCATTTACTTTGGAACGGCACCACTAGCACCTGAGAGACACATCGACACCAAATCAAGTGTTAGGCCAAAAGAGCCTAGTGAGTTGTACCAACAAGTACGATACATATAAATCATGTTAAGACATAGGGTGTATACATAAGGGTATATAAACAAACGTAATCAAAGTATACTTTTACGGATTATCTTTTATCTTCGGAAATAGTGGGAGCGACCCACCTCCACCAACCAATATCCCATCACTCGTTACTTCCAAACACCCCGATGCCATATCTACCATGACACCATCAGAGGCCCGTGCACCTCGGAGCCACCCGAGAGCCGGCGACATAGGGGCATTCCTATTTCAGAACCTCCCAAGACTGGTGTGGAAATATTGCGTTGGTTCGTCCATTGTTATTTATATAGCCGTATATCGGCCGCCAGTCCCATCACTCTTTACTTCCAAACACCTCGATGCCATGTCTATCATGACACCATCCACAGAGGCCCGCGCACCTCGGAGCAACCCGAGAGTCGGCGACATAGGGGCATACCTATTTCAGTACCTCCCAAGACTGTTTGGTGTGGAAACATGGCGCGGAATATACTTAATTACACATACGTGATCCATAATTTCACCCAGTCTAAGAGACCATACTATACTGCATATCTCGATGCCATATCTATCATGACACCATCGGAGGCATATACGTACTGTCTAGAAAGACTCATACAATTATCTTAACCTTTCATAGGTATTAATCGAGGGTCTCAATCCCTTCGTTCATTTCATATAAGCCAACATGCATCGAGATATAATTCCTTCACATCATTCCGTGGCACACATAATAACACGTATTTCTCATAAATACATTCATCATATAATCACATGGATTTAACTCATGCATTAGTAGCATACAATAATCTACTCCATGTATACAATAATCCAAGTCAAGCCATTCATACAAGCATCGTTACTCATTCATTTCACGGCAATCCTTAAACCTAACAATTCAGGCATTTCATCCAAAATCACTTTTATTCACAATAACCAAGCAAGATATGTAAATCAAACAAGATGATGCGCTCTCAGTTTTAACAAAACGGATTTAGAAACTCCCCTTGAGGCTCGTAAAGCCAAAAGCCCCAAATTTCACATAAAACCCTAGATTGAAGCTTGAGTGAACACTTAAACTGATAAATAGTTAAAACCGTCGATTAGTTTCAGATCTACGACATATAAGACTAGATCTACACTTAAAACCCATAAATAGAACTTACTTCCTCAAGATCTTGGGTGAAAACCCTAAGATGAAGAACCTCCAACAATGGTAAAGGGATGGTGAAGAAGATGAAACCATGGAGATCTCCACCCTTTAAACTAGTAGATCTAACCTCTAACACTTTCAATAACATAAAATCCACCTAAAATAACACCAAATCTAAGACAAGTATGGAAGAAAAGGTTGGGAGATGAAAAACCCCCAAATCTAAGCTTAAAACTCGAAGGGGATGAATAGATTACTTACACCAACGATTTTGAACTCCCAAATACTTAAAGTCCATTGATGTAGTCTTGAAGAGCTCTAAAAACCGAGAAGAACGCAAAAAGAATCGAGAGAAACGGAGTTCGGATGAGAAAGATATGCCCAAATGAAGAAGAGGGGGTATTTAACCCGATTTCAGGTCTGACCGGGCTAGCGGCGCGAAGGAATTTCTCGCGGCGCGAGAAGAGGCCTAGAGACCATGAGAATTATCGTGAGCTCCGACAGAAGTATTTGGTGGTCTTCCTAGCAATCGCTAGGGTCAGATGCTAGCGATCGCTAGCATCTGGGTGTTTTTGGTGCTAACTCGTTTCGGTCATAACTTCTTCGTTAGAGCTCCGTTTTCGATTCCGAAAGAACCGTTGGATTCGTATTTCAATTTCCCATCTAACAAGACCATAAGATCTAGGTTTTGATCAAAAATCCTATTTTTCACATTTATCCCAAAAAGTCAAATTCCGAAAATTACGGGTGTTACACTTTTAGCACCTCATACCCCCAAAAAGCCGTTATGTATAGGGCTTTCAAAAAATGACCCAACCCGCCAACCCAACCCGAACCCAACCCAATAGTAGCAGGTTGGGTTGAGATTTTCAACCCGTTTAAGTTACTTGGGTCAACCCGCCTAATCCATTTATTTGTTGGGTCTGGGTTGGGTTGAGATTTTCAACCTGTTTACAACCCGAACCCAACCCATTTACAACCCAATTTTAACCCATTTACAACCTGGTTTCAACCCACTAGTAACCTGCTCTCAACCCATTTCTAACATGTTTGTAACCCATTTAACATATTATATAATTTAATTTTATATTTTAACATAAACTTAAAATAATAAATAATAAGAAAAACTAAAAGAAATGATACAACCCTAATTCCCTAAACCTAAAACACTCTCTAGTCCATTCCATTTCCTTATTTCTATATCACTTTCTAGCTTATTCCTTTCCATCTTTAATTTCAAAGTTCAAACTTTGCCAGCGCCACCTCCATCGGAAGAAAATTTAATGGACAGTCGGTAGACTTCGCCTTCCCCACTAGCGACTATTACCAAACATCGACCACGAAACAGTAAGTTACCGAAATCGATTTCACAATCTATATCATAGGTATAAATTTCAGATTGTTGAACGGGGTTTTGAGAAAATTTAAAGTTTAAATTAAATGGGTCAACCCAGGTTCAACCTGCTACCAACCCATCAAACCATAAACAGGTCAACCCGCTACCAACCCATCAACCCATCAGGTTGGGTTGGGTTGAAAATCTCAACCCATTTAACTAAATGGGTTGGGTTGGGTTGAGATTTTCAACCCAATTAATAAATGGGTTGAACCCGAACCCAACTCAACCTGACCTATTTACACCCCTAGTTATGTACACCGTTATAACGGACTTTTCAGTAAAAGACAAAAAGCTAGCACGTTTGACCAATAGAAGTCAACAAAAACGTCGTTATAACGGTGAAAACGCCATTAAGGCAACGTTATAATGGTCCTCAGGCTAGGCGACAAAAAAGTCCAAGGTTTGACCAAATCCATAACGCGGGTCCATAACGCACCATTATAACGGCGTCATAACGGTCCGTTATGACGCCGTTATAACGGCATTAGCTAAAAAACAAAAATTTTGACCAGTCTTTGACCAGTCAACATAACGGCGTTGACCAAAACCCTAAAAAAATGAAACGGTCCGTTATAACGGTTCTATAACGGACCGTTACATATTTTTTAGGGTTTTGTCTTTCTTGTGATTTTATGTATTGATTTATGTGGTTTGTGTATAAATGGACGTTCATTGATACACCAAGTTGTTAAGCACTTCAAATTCATACACCAAAAATGAGTGAACACCACAAACTTTTGTTGTCTATTTCGGGTGGTGGTGGGTGGTATCAAAACAACGGTGAATGGGTCTATTCAACGCACCTTGCCAATCGTCGTGTGTGGGTGCCGATAACGACTACATATTCAAAGATGGTTAAAAATATTTGTTCAAGATTTGGCATCGAACCTTCTGATGGTGTCACTCAACTTGCGTACATTGAGTCGGGTAATGTTTATATTTTGGCGTCAGATGAACAGTTAATGACTTTCTTACAATCGGTTGCCGGATTAGACCCTCCGAAAACACTTTATGTATATGACGATGTGACTACGGGAAATGATGTGACTAGTGAAGAAAACCGCGAAGATAATTCGAACATCGGAGACGATATGACATCTGGATACGTGCCTCAATATGAAAACCAGCATGTATATGGTCATACGTCCTTCGACAACGCAGAAATACTTTCTAATGATACATATGGTGTTTCTAGCCAGTACAGATCCACCTCCTATGTTCCCGAGACACAACAAGTACCAGAAGAGGTTGACACAGAAGAAGAAGACGAAGACGAAGATGAAGAAGAAGACGAAGACGGAGATGAAGACAGAGACATCGATCCTAACAATTATGTATATGAAATACCTGATTTTCATGCAAGATCATTTCCTGGAAATGATGATTTTCATGATTTACCCCCTCACCCAAGGTCAGACGACGTTGTCATCACACCCAACCAAGCCATACGGTACAGCTGTCGTGAAAAAGTTAAACTACACCAGGTTTTTCGTATGAAAGGAGAATTGACACTTGCCCTCGGATTGAATGTAACACCCCAAAATTTCCCATAACAGTTTATAACATATAAGCAATAATTTCCAGTGATCTAATTCACAAACTCATAAAGTATTAATTCAAAAGTAAAATGCTTAAGTGCATGTGGAACAACCCTCCACAGCTGAGATTCTATTAGGAAAAGTGCTAAAAATAAGCTGCTACGCTACTCTAAGCGCTCACCTTCTCCTTGCCTCTAAGTGCTCGATCTTTCCCTGAAAAGATTTTAGAGTTTGAAAACGAGGGTTAGACCGAAAGGTCTAGTGAATTTCCTCAAAACAGTTTTATCAACAGTTTCGGCCGCTGGCCAAATACAATCATTTATCACATAGGCACCAGGGTAGCATCATAAGTAATAAAAACGTCACCTCGTAACTAACCTGGTGGTCGGATCCCCCGGATACTCAATTAAGGAGTGACGAACATAGTGCGTGCCTCACACCACCCCACAAATAAAACCTCGAGTGGCCGGATCCCCCGGATGCTCAATTAAGGAATGACGAACATAGTTCGTGCCTCACGCCACTATACTTCCCAGAGATGTACGGTCCCATGGTACACATTACTCACGATGCAACCCCAACGATATCAAAATAGCATGCTGATAACACCAAAATTATACATGTTTTGGTTGAACTTCATTGTATTACTTTACCCTATTTCTTACCCGTTTATGATCATTTCACTCACCAAATGAGCTTATTATTGCTTATGTAGGATTTGGAGGCCGTGGAACGGAAAAGTACGAAAAAAGGCGAAAAACGTGAAAAATGCACAAGTTCAATCAAGTGGCTTCTTAGCGATCGCGAAATCCAAGATCTGGCGCCGCCAAGTTCGACAAAGATGAAGACCAGGGTTTGACCTAAGTGTTTAGCGCCGCGAAACCGCCGTCTGGCGATCGCGAAATGGCTTCTGGACGCCTCTTTTAAATACCAGCCTCCTCCTTCAGTTCAGAATATGCAAGCAGAGACGAGAGGAACGATAGAGTAGAGAGTGAAAGTCTGAGTGGTGCCGATACGCTGCGGGGTTCGATCTTTGATCATCCGTCGTTGTACTGTCGGTATCATGTCTACTATCATGTTTTCTATTTTCATAATGATTAGTGAGTAGTCTTTTAATAGTGGTACTTATTGTGGTCGATGAACCATTGTGGATGATGATTTTATACTTAATGTTTATTGGTTTGTTTTTGGTTAATTGAATGTGTGTTATGGTTCCGTTCTGATTATTGTTGTTTGGTTATTTGAACTCATTGGTTGGGTGTATCTGTTTTGACCAAAGTAGACAGACTCCGATAGGATAATCAACCTACCTTAACCTACCCTTTGACCAAAAGAGTTGTGTTAAGTGGTTACTCGGACCGAGAGTGACCTGGACGTAGAAAACCATACAATAGAATTGGGATCGGATGACCGGTGCTAGATTGTCTGACAAACGACCTAAGTATTGGAACTAGGAGGACCAAGACCTAGTTAATAATCATAATCACTACATGTTAGGGTGTCCTAGACTTAAATTCCTACAATAACCAAAACAACCAAACCTTTGGCCTGTTTAAATCATCCACTTGGGGATTCACTTTACCATGATGAGTACTACTACTTTTCTTATATAGTTCTTAATTAATCGCTTTAATCGCTTTCTTAGTTCTTATTTAATTTAGTTGTCTTTTTAGTATTAAAACCTTTTTCATAAAAACCCCCCAAAAAGCTTTAGGTTAATTAAACTGATCTGGATTAATAATCTACGATAACTTGACCGTTCCCAGTGGTAGATACGATACCTGGACTTTCCTACACTATATTACTCAGGATCAGGTACGCTTGCCTGTATATGTGGTAAGACAGTGGCTAGGCATTAGAGGTTAAAACTTGTTCCGCTTTTTATATATAATAATTACCGCATCAAGTTTTTTAGCGCCGCTGCCGGGGAACGGTAGTTGTTAGATTTTAGTCTTTATTAGTTTTGTTAATCGATCCTTGTGAGGGATTCTTTCCCTTGGGAGTTTTTCGCTTTCTAGTTTAAATTAGTTATTTATATTTTTATTTTATCTCTTTGTTTCCCGCAAGTTGCACGTAACCGTTTGTTGTGGTTTCAATCATGGCAGACTTGTTAGAGCCATTTGAGGAGCCGGAGAGAGAATTCAGAAAAAGAAATAAAAAGAAGTTGAAAGCCAACAAAGTTCGCCCGAGAGCTTTGATTTTTGAGATGCGAGACGAAGCACCGATGTGGACCGCCAGGAGAGCCGCTCCAACTGTACCCACCAATCCGATCACGAAGCCGGACCTAAACAAGGAAATCCCGAGGAAGCTCTTTCACATGATCAAGGACCTTACCTTCGACGGGAAAAACGATAGCAATCCTATCGTACATATGGAGAACTTCGTGGATATATGCGATATGTTCAAAACGGAGGAAGGCCGAGATGATGCGATTTCGTCTCCGAGTCTTTCATCTCACACTTACCGGAGAAGCTAGAGCTTGGTTGCGCTCATTAGAGCCAAGTTCGATCACTACTTGGGAAGGACTTCGTTCAAAGTTCCTTTCCCGATTCTTTCCACCATCTAAGATCGACAAGTTAAGAGCTGATATCTGATCCTTTCAACAAGATGACGGGGAGACCATATCCGAAGCATGGGAACGTTTCAAGCACCTTCTAAATTCGTGCCCGAGTCACGGATTGAATAAGAGTGAACAAGTCCAAACTTTCTATAGTGGACTTGCTTATTCTTCACGAGCTATATTGGATTCATCTGCCGGAGGTGTCTTTATGTACAAAACGCCCACGGAAGGATACAAACTTCTCGAGGACATGCTTATACACAACATAGATTGGAGGACGGACAAGCGCTCGCAAATCCCGAGGATGGCCGGGAAAATCTCAACCGATTTCGATCCATCCGATGAACTAGCCGCAATGAAAAACCAACAGGTAAAGTTTGAACGCAAAATCGAAGAACTAATTAAATCTGTTCATGCTTTGCAGGTTGGATGCGAGGAGTGCAATGGACCACACTTGACTAAGGATTGCCTGAATCAACCAATGATGACACCCGAGGAAGTGAACTATATCAACCGGGGCGATTACCAAGGGAGGTGGAACAACAATCGTAATTTCATCCCGAGACCTCCCGGTTTCTTTGCACCAAATCAGCAAAAGCAAAGACCGGATGGAGAGCCAATTCATGGATGCTCAAAAGAAGCTAAACGATAAGGTAAGCTCGTACTTACATAACCACCAAAGTACTATCCAGAATTTGGAATTGCAGGTTGGACGTGTTTCGCAAATGCTAAGTGAAAGGACTCAAGGGGAACTACCAACGCAAACACAAGTCAACCCGAAGGTGGAGAATGCGAAACCGATGCTCATGATGACCGGAGAACCATCAAAGAAGAAGTGGACGGACATCTACACGAAGAAGTATGTGGAGTGCGATAGTGGTAGTGAACCCGATTATGCCACGGATTACGACTCGGAGGGGTTCACAATTTTGTTCAAACATCTAGGACTTAAAGGACCCGTTGCTTCAAGTGATGATGAGGAGGAAGATGGAAAGCAAGGCGGATACGCAGAGTTCGTGATACCGAAGAAAGAGGATAAAGGCAAGGAGAAAGAGAAGGAAAAGGCGTCGGAGGACAACCTCATCTACATTGCACCTATCAAGCATGATCCGGGAAGTTACAACTTACCTATTTCTTGTCATAAATTTAATGGTCTTGCTTTAGTAGATTCAGGTGCCGCACTTAACATGATGCCTGTTGGTTATTGCAGGAAAATGGGAGTTAAAAAGATCATTCCGACAGACTATCAATACCGAGGAGTGAATGGATACATGACAAAGCCGTTAGGAATAGCGGAAGGAGTCCCAATTCGCATTGGCACCTTTGTTTACTTTATGGACTTCGTCATAGCTAATCTTCCACAGAACACGGAGATCCCGATAATCCTCGGGAGATCTTTCTTGCACACCGCTAAAGTGAATACCGATATGCGAAACCAAGTGACGAGCTTGGGGTATGGAGAAAATCGGATTTACTTTGATCCTAACGGAGAGCCGGTCACACATCTTGATAAACCGTATGAAGATCCTTCTCTGGCCTACAAGAAGAGCATGAACCGCCCGTTACTCCCTCATGAACGTGGAAAGAAGACGGAAGATTATCCAAACCCGATACGTCAAAAGGATCAAACACCTAATGGGTCGGGAACCTCCAAGAAGGAGTACAGGAAGAAGAGGGGCTCGTCATCCCGACGCGCCAAGAAATGAGCCGAAAAGGGGTCGAGCTCTAGACCCATTCAAAAACGAAGCGCTTCTCGGGAGGCAACCCGAGCTTTTTCTTTCTTTTTGCATTTTTATGTTTTCGTGCCTGTTTTCGTTAATCTTTTGGTTTGATATTGCTTAGGTAACCATATGGAGGGAATAAGAACCAAAATCGAGCAAATCCGACGTGCGATGGAATTTTTGAAAAGTTGGAAACAGAAGGCATTTCGCGATCGCCAGTTTCTAAATTTGGCGACGCGAGGTTGGTAAGGCTCGGTACAGGTAAAATTTTTCGAATCTCGCGACGCGAGGGGGCCGTTTCGCGACGCGAAGCCTTTAAAAACTAGGGTTATTTTTCGAGAAACCGCCTGTTTGGCGACGCGAAAATACCAGTTTGGCGACGCCAAACCAGTGCAGACGGGTTTTTAACCCTCTTTTGCTCATTTTTTTTCCAAATACACAACCCTAATTTCTTTTAGGCGCCGCGAACCCCTCCCACGTCTTTGCGAAATCCGACCTCCTTGAGCTTCAATTTCATCATTCACCATGAACAAGGTATGTTTCCCAACTTTAATTTCATGAGATTAGCTTGACTTGGAGGGTTTGGATCTTGTTTTGACCATCAATGGTGTGTTTATGCTTTTATGGATTTGACATTGTTCTTGAAACACCATTGATTGTTTAATGCTTATTGATTGATGCATGCACTATATTGTGATTGAAATTTTACTCTAGCATGCTTTTTGGTTGTTTAATCTAGTGATTGTGCTTTGATGATAAGTGTGGGGATTTTTGATGACATCAAAATCCCCCATTCTTGTTTTAGAAAGCTAGATTAGTTGTAATTGAAGTTGGACTAAAAGTTCAAGTGTGGGGATGTTCCACATCCCCTTTGATCTTGGTTTTTCATGTATACATTTGCTAGTTGAACTTATTAGTCGTGGAAATTTTGTCTCGTTAAATTCAATATGAATACACCTTGTCTTGTGTTTATTGCTCAAATGTGTCTAAGACAATGGTATGTGGATTTTATAGAGACAAAGAACCCGCTCGTCAACTTCCACCGCAACCAACTTCCGTGCACCGGATGGGAGTCACACTTTCACCTATTTTATGAATGACCCAACTTTGAACGCTCCGAAACGGGAGGAATACCGGGATACTGTTAACCGGCTTCTCACCCATCAAGTTCTGATACCGAGCAGAGCTGATTGGAACCTCCTTAGATCTATGGGGGTTGAGAACGAAATCAAGGCGACTTTCGAAAAGCACGCCTACGATGAAGATGGCACCGAGTACTATATTTGCCATGCATGGGAATGAGTCTTCGACATTTCCGAGACCCTCTACCGCGAGCTTATCGTTGAGTTCGTGGCCACGTTCCGTTTTGATGCAATCAAGGCCCTTGAGGAGTTCTATCAGTCGTGCATAACTTTTCGACTCGGGGGAGTTTGGAGATCGCTTTCGTTGGTGGAATTTGCCGTCGCCTTGGGGATATATACCCAAGCGGAAGTGGATGCTCCTGGAATCGTGGAGTACATGTGGGCGACCGCAAAGAGGCCGGATGGTTTCGATCCTCAGTTGGCTTGGGCTATTCTTGGTGAAGGTGAATATGGTGGTAATCTCAAGGTGAAAGGCTTTCTTACTTCGTCAGACCAACTTCTACACCGCATGCTTATTCACGCGGTGAATGCTCGTTCCTCGAGTGAGGAAAAAGTTTTTGTGTACGATCTTTGGCTTCTTGAGCAGCTTTCTACGGAGGACAAGTATCCGAATGCTCCGTATCTCATCGCCGTTCAACTCGCTAAGGCGAGTGGTTATCGAGAGGGTAGCCGAATGGTTGGTGGCCAGTACGTGACGCTCTTGACCAAGCACTTCGGTATTTTAACCGATGGTGCCATTGCCTCGATGACTGTTCTTGGCGAGATGGGGTTGATTGACATGGACCAACTCCGAGGTATGGGGATAGCGGTGGTGGAGCATATGATTGGTCGGGACCAGAACGTGTGGATTCGCGATCCTCGAGCTGTTGGGACGAGGAGTCAAGCAAGGAGAGCACCGAGAAGCACGCATGAGACCGGTGGAACAAGTGGGACGAGTGCGGGAGAGCAACCGGCAGAATGGACGGCATATTCGGGTTACCAAGACTTGAGTAACCGACTCTCGGAGATGTCGTTATCTTGTGGCCGCCATCATCAGCATATGGAGTACAACACCACGGAGGCTCTTCACCAAGCCAACTGGAAAAGTGGAGTGATGAACCAGATGACCTCCCATTTCGGTATTCAACCGAATACCGCGTATGCTCCATCACCTTTTTGGCCATACTCCGAGGATGCACCGCCCGGTTACCCGACTTACGAGGATTGGCAAAACCAACCTCGTGGACCTTATTGATCTCTCTCTTTTAATCTCTCATTCGATATGGTTGTTTAAGACAACTTTATTTTGCTTTGTTTGTGTTTGGTTTGTTTGGACAACTTTTTGTTTTTGTTGGTTTGTTTAGGATTTTAAGTACTCTTTAATTGCTTTAGTTTGGTTTATTTCATTAGTTCGTTTTTACTTTTTCTTTTCTTTTTGGTAGTAGATACAGCGATCTATGGTCTTGAATCGAGCACGATACTTGGAACACTCTCTCAGATCATAACAGATTTCGTCACATAACCCGGGAAGTTTCTCTTTTTGCCAATTACTCCTTAATTGTTTTGATTGTTGCATTGAGGACACTGCAAATTTTAAGTGTGGGGAGGGGGTTATGTAGACTTATCTGTTTAAATGGGTTTACTTTTTGCTTTATGGATTGTCGTTTTTCAAATTTTTGACCCCAATTTTTTCGAAATCTGAGATTGTTTTTGAGACTGAGTTGCTTGCATAGGAGAACACTGAATAGGATTAGTTGAGTAAAAGGATGCCTTGGAATACTGATTACCATGAGTGCCTCACCCAATTCCTTTGAGAGTTTGAGCCTTAATTGTTATTTATTTCGTGAGGAATACCGACTTTGACCCAAGGTAGAACTTGTCATTTGAATGCTTGTCGAGACCACATAAGAGAAGTATTTATCACCATTGCACTGATAATGGCCTTCGTTTCTAACCCTTTTAGCCTTCGTCAGATAACCTCGTCATAAGGTTATTTGATTTGCCTAGCCTTTGATCAAAAAGTACTCATCATTAGTACTTCATCCCTTGTAACCATTTTGAGCCTTAGCCTTTTCATTTCTTTACCCACTATACACTTTATCCTTTAGCCTAATTTTTATCTATCTTTTGGCCGTAGCTCAAAGTTGAGAACTTTTCATGTTTTTGGTCCGTTTTATGAATCTGACAAATAGAGAAAGGGATTATGAAAAAGAAAGAGAGCAAAAGAGTAAAAAGCAACATAGTTGCTACTCAAGAAAAAAAAAATATACAGAGCTTGAAAAGAAAAGAAAGAAAAATAGAAAACGACTCATTCAAAAATCAAAATCAAAAGAGTCGATGTGCTTAAAAGAAAATAAATATCGAAGCCACAAATAAGCAATATGCTTAGGCCGATATACAAGTGATAGTGATAGAAATCCCGAGCTCTAAAAATCTCAAAAGTCAGATGATTAATTTGGGTCTTGAACTGATTGGTTTCAGGTTTTTGCTGCAACCCTTAGTCACTTATATATCCTTTATCCTACCCTTAACCCTTAGCGTAATGTTACAACCCTAAAGTCCTCTTGACGGTTGACAACTTCTCAGTGGTGGAGATTAGATTTGGTGACAAGCTTATGCATGCGGGAATTAGTCGAGTATTGGTGTGATCACTTACAAATACACTTTTACCCCCGAGAGATACACTTTATATGATTATTCATACTACGTGAGGGTGAAAGGTTGATCTTGGTATCCGATTGCTTAATGAGTCTTGTTTGTATGTTCGATTGTGTGAGTATTCTTTGTTCTCTTGGATGATCTTGGGTGGAGATAATTTTGGAGTTATCTTTCTTATCGTTCAGTCTTTTGATTGAGGACAATCAAAGCTTAAGTGTGGGGATTTTGATAACACCAAAATTATACATGTTTTGGTTGAGCTTCATTGTATTACTTTACCCCATTTCTTACCCGTTTATGATCATTTCACTCACCAAATGAGCTTATTATTGCTTATGTAGGATTTGACCGTTCTACGATACCTGGACTTTCCTTCACTATATTACTCACGATCAGGTACGTTTGCCTGTATATGTGGTAAGACAGTGGCTAGGCATTAGAGGTTAAAACTTGTTCCGCTTTTTATATATAATAATTACCGCATCACATGCATAACGATGATCATTAGTATAGCATTCACAATTATTTATGGATTCCACAATAAACGTTTGCAAAGCATTGTATTTCAGTTAAGTTCACAAAATCAGTATAATATCATCATCAAATCATTTCGCAAACCGAATGGATATATTTAAAAGCAGTAAAAACAATCCATTCATTTCAAGCAAGGGAACTCACCTGAGTAATTCTCACTGTCCTCTCGTGGACCTCGCCTAGCGTGCCTGTATAAGTTCTAAGGCATTAATAACTGCGCTCAACAAAAACCCACTACTATGACAACCCTAGGCAGACTTAGCACGGGGGTTCCGCTACCCGGTTAGCGGACGGGGTCAAGGGGAGTCGCCCTTGCGGGTTTGGTTCCTATAGGAATAAATCACTATGGAAAATCCTCTCTGAAAACTAACCCCTACAATTGAAACCCCTCAAAAACCGACTCGGACTAAGGCCCAAAACCTGACTCGGGAAATGGCATTTTCTGATTCGGACTACATGCACAAGCTAGCTCGGAAAAATCAACTTTTCCGACTCGGGGAAAACTATTTTCCGATTCGGAAAATCTCGAGGTCAACATGACGGCTTAGCTAGCCCATTTCCCGATTCGGAAAACATAGGTTTCCAATTCGGGAAAGGCATAACGAAACAAAACACCTCAAAGACGACACTAATTTCCCGATTCGGAAATTATAATCTCCGATTCGGAATACGTGATTTCCGATTCGGAAAACATGATTTCCGATTCGGAAAACGTGATCAGATCCGGAATCCAGCCTAAAATCGACTCTAACTCAATCCAATTGCACCCAAACTAATCCCAAAGCAATTATACACCCTTTGTCAGTAATCCTACACTTATTGAGCATCGAATCTTACCTCGGTGACGGATTTCTCGACCTTGACGACGAAATGGCTCCAAGTTCCTCTCTAAAACACACACTAATCACACACTAAACTTTTCCCCAAAAAGGTAAAATTCTAGGGTTTAAGGTTTAAATACCTTGGATTTTGGGCCAAGCCCATACCTAAAATGGTATAAGCCCACATCATTAAAAACATTTCAAAAGTAACACATTTAACCCAAAAATCCTCATATTCTCACAAAAAGGTCATTTGACAGAAACTTAACTTAATTAACTCCATCCAGAAATCTTGGTTATTACATCACACCCCCTTAAAAGAATTCCGTCCCGGAATTCACTCAATAAACAGGTGTGGGTATCTTTCTCTCATCTCTGATTCCGTCTCCCAAGTACACTCCTGCCCCTTGTGGAATTTCCACTGAACTTTCACTAACTTAATCTCTTTATTCCTCAGCTTACGGATCTTTCGATCCACTATTGCGATAGGTTCCTCCACAAAGTTCATCTTCGGATCAATACTTATCTCACTTAGAGGTATTGCCGTACCCGGATCCGCTAAACACTTCCGAAGGTTTGAGACATGGAAAGTGTTGTGGACTCCATCTTGTTTGACTAGTAAATCTAACTTGTATGCCACGGCTCCAACCCGTTCGGTTATCTTAAACGATCCTATGAAACGAGGACTTAATTTTCCTTTTTTTCCGAAACGTATCACTCCTTTCCACGGTGATACCTTAAGCATAACCTGGTTCCCGACTTGAAATTCTATATCCTTTCTACGCTTATCCGCATAACTCTTCTGCCGATCTCTAGCCGTCTTTAGCCGCTCTCTCACTTGGTTGATTTTGTCTGACGTTAACTGAACTACTTCTGGTCCGGCAAGCTGCTTCTCACCAACCTCGTTCCAACACAACGGTGTCCTGCACTTCCGTCCGTAGAGTATCTCATACGGAGCCGCCTCGATACTTGAATGGTAGCTATTGTTGTAGGCGAACTCAATCAACGGTAGATGATCCTCCCAAGAACCTTCGAAGTCTAGGACACATGCTCTCAGCATGTCTTCCAAGGTTTGGATGGTTCGCTCACTTTGTCCGTCGGTTTGTGGATGATACGCGGTACTCAAGTTGACCCGCGTTCCCATTTCTTGCTGGAAGCTTTGCCAAAACGTTGATGTAAATCTGGCATCTCGATCCGACACGATAGACACGGGGGTTCCGTGAAGTCGTACAATCTTCGCTATATAAAGTTTGGCGAGTCTTTCCATAGAGTATGTTTCTTTCATCGGTAAGAAATGAGTTGATTTCGAAAGTCGATCGACTATTACCCAAATAGTGTCATAACCCTTAGGCGTTCGGGGTAGTTTCGTCACGAAATCCATGGTAACATGTTCCCAAGTCCATTCCGGTATTGGCAACTGCTGCAGTTTACCATACGGTCGTTGGTGCTCGATTTTCACTTGTAGACAAGTCACGCATCTCTCAACGAAATAAACGATATCCTTCTTCATTCCCGGCCACTAATAGCTTTGCCTCAAATCATGGTACATCTTGTTTGTTCCAGGGTGAACTGAGTACTTTGATTTATGCGCCTCAACCAAAATCTTCTTTCGTAGGTCTCTGAGTCTTGGAACCCATATTCGATTCCCAAAACACTTCAAGCCCTCGGTGTTTGTTACTAGCGTATCCAAGATCCCCACCATTTGCTCGCTCTTCAAGTTTTCCCCTTTCAGTGCTTTCCCTTGCCATTCTCTGATTTCGGACTTGAGGTCCGGCATGATGCTTATTTGGTAAGCCACAATGCCTATTCGAGAATCCACAATGCCGGGCTTGTCTTTACCTCCCTTGCGACTTAAAGCATCTGCTACCACATTTCCCTTAGTCGGGTGGTAAAGGATCTCACAGTCGTAATCACTAAGTAATTCAATCCATCGCCGCTGCCTCATGTTGAGCTCCTTCTGGTTAAGAAGATACTGAAGAATCTTATGATCTGTATAAATCTAACACTTCACGCCATAAAGGTAGTGTCTCCAAATCATAAGCGCAAAGACTACCGCCGCCAGCTCCATGTCGTGAGTTGGGTAGTTGAGCTCGTGCACTTTCAATTTCCTAGATGCATATGCAATCACTTTTCCATCTTGCATGAGGACGCACCCTAAGCCTAACTTGGATGCGTCACAGTAGACTACGAACCCGTCGGTTCCATTTGGTAGAGTGAGAATGGGCGCACTAGTCAATTTCCCCTTCAGATTGTTGAACGCATATTCGCATGTCGATGTCCATTCGAACTTGACATCCTTCTTTGTTAATGCAGTAAGTGGTGTAGCGATTGCTGAGAAATGTTCAATAACCTTCGGTAGTAACCCGCTAATCCGAGGAAACTTCGCACTTCCGAGGGAGATTTTGGCGACTCCCAATCCTTAATGGCTTCAACCTTAGCTGGATCCACTTTGATTCCTTCTAGCATCACGATATGTACCAAAAACTGAACTTCCTTCAACCAAAATTCACACTTTGAAAATTTTGCATAAAGTTGCTCTCGCTTTAGCATCTCCAAGACCTTTCGTAAGTGCTCGTCGTGCTCTTCGGCAGTCTTCGAGTAGATCAGAATGTCGTCGATGAAGACAACGATGAACTCATCCAAATACGGTTTACACACTCTATTCATCAAATCCATAAAGGCCGCTGGCGCATTCGTAACCCCAAACGACATCACAAGAAATTCATAATGTCCGTAACGGGTCCGAAAAGCCGTTTTTGGAATGTCTTCTTCCCAGACCTTGAGTTGATGATAACCCGATCGCAGATCAATCTTTGAAAAGAACTTAGCTCCTTGCAGTTGATCAAACAAGTCGTCAATCCTTGGTAGTGGGTACTTGTTCTTGACGGTAACTTTGTTGAGTTCTCGGTAGTCGATGCACATCCTCATGGTGCCGTCTTTCTTCTTCACGAACAACACCGGCGCTCCCCAAGGCGAAGTACTAGGACGAATAAATCCCTTATCGAGTAGCTCCTGAAGTTGCGCTAACATTTCTTTCAATTCCGACGGTGCAAGACGATACGGTGCTTTCGCGATAGGCGTCGCTGCGGGTACCAAATCAATCCAAAACTCGATCTCTCGATCTGGCGGTAAACTAACTAGATCCTCTGAAAAAACTTCCGGGTAATCACACACAACTTTAACGTCCTTCACCTCTAACTTATCTCTGCCCGAATCTACAACATACGCCATAAACCAAACACATCCCTGTCTAATGCATCGATTTGCCTTAATCACCGAAATCAAACTAGTACTCCTATTCCTCTTAGCACCATAAACTACTACCGTTCTTCCATCTGGTAATTTGATACGAACCATCTTTTGTTCACAATCTATGTTCACTTTGTTTCTAATCATCCAATCCATTCTTAATACCACGTCCAAACTCTCCATAGGTATAAGTCTTAACACTACAGGCACTAGGCATCCTTCCAATTCTAAAGTACAACCTCTCGCAAACTCTCTAACCCACACTCGCCCGTTGGCGGTGTCCGCCTCATAGGGATGGTCTAACGGTTCAAGATTCACACAACACTGCTTAAGAAGCTCAGGGGTAGCATACGAGTAGTCTGCACCCGTATCAAATAATACTTTCGCACGTATAGAGTTAACGAGAAACGTACCTGTCACCACGTCCGGTGCCTCCTCTGCCTCCTCGGTGGTCATCCTAAAGGCTCGACTCCTAGCTGGAGCTGGCGCTGCTTTCCCGACGTCTTTCGCTGTCATGGCTCGGTCCCTTGGTGCTGGAGCTCCTCCCCTCTTCAGCTGGGGGCATTCTGGCCTGAGGTGATCCGGCGAACCTGTTGGGGATCGTTGCGTACAAACGCGCAGCGGATAACAAAAACTCGATCCCCAAACGAGGATCCAATCCCAAACGATGCAGATACAATCAAAAGGGTGTTTTTGACGATTTACCTTTATGTGATTGTTTTTCCGGAAAGCTGGCAGGGGTTACACCGCTACTGGCACCACGCGAGAAAGTTGCTAGACCACCACCAAGGATTACTCCGAAAAACGAACGCGATTCCCTACCTGGAGGAAAAACGGCGCCGGTAGAGAGAGAGAAGGGAGAGAAAGTTTTCTGGGTTGTGGGATTTAAGACTGAATTCAATCAATAAAACTGATACCCCTAACCCCTTATTTATATGGATAAATCTTTAAGAGTTTTATTCCATATAAAATTCTTTGGTAATTATCTCCAAATAATTTCCATAATTAATTAATCTTAATTAATATATAAATAGTTTAACTAACTATTTACTTAAAACTTTCTCATCAAATAATTAATTAATAAACAATTAATTATTTCTCTCACGTAATCCAAATGTTCTCATTTTGGCGTGCAGCGGTGTGACCTACTAGTGTCCTATAACATTGGATACGATAACCCTGTTACTGTCTCGCACATAATCCTAACAGACTCCCACTTGTGCTAGACATGTAACTGTACTGTTACCATTAGCCTAAGGAGGTCCCTAGCCAGACACTTAGGTTAACCAGGTTATAAGATCTCTTATATCCAGAGATACAATTCACGCTTGAATTTGTACACAGGTTCATTCCTTTTGCACACGATATTTCTAAAGTGATTTAAGACATGGAGTGGAGGATTCATTTCTTAAAATCAAGTATTTCTTGACTCTGATTTCGATTGCCTGCAGTAACGGATATTACTAAATAACCCTTGTTATTCTATCCGAGCGTGGCCACGCGTTTTCTTCCAATCTTAATCGTCAAGGGGCCCGGAAATATCTCTCTTTTGAAAGAGGTGCAAATCCCTTCTTGACTACTTGCATTTGGATCCACGGCTTCCGCTGCATCTAGTCACGTCCTGTATGGCCGCCCTGTTACGGTACAGCATTAGTACGTGCTAAGAATACAGTAGTCCTCGCGTTCCCAAACCAAGTATCTCAGGTCTAAGGACAACCTATCAAGTCAGTGCTTATGACTGAGGCTCCATGAAGCAGACTTGATTACTGGTCACTTCCAATACCCAAACACTCTGATGAGTATCTATAAATACTTGGTCACATCACTTGTGCTTTTATTCTCTACTTTGAATAAATCATCAAGTATTTATAATAGCGTTAAACTCCCCATTGAAATTCCCATTTCAATAAGTGGCTACGGAAATTTAGATTTCATACAAAACTTTGTAAAATCATGGATACGTTAAATATGCAAAAAATAGTTAATTTAGAACAATCACAAAATAAAACCTCCATTTATTTCCAACACACTATGAAATAAAAACTTTACATGATTACATTGTTTCTAAATTAGACTATAGTAATAATTAATAAACTAAGTACTAGCTACTGGCTTCCAGGTACTGCATCCCAATGGAATTCGCATGTGCCTCATGCTTTACCCTTGCTAGTGGCTTTGTCAGCGGATCCGCGACATTGTCTTCCGTTGGAATCTTGCATATTCTCACATCTCCTCTTCCAATGATCTCTCGGATGAGGTGATACTTCCTGAGCACGTGTCTTGACTTGTGATGCTCTCTAAGTTCCTTTGCTTGCGCCACGGCTCCTGAGTTATCACAGAATATATCGATCGGTCTCGAGATACTGGCAACCACTCTGAGATCCGATAGAAAATTCCTTAGCCAGACAGCTTCCTTTGCCACATCAGATGCTGCAATGTACTCTGCTTCTGTAGTGGAGTCTGCAATCGTGTCCTGCTTCGAGCTCTTCCATGAGATCGCACCTCCGTTTAGGGTAAAGACATACCCTGACTGTGACCTGAAGTCATCTCTGTCGGTCTGGAAACTAGCGTCAGAGTATCCGGTGACACTAATTTCATCCTCAGTACCTCCAAAGACCAAGGACATTTCTTTTGTTCTTCTCAGATATTTAAGAATGTTCTTGACAGCCACCCAATGGGGTTCACCTGGATTCTGTTGGTATCTGCTCGTAACACTTACTGAGTAAGCAACATCGGGTCTAGTACATAGCATGGCATACATAATCGATCCAATTGCAGAAGCATATGGAACCGATTTCATCTTGTCCTGCTCTTGACTAGAAACAGGACACTGTGTTTTACTTAACACTATGCCATGTTGCATCGGGATAAATTCTTTCTTGGATTCATCCATCCTGAATTTCTTCAAGATTTTATCGATATACGTACTTTGGCTAAGCCCGATAAGCCGCTTAGATCTATTTCTGTAGATCTTTATACCGAGTATATAAGCGGCTTCTCCAAGGTCTTTCATCTGGAAACATTTGCTCAACCAACTCTTAACACTCTGTAAAGTTGGTACATCGTTTCCTATGAGTAGAATGTCGTCTACGTATAAGACCAAGAAGGTTACTATGCTCCCACTGAACTTAGTGTAGACACACGGCTCAAACTCACTTTTGGTAAAACCAAACTCTTTGATTCGCTCATCAAAGTATAAGTTCCAGCTCCGAGATGCTTGTTTCAATCCATAAATGGATTTTAGCAGTTTACACACCTTATTAGGATTCTTAGGATCTTCAAACCCCTTTGGTTGTTCCATATAGATGTCTTCTGTTAACTTTCCATTCAGAAAGGCTGTCTTGACGTCCATTTGCCAAATCTCGTAGTTAAAGTACGCTGAGATGGCCATAAGAATCCTAATTGATTTTAACATAGCCACTGGTGAAAAGGTCTCATCATAGTCAATGCCATGAGTTTGCGTGAATCCTTTTGCAACCAGTCTGGCTTTGAAGGTGTGTACGTTCCCATCCATGTCGGTTTTCTTCTTGAAAACCCATTTGCGTCCAACAGCCTTACAGTGTTGTGGCAAATCAGTCAACTCCCAAACTTGGTTGTCGTACATGGATTGCATCTCGGCCTTCATGGCTTCCTGCCATTGTTCAGACTCACTGCCTGACACAGCTTCTCCATAGGATGTTGGTTCATTTAAGTCTCCGCTATCTTGAGAGACTAGGAACCCAAGATACCTGTCTGGTTCTTGTCTTACCCTGCTGGATCTGCGAAGGTCCTGTGTTTGCACTTCCTCAATCGGCTCTGATTGAGGTTCAACATTGTTATATTGAATTTCTGGCTCAACAACTGGTGTAGTGCTTTCTTCGTCTACTACCTGTAGATCTACATCCTTTCTGGTGTTCTCTAGACTGAGAAACTTTTCTTCCAGAAATTTTCCATTTCGAGCAACAAACACTTTGTTCTCTTCAGGGTTGTAGAAATAATATCCCACGGTGGTCTTGGGATATCCAACGAAGAAACACTTGTCGGATTTGGGTTTGAGTTTTTCTGAGGTGGGTCGTTTGACGTAAACCTCACAACCCCAAATTTTCAGAAAAGATATGTTGGGTTTCTTACCCTTCCATAACTCATATGGAGTCTTTTCTACCGACTTTGTTGGCGCTCTGTTCAGTATGTGTGCTGCTGTTTCGAGCGCATGTCCCCAGAATGATATTGGCAGCGAAGAATGACACATCATCGTTCGTACCATGTCAAGCAACGTACGATTTCTCCTTTCTGATACACCGTTCATCTGAGGTGTATACGGAGGTGTGAGTTGGGATACAATCCCACACTCCATCAGATGATTGTCAAACTCATCACTGAGATATTCGCCACCACGATCTGACCGTAAGAACTTGATCCTCTTGTCAAGTAGATTCTGTACTTCATTCTGATATTCCTTGAATTTCTCAAAGGTTTCAGATTTATGTCTCATCAAGTAGACATAACCATACCTACTGAAGTCGTCAGTAAAGGTAATGAAGTACCGGTATCCTCCTCTTGCTACATGACTGAAAGGTCCACACACATCTGTGTGAATTATTTCAAGCAAGTCAGTAGCCCTTTTATTTTCATTGTTGAAAGGTTGCTTTGTCATTTTGCCAGATAAACAAGATTCGCAATTATCAAAAGGTTTATAATCGAAATTGCCAAGAAAACCTCCTTTCAGGAGTAGTTCAACGTGTTTCTTGTTTATGTGGCCTAAACGACAATGCCAGAGGTAAGTCTGATCCTCAATATCCTTGGATCGTTTACTTATATGATAGATTTCACTACTGTTGTCTTGTAGATTTACTGTATATAGACCATTTACGGGTGTAGCCTTAAAATAGAAAATATTATCTTTAAAGACTGAAATCATTTTATAATCATATTTATAATAAAAACCTTGGTCTACTAATAAATCAAAAGACAATACATTCTTAATCATATTTGGAATATAATAACAATTATCCAGTTCCAAAACTAGACCCGAGGGTAAACTAAGACTATAAGATCCCACGGCTTCAGCAATCAACGGAGTGCCTTCGCCAACTCGTAGGTTCGAACGGTCCTTCCTCAGAGTCTTTCTTCTAGTGAATCCCTGTAAATGATTACAAATGTGGTTACCACTGCCTGTATCAATTGCCCATGATTCATAAGAAGTGATTAAGCAATCTATCATAAAGATACCTGGAGCATCGGGTAAACCGATCTCTATCTGGTCGATATTCATCGAGTGCTCGCAAATATCCTCGCTGCCACACTCTGGGCAACTCAGATCTCCCAGCTCATCAATTATATCAGTGTCCATGAGATTCGCAGGTTCAGGTGCTGGCTCTAGACTGGCCAGGATATCTTCATGAACTTTATCCACGTCGTTCTTTGGTTCCTTCATGTAGGCACTAGCTGTGTCCTGAACTTCCTTTGTGAGGGAGAACCACATGAGGTACACTAACTCCTCCTGAGTCATCTTGTACCCCAGACGTGATAAACATTTAAAAAGCCTTCTCATTTCAATAAGATGGTTTTTAACTGACTGACCCTTTTGTAGCTTCAGGGAGAGAATCTCTTGCATGATCAAAAGCTTGCCCATATGCTTGTAGAAACCTAACTGGTTTTCTACATTTCTTACGACCTCGTGACAGAATTTCACTCTTAAGTCTCCCGTGAACTCGGGTGACATAGAGAAAACTAGAATGGACATTACATCCGATTCATCTGCCATGAATCTGAAATACTCAGCAAATTCCTCTTCAGGGGCATTGCTTTTGGGTCGTGACATGGGCTTATTGATCACATAAAGCTTACCCTGGGCACTCAAAACATTTTGTAAGTGCAACTTCCAAACTGGAAAGTTCTGGCCCGTAAGCTTCCACTTGCCCGTAATAAGGCGAAGTGATTCCTCAGGTGAATAAAACGGAATGCTAATTGGAGACATCTACAGAAGAATATAAATTCCAATTTAGTTTATAATTATATAATTCTAATAAATTATTACCCTTAAAATAAATTTATTAGACTAGAATCCATATTTCACATGTGTCGGCAAGCATGTGATCATGTCAGACCGACTCATGTGATTTATGGTAGGTAAAACTATATCAATCGTATTCTAACTCGATAATACGACTTCTAGATCGTCGGGACATCGGATAATAATAGTCCGTGCATATTTAGTCCCTCTAGTGAATTTTGGCCTGGTACCACCCAGTGAATAAACAATTACCAAAATAGATTGCACCACCCGGGACCTGGACAAACTCTGGCCGGTACCACCCGGAGATAATTCGCAGAGTTTTATCTCCCTCTAGTTTCGGTTTGAACACGGACGTTCATATTGTGTGCACTTACAACGCCCTATGTACCTTACACCGGAGGTGCCCCTAAAGTGGGTTGCACTTACCAATCTATGATTTTAACAAGGGTCAAAAAATGCCAGTTTTCAAAACTTTGGATTTAAACACAAACTGTATTTTATCCAATTTAAAACTTTTATATTTAATTTAAAAGACGTAACTACGTAACATAATTAAATATAAACAATCACGCATACTGAATAATTGTAAACAACCACGCAGTTTAAAAACACGTCATAGTCAAAAACCCTTAACTATTGTCGTTTTGTGGGCCAACACAAAAACGACGGTCCAATTCCTAAGTGACAAGTCTTCTCGGTGCTCCCACTGGCTCCAAGCTCCATGATCACCTTCTTGACTTCGTCTTGAGATCTCTTTTTAATTAAAATTACAATATAACCGGGTTGTAAATGGCACGCAGGCCTCCCGCAACAACACACATAAAAAAAATAAAGCACGGGTCATAAGGGTTTGACTATGACTTCATATAATAATTAAAAACCAACTGGAGATAATTATTTAATTTACTAATTTTAATCCTGAAAACCTTTAAGCTTATCCGGTTAAAAGATTTCCTTATCAAAGACTTTTCCGGAAACGGATCTCACGCGGGATCCATTAACGAAAAACAATCGAAAAACTAAACGATTCGAAATCCGGCACCGATGGCAACGACCGAAATAATCACCACCGATACCGGCCCGAACTCCATTCGACTTCTGCGGATCGCCGGCGACAGCAGCGGCTCGAGGGCCACCACCGCCGCCTGTCGGTTTTTGATCGTAGCCGACGCCACGCTAGCAAACACCGTCGCCGTCCCCTATCTGATCGGAAAACAAGAACCGGCGGTCGATACCCCTTTGCGGTGGTTATCGACCACCGCCACCACCATAAATACCATCGCCGTAGCCGGCGGTTAACCAAACGAATCGCCATCGCCACCACCACCATAAATGGTGGTGTGGCGGTTGATTGGGAGCACGACGGCAGCAGCAACAGTCGCCACCACCACCGCCGCCTCCTTGTCGCGATTGGTAATCAACCCGATCGACGACGGAAACAATCGGCTGCCACCGCCGACCGGCGTTCAAACACCCAAACGCCGCCACCACGTCACTGTGGTGCGGCATCAGTCGCGATTGGCAGCGGCTTTCGCCACCACCTCCATCGCTTACCATCGGCACCACCACACGGCTGTGTGGTGGGTTTTTGCGTTCAACAGCCGCCGTCACCACGGTGCTGTGGTGCGGTCAACGGCCATCGCCGCCACCACAGGCTGTGGTGCGGTTGGCCTTGGGTGCGACAGCCGGCGGTCACCACGAGCTGTGGTTCGACCGTCGGTGGTTTACTTGGTGGTTCGACCGACTAACTGTCGTCGTTCCACCGGTGATTTCCGTTCGACTTTAGGTTTTTTTTTTTAAAAGATTCGATTTAAAAAAAAAAACAACTATATGAATAAAAATTAAAACTTTTAAAACCTAATCAGTTTATCAACCTGATCTGCAGGCTTTAGAAAGTGGCTCTGATACCACTGTTGGGGATCGTTGCGTACAAACGCGCAGCGGATAACAAAAACTCGATCCCCAAACGAGGATCCAATCCCAAACGATGCAGATACAATCAAAAGGGTGTTTTTGACGATTTACCTTTATGTGATTGTTTTTCCGGAAAGCTGGCAGGGGTTACACCGCTACTGGCACCACGCGAGAAGGTTGCTAGACCACCACCAAGGATTACTCCGAAAAACGAACGCGATTCCCTACCTGGAGGAAAAACGGCGCCGGTAGAGAGAGAGAAGGGAGAGAAAGTTTTCTGGGTTGTGGGATTTAAGACTGAATTCAATCAATAAAACTGATACCCCTAACCCCTTATTTATATGGATAAATCTTTAAGAGTTTTATTCCATATAAAATTCTTTGGTAATTATCTCCAAATAATTTCCATAATTAATTAATCTTAATTAATATATAAATAGTTTAACTAACTATTTATTTAAAACTTTCTCATCAAATAATTAATTAATAAACAATTAATTATTTCTCTCACGTAATCCAAATGTTCTCATTTTGGCGTGCAGCGGTATGACCTACTAGTGTCCTATAACATTGGATACGATAACCCTGTTACTGTCTCGCACATAATCCTAACAGAACCACACTGATAGCATGACTTCCTACTGATGCAATCCCTAGACATGTGACCCGGTTGTCCACAATGAAAGCATGTAATCGGTCCCGCCTGGCAATTCCCACGGTGCACACGGTGGCACTTGCCACAAGGCTTCTGTCCCAAACTCTGTCCCCCACGGTGCTCGAATCTCGGGGCCTTACCCCCTCTCAGATCAGTGACTGGCCCAGACCACTTTCTTTTCCCTCCCACCTGCTCCGACATTTGTCGGTCCTTCTCTCTTTCGATCAGCTCAGCCGCATTGATAGCAGCCTGAAAAGTAGTTGGATCATTTCCCATCACAAATTCCCGAATGCTACCCTTCAGACCCCATATATACCTCTCTACTCGACGCTCTTCAGTCAGCACGTAAACCTCAGCAAACCTCGACTTCTCTATGAAACGGGTAGTGTACTCTTGTACTGACATTATTCCTTGCCTCAGTTGCAGGAATTCCTCTTCCATCTTCTTGGTCGCAGCCAAAGAGCAGAATTGTGACCTGAATTTCACCACAAAGCTCTTCCATGACATAGTTCTCACAGCCTCGGTCCCTCTTCCCCCGGTCTCCACATTCCACCAGTGTAAGGCATCTGCCTTCAGCATCGATCGTGCAAGTACCACCTTATCCTCAGCTGCACATCTGCATGTCTCGAACACCATCTCGATCTCCTCAATCCACCTTAGTGCTAAAACAGGGTCACGCTCTCCCTTATAGGTAGAGGGCTTGCAGGCAACAAACGCCTTGTAGCTACATCCGTGAGTTGACTTGGGTGGATCCCCACCTGCGGGTGGTGTCTGCTGCGAACCTCCACCGACCACAGTAGCCGGCGGGCTAGTCATCCCGGAATCTTCTCTACCACCATCAGATTTTGACTTCTCTTGCTGGTTCAGTAAGGTCTGTAAAGCATCCTGAATCTTTTCCATCTCTGCCTGAAAGGCCTCTCGAGTAACGAAGGTTGTCGGCTGGCTAGCGGAACTTTCCTGATGGGATGGTTCCAGTTCAATGTGTGGTCCTTCACTCTGCACCCTGCGGTTTCCCCTATTCTGACGTCGAACTCCTTCATCTACCACTGTCGCAGCCTTGCGAGGTCTTCCTTTTCCCCGACCTTTACCCCGACCACTGGCCTTTCCTCAATCCGCGGTCGCACGAGTAGGTGGCGGTGGGGCCTCAGGTTCCGGTATCACCCTGCTTCGAAGGCTACGTCCAGCCATCGATACTGAAACAGTAATATAAAATTCAGATAACCCTAAATGACTAGATTTACAGGCAGTGTGAGTATTCACATGTATTCACGAACCCGCGACTACACTGGCTAGGTGTAGGCACGTTTCCCCGGTACACGCTAGTCCTCGCACTTCCATACCCGACCACGACTCATTCGGCAGAATCCTAAAGTCCTAACATCTCAGCTGTGCTTCCCCATCCTACAGTTTAAGACTAGGCCCAATCCTGGTAACCTAATTCACTTAAACCTGGCTCTGATACCAATTTGTAACACCCCAAAATTTCCCATAACAGTTTATAACATATGAGCAATAATTCCCAGTGATCTAATTCGCAAACTCATAAAGTATTAATTCAAAAGTAAAATGTTTAAGTGCATGTGGAACAACCCTCCACAGCTGAGATTCTATTAGGAAAAGTGCTAAAAATAAGCTGCTACGCTACTCTAAGCGCTCACCTTCTCCTTGCCTCGAAGTGCTCGATCTTTCCCTGAAAAGATTTTAGAGTTTGAAAACGAGGGTTAGACCGAAAAGGTCTAGTGAATTCCCTCAAAACAGTTTTATCAACAGTTCAGGCCGCTGGCCAAATACAATCATTTATCACATAGGCACCAGGGTAGCATCATGAGTAATAAAAACGTCACCTCGTGACTAACCTGGTGGTCGGATCCCCCGGATACTCAATTAAGGAGTGACGAACATAGTTTGTGCCTCACACCACCCCACAAATAAAACCTCGAGTGGCCGGATCCCCCAGATGCTCAATTAAGGAGTGACGAACATAGTTCGTGCCTCACGCCACTATACTTCCCAGGGATGTACGGTCCCATGGTACACATTACTCACGATGCAACCCCAACGATATCAAAATAGCATGCATAACGATGATCATCACTATAGCATTCACAATTATTTATGGATTCCACAATAAACATTTGCAAAGCATTGTATTTCAGTTAAGTTCACAAAATCAGTATAATATCATCATCAAATCATTTCGCAAACCGAATGGATATATTTAAAAGCAGTAAAAGCAATCCATTCATTTCAGGCAAGGGAACTCACCTGAGTAATTCTCACTGTCCTCTCGTGGACCTCGCCTAGCGTGCCTGTATAAGTTCTAAGGCATTAATAACTGCGCTCAACAAAAACCCACTACTATGACACCCCTAGGCAGACTTAGCACGGGGGTTCCGCTACCCGGTTAGCGGACGGGGTCAAGGGGAGCCGCCCTTGCGGGTTTGGTTCCTATAGGAATAAATCACTATGGAAAATCCTCTCCGAAAACTAACCCCTACAATTGAAACCCCTCAAAAACGACTCGGACTAAGGCCCAAAACCCGACTCGGGAAATGGCATTTTCCGATTCGGACTACATGCACAAGCTAGCTCGGAAAAATCAACTTTTCCGACTCGGGGAAAACTATTTTTCGATTCGGAAAAGCTCGAGGTCAACATGACGGCTTAGCTAGCCCATTTCCCGATTCGGAAAACATAGGTTTCCAATTCGGGAAAGGCATAACGAAACAAAACACCTCAAAGACGACACTAATTTCCCGATTCGGAAATTATAATCTCCAATTCAGAATATGTGATTTCCGATTCGGAAAACGGATTTCCGATTCGGAAAACATGATTTCCGATTCGGAAAACGTGATCAGATCCGGAATCCAGCCTAAAATCGACTCTAACTCAATCCAATTGCACCCAAACTAATCCCAAAGCAATTATACACCCTATGTCAGTAATCCTACACTTATTGAGCATCGAATCTTACCTCGGTGATGGATTTCTCGACCTTGACGACGAAATGGCTCCAAGTTCCTCTCCAAAACACACACTAATCACACACTAAACTTTTCCCCAAAAAGGTAAAATTCTAGGGTTTAAGGTTTAAATACCTTGGATTTTGGGCCAAGCCCATACCTAAAATGGTATAAGCCCACATCATTAAAAACTTTTCAAAAGTAACACATTTAACCCAAAAATCCTCATATTGTCACAAAAAAGGTCATTTGACAGAAACTTAACTTAATTAACTCCATCCAGAAATCTTGGTTATTACATTGAAGTTCCTTCAAGAAGGTTTCGAGTTTAGAACGCCTAATCTTGCAAAAAAAGATATGAGGCAATATGTGCACAAAGAAACTGCGGTTGGCGCATATATGATACCTGTCTCGGGCGATCAACCATGTTTCAAGTTCGGACATTGAATGATGTCCACACGTGCTCGAGGACGCAAATGCATTTTGCGCATCGGAACGCAAGCAGGAGAGTGCTGTCACATTTGCTTCTAGATAAATCTGGCGATGTTAGAAGGGACCTTCGTGCGGCAGACATTATGACGGATATGAAAGCGCAACATAAATAAACGTTTCGTACTGGCAAGCATGGCGTGCGAAATGGCAGGCAATAAACATGATTGAGGGTGACCTCGAAGATTCGTTTACCCGACTTCCTCTGTACTTTTATAATTTGGATCTCAACAATCCTGGTACGCAGACCAGGATTGTCGTAGGCAATGATAGACGGTTCGTGTCGTGTTGCTATGCCATTGGCTGCTCGGTACGTATATTTTTTTTTAATTGACGACGCTGATTTCAAGATTCACACTTTCTGTTCGGGTTTGCTTATATCTATACTATTATTTATGCAGATAGTAACTTTCCGTTCGGGTTTGCTGCGTAAGGTGATTATAATCGACGGTGCTCATTTAAAGGGTCGTTACTCGGGCACAATGTTCTTAGCTGTTGCTATGGATGGA
The DNA here is from genome assembly GCA_030169165.1 of Centaurea solstitialis. Taxonomy (NCBI): domain Eukaryota; kingdom Viridiplantae; phylum Streptophyta; class Magnoliopsida; order Asterales; family Asteraceae; genus Centaurea; species Centaurea solstitialis. The sequence continues at coordinate 70,912,173 of CM058042.1, forward strand.
AACAACCAAGTTGTGCCCATTGCTATTGGAGTGGCAAAGTCTGAGAGCGGCGAGCATTGGACTTGGTTTTTGTCTATGCTGAGAGAATGTATCGGGGAAATGGAAGGGCTGGTATTCATGTCCGATAGAGCTAGTGCAGTACACCAAGCAATAAACATGGTGTACCCAAATGCGCATCACGCGCTTTGTTGTCGCCACTTATATATGAACATCAAAGCTAAGGCCCCCAACATCGAAGACAACGATACCCTGTTTTGGATTACATGCAAGGGTTATACTGAACATGAGTTCGAGTTTCAAATGAATGCCCTAATAGCTGCAGTCCCATACGCCGAAATGCTAAATAGGATTGGCGCAAACAAATGGTCAAGGGCTCATTTTCCAGGACAGAGGTACAACATAATGTCCTCGAACAGTGTCGAGTCGATGAACGCACATGCCACAGTTGCTCGTAAACACCCAATTGTGGGCCTGATGGATTACTTTCGATCGTATCAACAACAATGGTATGCCAGTCGTGGTAGAATTGCAGGTTATTACACTTACGATTTAGTTAATAAATTTATGTTTTAACGTTTGTTGTAATAATAAGGAAATAATTATCCTAAAATATTTGGAGGAGCCATGAACAATAAACTGACCCAGTGGGCAGAACTGATTATACAAAGGAGAATGGGTAAGTGTAGTGGGTGGACTGCACATGAAATTGGTTATGGTAAGTTTCAAGTGAAAGATGAGTATAGAGATGCGAAAGTCAATATCTATGATAAGACTTGTACTTGCAAGAAATGGCAACTTTCTGGTTTACCTTGCGGGCATGCTATCACCGTTGCAAGTGAGCTGGGATGGGACGATTGTTGGCAATTAGCCTCTCCTTATTTCATTGTGCATAACCTTCGGGAAACCTACGCTCCTACCATAAACCCGGTTGGCCCGCTACAAACATGGGTTAGTCCAGATTACCCACTTATGCTAAAGTAACTTACCTCGTCACTCAACGCTAACATTTGTTCTGCATGTGTCCTATTAAAAGTGGACTCCTTATACCAACGAACCCCCCTCGGCATCCTATCGTAGCGTGCAAAAATCCGCCTCGCGACCGGAAATGTCTCCGCTACCCATATATGTCATTATAATCAAAAAAAATTAATCAGTATATGTCGAAAACTAACATTCAATGCAAATAAAATATAATTAGTTGCTTTTTATTTCAAGATTTGCTAACTAACCTTCAATGCAATAAAAATCCTGTCAACGTCATTGCTTTCTTAGAAGCGTCGTTTCGCCTTGCTACCGCGTAATTCATCTGGTTAAAAGTGTAATCCCAAATATCGGAACCCCATGGAAAGGAGTTCCATAACTCGAGATCGTCTATAAGAGACAAAATAAGCACCGGTACTCTTTGCAAGTTTTGATGCCCAAGGTAAAACCGCTCAATCAAGGCCAACAAACAAATACGGACCGCGTCGTCGTCCGTAAATGGATCATGTTCTCTCTGAAACAGATCAAACTGACGTCTGATATCGTTTATAACTATCGCCGCCCTTCCAAACACACGTCTCACAAACACAAAATTATGGTTCTCGATCTCGGGCTGTTGTCCAAATCGCAATCCAGTAATCAGACAAAAATCCCGTCGTGTGAATCGAAGGTTATAACCGTTTATGTTAAACCACATCTCGTTTGGTTGATCATTTGGCGGCTCGATCTGTTGCTCCAAGACTACTAAACAAAGTATCGGGTCAGCAGTTGTTTCCTCATTCTGTAACCATGGTCCAAATACCGTGTTTTGCAACAACTACAGTCGATCTTCTGACAACCGTGTTTTATTTCTTGGATCCGCTTAATGTGATTCTTTAATGTAATTATTTTGTTCTATACACATAAACAAATTATTAATACAGTTTCGATAAAGATATATATAAATATAGTTTATATATATATATAAGTATTTATATATGTATTATATAAAGTATTTATATATATACATATATAAATACGTATAGTAAAGTATTTATATTTATATATATTATATACTTTTCTATATATATAAATACATATATAAAAGTATTTATATATAAACTTATATATAAGTATTTAAATATATATTATGAATATAAAATATTTATATATATACATATATATAAATACTTTATATATAATATATATATATATCTATATATAAATACTTTTATATATATTACATACATAATTTTCAGTATTTATATATAAACTTAAGTATTTATATATGTATTATACAGAGTATATATATATATATATATATATATATATTATATAAATACTTATAGTAAAGTATTTATATATATATATAAGTATTTATATATATATATAAATATATAAATACATATATAATTTTCAGTAGAGGGAGGTTCATTTGTAAACCTCAAATATCTTGTAAACTTTGTATATATATATATATATAAATACATATATATATATAAATACATATATACAAAAACCCTAAATACGTATTTCCGTATACAAAACGCCGTTATGACGCCGTTATAACGGCGTCATAATGGCGCCATAACGGCGTAATGGCGTCATAACGGCGTCATAACAGCGTAACGTCATTAGGTATGGCGAATTAGGGTTTGCAGCCGCGACGCCGTTATAAGGTTTTCCAATGGTCGCGGCGCCGTTATATGGTTTTCCGCTAGTGGTGGTTTGTGGTGTTTGCAGTAGTGGCGTCGCGGTGGTGCGGTGGTGGTGGCGCTGCGGTGGTGTGGTGGTGGTGGCGTCGCCAAGCCGATAAACAGCGTTATGGTGGTGGCCTGTGGTGGTGGTGGTGGTGGCGTAATTTGGGTTTAGGTTTTTCTAGTGTTGAAACCGCGGTGGTGCGGTGGTGGTGGGTGGCGCCGCAAGCAATGGCACAAACAGCGTGTGGTGGTGCGGTGGTGGTGTGCCACCGTTACTAGTCCGAACGCGGTGGTGATGGTGGTGGTGTGATTGCGTAATCAAAAAGCATAAGCATAGAAACAATTTACGTCACCCATGTCGATACGTTAGGAAACAAGCACGTGAGAACTAAGAAGTTTCTTCGAGATTCCGTCACGTGAACAATCTTCGGGATTCGAAACACATTCTCAATAAGTTATTCGTTGTAGGGTTCAATGGTCCCCTCTTAAGTGTATATAATGCTGCCTTTCTTGCCAAACATGGGTTGTTGAAGTAATAATGGAGTACATGAAGAAGACTCACGGGTGGTTGAAGTGATTTAATGGCTAATGGACGCGACACCGTTATAACGCCGTTATAACGGTTCGGTAAGACGGTCAACGATGTTATGTTGACTGGTCAAACAGCGTTATGTTGACTGGTCAAACAGCGTTATGTTGACTGGTCAAAGACTGGTCAAATTTTTGTTTTTTATCTAATGTCGTTATAACGGCGTCATAACGGTCCGTTATGACGCCGTTATAACGGTGCGTTATGAACCTGCGTTATGGATTTGGTCAAACCTTGGACTTTTTTGTCGCCTAGCCTGAGGACCATTATAATGTCGCCTTAACGGCGTTTTCACCGTTATAACGGCGTTTTTGTTGACTTCTATTGGTCAGACGTGCTAGCTTTTTGTCTTTTATTGAAAAGTCCGTTATAACGGTGTACATAACGGCTTTTTGGGGGTATGAGGTACTAAAAGGAAGAGAAAATGGGTATAGGATCAAAGTTGGGGTACCCGCATGGGCATAGGCGCCAAAATCCCCAACTTTCAATCATCTTGACTACTTTATTGTATAGAATTTATAGTATAAAACAATTCGTAAATAATATTTTGGATGTGTACGTGTTTACAAAATAAGTAATTAAATAATTGATTAGTTTTAATAAAATGGTTAAATTCACTCAAAAATGTTAAAAGATTTTGTTTTATTTGACAACTGTTTGTTTAACTTAGATTGATGAAGTCATATAATCTTTAAAAATCACCTTTTATCTGATTTTGCTTTTATCAAGCCACCTAATATGTGTGTACATGAATGTTAATGTTATCCAAGTAATAAACGCCAAATTATTTTAGAGATATTATAAGAAAGGGTAAAAATCAATTATTGGTCAATTATTGAACCATGTGTGACTGATCGATCACAAGCACCTAATAAAATTAAAACCAACACTATGAAACACAAGTTTCTGATTTGATGAGAAGAAGGAAGATGCTCTTTTATGTACTCCCATACATATATAATCTAATATATCATATAATCATGTAGTTAAATAGCATCCACCACCCCTTAACTTACACTTCAATTACATTTTAACCTCACACATTTTGATCGACATTTCTTCTAGTGGGCACGAAACCATAACGAATTTAACAAGATGATATCATGCACACATGATAGAAAAAGTTTTAAAAGGATATATTGGCATACAAATGGTTTCTTTTGTAGGTCTGTCCACTAGATTTACTAGAAGACGTTGCTGGTTGAATCCTTATATTACTTAAACAAACACTTGAAAGTAGTGCAAACAGAAGTAAAATACACATAAGATCGTGTTGGTTTGTCAACAACTAATCTCTCTTTTCATCGCAGTAAAGTACGTTAACCGAAATAGCAGGTTGAAAGAAAATCGCATTGGTATATTGAGTATATATGTATTACATGAATAACTAGGATAACATCTTCAACATTTGATTCAAAAAGTTAAACCCCAAGTAATAATATCAATGTTATTTGCATAGTAACTATTGCCTTATCACTAACTAATATTCGAGCACTCCGGCAATAGAAACAATCAAAGGACTGAACTCGGGAAAGTTCAAAGATTAGGTATGCAAGTGCCAAATTGCCAACTCTTGAAAGTGTGAGTATATAAAGGTCCTTTGGGAATAGTAGGGATTCAAATATGTGGAGCAATTAGAAGTATCATATTACAAATTAAACTAAATAAGCTTCAAAGTGGAAATGAGGTGGTTTGAGCATAACAAGCCATTAATGGTTATGTTGGTGCTTCAATTTACATATGGGGCAGTTTCCATTTCAACTAGAGCTTCTCTTTTGGAAGGAATGAATCCTAGAGTTTTTGTTGTCTATAGACAAGCAATTGCCACTTTGGCCATTGCTCCTGTCTCTTACTTTTCAAGGTATCAACTTTAATATTTTATATACAAGTTTGTTACTAAAATCCAATATATGATGTCTGATCTTTGTTTTGTGTGTTACAGAAGAAAAACAAGTAGATGTTGTATCGGATGGAAAAGCTTTTCATTGATCTTTATCGCAGCTTTGATCGGGTAAATTACTCTCTCTCAGTCTCTCTCTCTCTCTCTCTACTTCGTATTTTTTTAGCATTTCTCATTTTAACATTTCTCTCTCTCTCTCTCTCTCTCTCTCTCTCTCTCTCTCTCTCTCTCTATATATATATATATATATATATATAGGGGTGGGTTCAAATGTGAACCACTTTTTGGTTGTGAACGTGAGGACAACCGAGAGCGCGACATGTAGCGGATGACTAGGCGCCACGTTAGGTCCACGGTGGGTGACTAGGCGCGATTCATGGGAAGGCATTGAATTAAAAGGGGGGGGGACCACACTCAAAGTCGCCACGTGTCGCACTCTCGGTTATCCTCACGTTCACAACCAAAAAGTGGTTCACATTTGAACTTTCATATAGAGAGAGAGGAAAGTTCAAATGTGAACCACTTTTTGGTTGTGAACGTGAGGACAACCGAGAGCGCGACACGTGGCGACTTTGATTGTGGTCCCCCCATTTAATTCAAAACCCTCCCATGAATCGCGCCTAGTCACACCGCCGTGGACCTGACATGGCGCCTAGTCATCCGCCACATGTCGCGCTCTCGGTTGTCCTCATGTTCACAACCAAAAAGTGGTTCACATTTGAACCCACCCCTATATATATATATATATATATATATATATATGGTCATGTTCAACGAAAAACCTCAAATAAACGGAAAATCGAGGAACAAACTCGTAGTCATCCATCTAACCCGTATGCACTTGTGCATATATACAGGTAATTTTGTACTATGCACATGTGCATGTGCATAAGGGCATAATGCACTTGTGCATAAAACCCCCCAAAAGATGTAGGACTACGAGGCTGTTCCTCGGTTTTCCGTTTTTTTTTTTCTAAGTTTTCCCTTGAACCTTCCTCTATATATAATTATATATATATATATATATATATTGCTCACTAGCTAATTACTATATATGCGTACATTGTTTTTGTAGAGTAACGACCAGCCAAATGCTTTTCTTAGAAGGCTTATTCTTGGCATCGGCATCAGCAGGAAGTGCCATGTTCAACCTTGTCCCTGCCATCACCTTTGTTGTAGCATCCATTGTTGGGTACTAATTTAAATAAGATAATTCCCACTTTAATTTCAATTCCTCTAAAATGATTAATCAAAAATGCATACAAAATTAATCATGTCTAATTTAGTTGATTTTCCTAAGCGTGATAACATCCTGGGGGCTGTGGATGGAATCTCGGTCTACTTGGGTTCGATCCCAAGGGGAATCAATTGAAGACATGAGAAGCACCCAGTCCTTGGGCTGGTCCAGTCTATGGCAGCCCAGTCAAAGACTGTGGTGTGTACGTATGTTCGTGGTAGTCGTTCGTTGATTCGATGCCTCTTTGCCTTACAAAAAAAAATTAACCATGATCAATTTTGATTTTTATTTTCAGATATGAACCAATAAATATCGGAAGCCTGAGAACAGTTGCAAAGATATTAGGGACGGTTTTGTGCGTCACGAGTGCTGCGGCAATGGCACTCATTAAAGGCCCCAAGCTTCTAAATTCGCAATTGCCTTCATCGAACTCTCTGTTACTAAATTCCAGTATTACTACCGGAAGTAATAATCTTTGGCTTTTGGGTTGTTTGTGTCTCTTTGCTAGCAGTTGTTGCTGGTCATTCTATCTAATTCTTCAGGTATATCACCTTCACCTAAACATCCACTAAACATGTAATATATATATATATATATGAGGAAAGTTCAAATGTGAACCACTTTTTGGTTGTGAACATGAGGACAACCGAGAGCGCGACACGGCTTTGAGTGTGGTCCCCTCCTTTAATTCAATGTCCTCCCATGAATCCATCTAGTCATCTGCCGTGGATATGACGTGGTGCCTAGTCATCCGCCACGTGTCGCGCTCTCGGTTGTCCTCACGTTCACAACCAAAAAGTGGTTCACATTTGAACCCACCCCTATATATATAATATTAGGTTTAAATGAGAAGTGCTAAAGAAATGAGAAGTAAAGAAGTGATCTCCACCACTCATCCGGTCAATAAAGGCGGCTTTGACCGGGGTGGGGTCCTTTAATAATCTCTACCCTCCCAATGAAGCTCGTCAATTCCCCTTGATCGCGTCCACCGTAACAGTCAAAGCCACATTTATTGACCGGATGAGTGGTGGAGATCACTTCTATACTTCGTATATATTTAGCACTTCTCATTTGAACATCTCTCTCTATATATATATGTATATATATATATAAGGTCAGGTTCAAATGTGAACCACTTTTTCATTGTGAACGTGAGGACAGTCGAGAGCGCGCCACGTGGCAATCTGACTTGCACGGGTTAGCTTTTATTCAGTCTGGCTTAGCTTTATTCAGTTTGAATAAAACTATTATACAAACTGAATAAAGCTAACTCGCGCGCTAAGTCGTCCGCGTCAAAGTGCGACTAAGCTTTATTCATACTGCATAAAGCTTTATTCAGTCTGTATAATAGCTTTATTTAGTATGAATAAAGCTTAGTCGAGCGCGTTTCAGATTGCCACGTGGCGCGCTCTCGACTATCCTGATGTTCACAATGACAAAGTGGTTCACATTTGAACTTTCCTCTCTCTCTCTCTCTCTCTCTCTCTCTCTATATATATATATATATATATATATATATAAGTCAATTTAGGGAAAACCTCAAAAAATGGAAATTTAAAAAAACACCCTAAATAGCCCTTCATCTGGACGATATGCACTACAAGTAATTTATAACATGTAGACGTGTACAAAAACTAAACAACTTATTTAGTTGTATACACAAGTCCATATTTTTTAGGTTTTCCCTTGAACCTCTCTGTCTCTCTCTATGTGTGTGTGTGAACTAAATGGGTTTCATATACGTATGTATATATTCTAACATGTTAAAACATGTATGTACGTATGTATGTATAACAGGTACAAGTGAATAAAAACCATCCGGACCACCTATCGGTGTCGACTTGGGTGTGTTTTACTGCAATGGTGCAATCCGCGATGGTTACATGGTTTACAGATCCAAATCTAGAAGAGTGGAAGATTACCTCGTATTTGCAACTTGGATCTTGCTTATTTGCGGTAAATTAACAACATTTATCAATTAGAATTCAGTGTCTTAATTTGGTTGTGTCTGAAATTAAACTTATGAACGGTATTCGTGTTGATCAGGGTATCATTGGTTCGGGAATTTCAATATTTGCGCAATCATGGGTGATCGAAAGGAGGGGTCCTGTGTTTTCAGCAATGTTCAACCCCGTAAACACTCTTATTGTCACCATTATGGCTTGTATATTTCTACAAGAACAAATATACGTGGGAAGGCAAGTTATTTTGATTATATATGTTAAAAGTGTCAACTTAGACCATTTCTTTTCAACCAAGCTTTCTTTTTCAATCGCTTGTTTAAAGATTAATCTAATAAGATTCTATATATTTTCAATATATATATAGAGAGTGAGAGAAAAGTTCAAATGTAAACCACTTATATATATAAAGACATGCTTTTCAACATGTCACAAAGCCATAAAGACATATTTTATAAGGATAGGCATCACCAAGAAACCAATGGTAGGGACACTTTTTTAAGGCACATTGGCTTTTTATGATTTATTTGTGCTACAACTTTAGCCAGAAATATTAAGAGAAAAAGAGTAACATATTGTAGTTTGAATTTGAGTTCTAATGATTATAATGATAGGACATAAAACCCTAATCGTAAATTATTGAAACTAGAACTTATTTTTTTAATGTTCTATATCGTAATTTGCAACTACGATAAAATTGTACGTTGTACGACTAACGGTTATCTTATAATTGATTTTATTTTGTATTACACCTATTAGTTTATGATACGTACTGCTAAAGAAAAAATTTGGATCCACATCGATCTGACTTATATTGCTTCAATTTTTTTCGAACTTCAGCGTGATAGGTGCAGTTGGCATCGTCATCGGGTTGTATGTGGTGCTATGGGGTAAAGCCAAAGATCACGAAGAACAACAGAAGAAATCAATGATATCAAATACAGATGAGATAAAAATAAAGATCAAGATTGTTGGAGTTTTAGTTGATGAATCCAAACCCCTTTTGCATGACTAATTAATTACCCAAACCAACAATTACTGAATTTTGCAGTAGATAAAAAACAAGACATGTTTTTGTTACATTTGTTCTAAGATGCATTTATTTAATTGGAATGGAATAGTCGAAAGATGTAGATCTTGATAGTTGTTTTTTTGGTTACATATATATACCATCATTACTTAAGTTTCTTTTCATGTTCTCCATGTTACACAAGAATAATTCAATTTATATGTTTACTATATTGTTAAGTAGCTATTTATATTCTTCTTCTTTTATGTTAAATTTAAATTTATAATTTGCCGATTCATACGTATAAATTTGGACTTTTATAAAATTACAAGATAAATATATAAGTCAGTATTAAATTTTATTATTACAACCAAAGTAATTTATAAAACTAATTGATAAGTATATTAAAATAACTTAGCATTAAATTTTATTAATAGAAAATACTTTATAAGGTTAATAATTAAACAGAATAATAAAAAAATAAATTGGGAAATGGAAAAATCAAACATAGCAAAAGCAAGACTAAGGGTTTGAAAGGAAAGCTAAAATTTGTGTTATCGAGTTTCATTTAAGGAATAAAATGGAAGGAAAGGGAGGGGTTTGGATGGGAAGTTTAGGCTTATTTTAGCTTAAAACTTATCATCCCAAAAATGGGAGGATTTGGAAGGAAAGGAAATAATTCTTCTCCCCTTCCCTTCCCATCCCTTATTAAACTCGAGAACAGGGCATAAGAGTTTTAAGGCAAAGCCTAGATGAACATTTTTCAAATTGATTAAGAGTTTCAGAGGTTGTTTGATAATTGTTGAATGGTTTGATGCTCGATAGTTAAGTTGTTAGAATGATTATGAAGCTCTTATGATATAATGCAAAACGAAATTGGTTGTTGGATAATTGTTGAGATCGAGATCAAGGCAATGAAAATTTAAGAGAGACATAAGATACAAAATCAATCAAAAAGTTTTATGAATATTAAGAAACAAGCCCTTTTTTATCAAACAAAATTTACTTTTTAATAATTCAGAAGCTATCCCTTAAGGCAGTACATAGCACATTGTTGGTTTTGGGGTCGGGCTCGGTGGGCTCGTGGTACGCCATCCACGGGTTCGTCGAGCGGTTTGGGAGGAAGATTCCCCAACCCGTCCATGCCCACTTCTTCTTTCTCTCTCTCTCTCTTCTTCTTTCTTTCTTTCTTTTTTTCTCTTCTTCTTTCTTTCTTTCTCTCTCTTCTATATATATATATATATATATATATATATATTTTAAAATTAATAAAAAATGATAAAAGGTATGAAGAGTTGAAAGGTTGTTGAGGATTTAAAAGTAAGATAGTAAAAAGCTGATACACTCTTGATATACCATTGAAAGGTTGAAATACCATTGAAAGGTTGAAACCACTGACTTATATTGTACTTATGGCCTAATAATATATAAGTGTTAAAAAATAAATAAAAAGTAGACAAATGTCTATTTCGAAAAGAATATGGGACAAAATTTGGTTCACAACAAAAAGCACATGTTATCCTGCTTTGCATACGCGGAAATGAGTCACGGTTTTTCTAATTTTAACAATATTTCTTTGGAAAGATACTTATTTTATAACTATAGTTCAATCAACCACATAATAATATATTAACAAGGATTATCATCTTATTTCTTTCAACAAAAAAAGACAAGGATTATCTTATATTATTTTAAGAACTTATTATATGAGACAACCAATGATGATTTCTTTTCATGGTTATTTGGATTAGCGCGCACATCTCCATTGATCATATAGGATGGCTTTATATGCAAACAGAATAAGACATGACAAGGTAGAACATGATAGGACATGACAGAACAGAACAGCTATTCAGCGTTTGGTAAGATATGACAGGACAGGACGGACTGAACAGAACAGAACTGATTAGATGATCATTTTACCCCTGGTGAAATGTTTAGCGTTTTTTACCTAATAGTCGATTTAAATGAAAATTAACAAAAAAAACTCCAATTTATGTATCAACAAAACTATAATAAAAAATCATAACTTGCAAGATAAATAATACCAATATACATTATTAGTTGTATTTTCGATCGAGTTTCGGCTATGAAATGTTGTCCTCGAAAATCAAAATTAGTTGTGAAGTATTTCAGACCATGTCGGATTCGGATTTAATCGGGTGTAACAATTTATGTTTTTCTTTTCTTTTTCTACCAAATTAGTAGAAAATAAAAATAGTGTTCAACAAAATTTAAAGATGAATATATATATATTTTAAGTAAGAAAATTTGAATAAAAAAATATCTAGTGACAAATTTACTTCTATATTAGATATAATAATGATTATAAATTCAATCTTAACATTTCGTTTACATGCTTAATCATTGAAGATTAAAATAAATTCAAACTGCAAAATCCAAATTTCAAATGTTAAAAATTAAATTAAACACTTAAACTAATAAAAATAAATTCAAATCTCAAAGATCTACATAAAAAAATTACAAAAAATATTAATAAAATATTTTATTCGGGTTTCGGGTGAGTTCGGGTAATGGGTACGGAGACCCTACCCGAACCGAGTAACTCGTCATAAAGTTGGATTTCGAAAATTGAGTTAGTTCGAGTTATGTGGGTCACGTAGATTCGAGATTTTTTTAATCGGATTTTCGGTTTTTGGGATTTGGTCGAGTTTTGTTCATCCCTAAGTATGAGGCAATTATAAAGAAAGAGAAAATCAATCGGTATTTTGAGGGGTATAATGGTAAATTTGACTTTGTTCTACTTAGTTCCAGGGGGTAGGATGGGACAGGCTTGTCCCATTCTTGTTCTACTTAGTTCTGATGAGTCCCACATAAATGTCTGCCAAACATGGGACAAGTTTGTCCTGTCCTGTCTCATCTTGTTCTGCGTACCAAACGCAATCCCTAGCAATGTTAGGGGTTTATCTAAAAGTTTATTCAAACGCTTATCGTTAGGAGCTAACACTCCAACTTATTTTATCAGGTAAAATTTTAGTCTATTAAAACAGTATAGTATGCAACAATTTGTCTGATAATCATTTATAGGGTAAGAGTTGTTATCCTCACTTAGAGGATAAGACTCACCATACTTATCATCACTCTTATCAAATGTCGCTTAGCAGAAAATAGAGTTGAAGAAACATAAACCAAATAACCCAGTTTCTCTATTGTACTTAAAACCGAAAACAAGTGATGACAATAACTAAGCAATCAATGTAAATAAAGAGTAGAGACAATGCAAAAGAGATTTACGTGGTTCAACATAAGTGTATACATCTGAACTAAAAAAGATGGCCCTTTGTATTAGGTTAAAAATCGACCTCCTATACCCTTGTAGATGTATTCTTTCAATTCTTTTTTTCCTTCTTACTGCTATCAACTTCTGAGCGAGTTTACATATACAAGAGAATTGGCTCATTTGACCATGGGCCAAGTTAAAGACTTGTAAAATTAACCGAAAGTGCTCCTTGCATAAAGTGTGCTTACGCCTTATGATAAAACATTTGTTGTCCAACTCTTTAATATACAAAAAGATATGCTTGAATAAGGTGTGTCAAGTCATTATTACAAGGTGACTTCTACCCAACATAATTACAATTCTCCACCTCGTACTATATTTAATAGACCTCAAGTTATGGACGATCTTAATGAGAAATTGCACACCCTCCTTGTAGAACTCAACAGGCTGCACCATTTGACCATGGTTGTCTACATACCTATGGTCTATAGGTGTGAACGCCCTAGGCGGAGAGTCTGAAAATATGCCTTATTCCAAGAAACAAAGAACAAACTACTTTCCTTAGCAATAGGGGTGAGCATCTGAACCAAGTATCTGCCAATGGAACCGGAACTACATATCCTTTGGAACCGGAACCGTCTTGGAACCGCCGGTTCCAAAACCAGAACCGATGTGATTGGTTCCAGTTTCGGTTCCTAAAATACGAAACCGATTGGGACCGTTTTCGATTCTCATTTTTGTGGAACTGCTAACCGTCGGGTACCTGTCGGAACCGGTTCCACTATATATATTTTAATAAAAATATTTACATGCATACAATGTTTAATACACTAAGATTGAAATTATTATTACCTTTTACGTTTACACACTTACACATATACATTTACGACCACTTTCTTCAATTGACTTATTTAATATTTCAAGTTGTGTTTTTTGTTATTTTCATTTCAAAATTGGTTGTAATCATTTATATAATTATTAGCTTTAGTTTTCATCATATAAGTTTTTATCGTTTGTAGGATTTATTTAGTTATGTGGGGACTATATAATAACTAATAATTACTTTTTATAACATAAAATAATAATAAATATATTTGAAAAAAATAGACACCGGGTACCGGGTTTTGGAAGCGGAACCGGCGGTTGTAAGACCGGTTCCCAAATATAAAGAACCGATGCAAGCGGTAACGGTTTCGGTTCCTGCTTTCGAGGACCTGAAGGTTCCGATTCCGGGATTGGTTCTGATGTGGTAATATAAAATAGGGGATAGCTCTCCGAAATGTATTGAACTATCCCCAAAAATCTATTGTGTGTATCCAACTACAAAAAATGCTATTGTGTGTATCAAATTTTATTTTTTTTGCTATTGTGTTACAAATGACTTGTAATTTTGGTAAACTGATACACACAATAGAAGAAAAAATAAAGTTTGATATATTAAAAAAAAAGTTTGATACACACAATAGCAAAAAAAATAAACTTTGATACACACAATAGCATTTTTGGTAGTTGGATATACACAATAGATTTTTGGGGATAGTTCAATACATTTCGGAGAACTATCCCCTATAAAATATTAACCAAGTTTTACCCTTTTATTCACCATACTAAATTACCACAAAACAGACAAGCGTACCTTATTAGTAATACTTTAGCATAGATAAATTAATGTATTATTCTTACCACTTGGAATACTTAAGCTAGAAGAGCTACTAAAACTATAATTAATCAATCTAAAAAGATTGCTTTTGAAAAAGGGGTTTTGATTTATAAAATATGTAACTGGTAATAAAACTAACAAGAAGTGGAAAACTGATACACAAACACAACTCATAGATAATTGTATTTACAACGAATAAATTAAGAACTTCCTTATAATGATTTGATTCAATCATTTAACACAATGATGTCAAAATTCCCTAAGACTCATTCAACCGAATTTATCCAGGTTATTTAGCCATTCATGACCGGGTTATCGAACCTTAATCTCCAATCCACTTAATCCAAAGTGAAAGGTAGAAAATGTTGTTTAATCAATAGGAGTCTGTCTACTAATTGTTAGATAATAAACAAACTCAATCAACGATTTCAAGTAGCGAAAGTTAAGATTATCAATTGACTAAAACAATTAAGAACCAACAACCATCATTAATATAAATCAAACCAACAATAAAGTCATCAATCCAAAGTGTAAAACATGAGAAACTAGTACATAGACATACTAGTCATAGAATCTAATAAAGAACAAACCATAGACCAACCGTTCTTGATGTAGAAACCTTTCGAATCATCTCCTTTCGTGTTGTCTTCTCGAGCATCCTTCTTAGGTGGAAACCCTAAGTGGCTCCCATACTTCTGACCTAATTTCTAATCTAAAACTGAATTATTGAATGGTACATCTGATAAAAGTAGCTAACGGTTGTATTTAAAATAAATCAATCAGGCTAATTCTTGCCATCGTGAAGCCTAGCTTCGCGATGCGAAGCTATCTGATAAGGAAGTTGCAGATTTTATGTGATCTTTTCTATATTTATCTCTCACATGCTTTCTTTGGGGTTAAGCAACCAATCTTGGAAAGCAAGTCGGTAGTCTTAGAGACTAAATTTTGCATATTTTCATGATTTCACAAAAGTCTCCATTTTGACGTTTTTTACCCTCTTTTTAATACTTTCTGTATTTCACTCCCAAAATTATCTGAAACTGTAAAGTACACCCTTTAAGTAACAATCATATACAAAATGGGTCTAAAACATATATAAAAGTGGGGAACTAGCATTCTAAAAATATGTATAATTTTAGCTATATCAAGTTCCATGAATTTTGGCTAGGTACCTGCCTTTGCTCAAAACATGCAAAACATCATATATGCTCAAAACATGCAAACTAATTCTTAGGCATCTCGTAAATAGATATGCCTCAATAAATTGAAAGTGTTAAAGGGTTGTGGCGGCATTTACTTACTACAGCAAGTTGAGCTTTCAAAATAAAGTTACACCTTGTGCTAATGCCAACTTGAAGTTTTATTTGTGATGTCACTCATCCATGTAGCCTTTACGTCTTCTGTATGTGCATATGTTGGAGATGCTCTCATGGCTTACCATTTCTACACTTAATATTGTCCATAACTTATAATTAATGAGTGTTGCATACCTTGATTTACCTAAACTTGAGATCAGTAGCTTCTCAACCAAAGGTCGTATTTTCTACTGATAACTTAAGATTTAGAATGAATAAACAAAGACAAGGATGGGTATGCCACGAATCTTAACTAAATCACATTATACACTCTAAAAAGTGCGTCTAAAGTTTTAGGGACGTTTTATACTGAAGATAACCTAAAAATGCAATAACCACACAATTACAAAATATGTAGATCAACAAGATTCAAGACCAAATACTCAAATAACTAGGATTCAAAATTCAAGAAATCTCACTTCATTTTAATTTCCCAAACACCAAATCTGAGTCTTTTATTATGTTTTTACCATTTTATAGTGTTTGGAGCTAAGTGAAGGATTTGATCTTATTTTGTGCATATTTTGAAAACTACCAACAATTAGTGTTGTAGTGGATTGTCGTAGAACTGGATAGTTGGCAATGACATGGACATCATAATCTTCTTTTAAGCCAAGTTCGGTTCCTTAAATGATGTAGTTTGTTCCGACTGAGGTTAGGCTAGGGGTGTAAGCAAGTCGAGCTTTTAACGAGCTACTCGAGCTCGAGCTCGTTTATCTCGAGCTCAAACTTAATATTACTCGAGCTCGAGTCGATCTCGAACACAAAATCGAGTTCGTTTAAATTATCGAACCGAGCTTTATAATACCAATGTTCGACTCGGCTCGTTCGAAAACTCGATTAAATTTTTCGAGCCGAGTCGAGTCGAGCCGAGCCATTCGAGCATACCTTTTTTCGAGCCAAACATGTTCATATATATTTATTAATAATAGTATTAAAATATAAAAATTATCGAGCTCAAGTAGATAAACGAGTTAATCGATCGCGAGTTCGAACTCATAAACGAGCTTCGAGCTCGAGCCCGATAACTCAAAAAATATTCGAGCTCAAGCTCGAGCCTACATTGAAAAAGTTAATCGAGCTCAAGTCGAGCTCGAGCCCATCATTATTTTTTGAGCTCGACTCGATTAACCCACTACTCGACTCGGCTCGGCTCGGCTCGTTTACATCCCTAGGTTAGGCATCTTGTTGAAGAAAAGGATATGATGTAATGAAGATGATAGCTTTTTGTTTTAACGAATTCCACTTGAGTACTTTATTGTTTGACATTTTGGTAATGTAGGGGAATATTATATTCCATCTCTTATTATGCTTGTACTAGTAGATGTTGTAGGCGGATGCTTTTATGCTTTCCTTAGTAGTATAAATAGTTGATAGTTGCAATGTTTTGAAGGCACCCACCGAAAAAATAGCTCATCCTATTAGTTGCTACTTTATATTTTTAATATGAGTCTTTAAGCTTTTGGTATATTGTTGCTTAGTGTCATAGCATTTGTTTACATTTTAGTAGCATCCTTACAATTCTTACAATTTAAGATTACGCATTACATTGATGCCATACGTTTATGTCATTTACATTTTTGCATTTACAATTTTAGTCATTTACATTTTATGCATTTAAATTGTGACTGTCCAATAATATCCTGCACCAGTGTAAATCGATGATAGGCTGATTCCCTAACATGGGTGTAAGTGATGGTTGGGAGATGAAAACTGGTTAATTGGTTTTGCTACTAGTTATATTTTTTACTCTTCACTCCCTACTTTTGAGTTTTATCCAAATAATTTTTGATGAAGTGACGTAGATTGTTTCACTTCTAACGAAAAATAAAATGGGCTGGAAGCATTTTAGGCCTTGGCCCATTTAGGGAGAATAGTGGGCTGGGCTATAATGGAAAAGAGATGAAGCCCAGACTTTAATATCATTCTTTACAAAAACACACATAAAAGCTATGGCGTGAAACCCTAATCGCGATCTGCGGCTATCCATCTCGTCTTTCGATCTTTCAGGAGCTCTTCAGCCATGGTAACAACTCTAATCTTCTCTCTTCCATATATCTTCTTGTTAATTTACCTTCTATTTTGTTGCTGAGAAAACTGCAAGCTTTTGGCTTAATCCATCTGTATTTTAGTACTTGATTCATTTGATTAAAAGTGTTTTTGTTCAATTTCTTCTTTGGACTTAAATCCTTTTTAAGTGAGTGGCCATCTGATCTAATACTCATATATTTATGCATTTGAAGGTAGCTGTTCTTAAAATGTTATGTGTGTATTGAATGTTGTAGGAATCACTTAGAAAATAGCATAGAATTAAAGTGTTTCTTGTCTATTCCAATGGGATTGGCTTGACAAGACTTGGAACTTTTGGATTTTTATCATCTTTAACAAACCTCTTATTTCAGGATTTTGATTCAAAAACTTATAGTTAAGACTAAGGCTAATGCCAATATTTGCAGATGTATATTATCTAGACTATGTATGATATCTATATTAGAATTAGGTTCAAACAAGAACAAAACCAAATTGCAAGAATGAAGGAACCAACAAAATCACACGTGATTTTGTGCATGGACGCCCACTCCCGGCTCACCCACTCGCGTTGTCGGAGCGTGGCTTTTTCCATCGCAGCACAAAATCAAATGTGATTTCCCTGGTTCCTTTGTTCTTGCAAATTGGGTTGTTCTTGTATGAACCTCCCTCATCTATATTATGTTTCTTTATCAAAATATGCTTTTTAATGTCAGCTTGTTTTTTTTTTCCTCATTTGATACCAAAAGTTGACCAATGCAACTGCAATATTATAAGAGGTTATTTGTTTCTCAAAAAGTAACTCTTAAAAGCTGTTAGTGTTAACTCTGAAGATTAAGAGGTTTGCGGACTCAAGGCTCTTTGTTTTATTTTTAAGGAAGGGTTTGAAGACCTCTAACTGTCCAAAAATTTAAGAGTTGCACCATCCACTTCTTATTTTTAAGATGTGAAATTAGACTTTAGACTTCAGACATCTTAAAAAACAAATGGTACCTAATACTAGCATTTGTAGCAAAATATGATGCAAATCTTTTCTTTTTTACAGGTGAACGTTCCTAAGACGAAGAAGACTTACTGCAAGTCTAAGGATTGCCGAAAGCATACTTTGCATAAGGTGACACAGTATAAGAAGGGAAAGGATAGTTTGGCTGCACAAGGAAAGCGTCGTTATGACAGGAAACAGTCCGGTTATGGTGGTCAGACAAAGCCTGTGTTTCACAAGAAGGTCAAAAAAAATACTTTTTTAAGCTTTTCTTTGTTCAATTTTTTTTCTCCAAATTGGTTGTTACAATGAGTTTTTCGGTACTTGAGCTTATGTACACCTTGACTAAATAAATACGTTCTAAAGTTAACATCCAGATAAATCCTCAATTGGTCCTTATGCGACTTGAATTAGTTTGTTACAACGAGATTTTGGTGTCGAGTTGTAAGATTTTGTATAAAGTTATAAACCCCTCTTGGCATGATTGGAAGGTGTTTGAATATGGCCATTTCCTAATGATTTGAAGTCATTGTATGATACAGGCAAAAACCACAAAGAAGATTGTGCTAAGGCTGCAATGCCAAGGGTGCAAGCATGTGTCCCAACACCCAATTAAGGTCAGCTTTGAATGTTTCATATATATCTATAGTATTAGGTTCAAATGAGAAGTGCTAAAAAATACGAAGTATAGAAGTGATCTCAACCGTTAATACGGTTGAGATCATAGTTGACTAGTCAAAGCCAGCATTATTGACCGATTCATGGAGGACATGATTCACGGATGGTGGCCACGATTCAAGGAGTGTGACCAGTCAAAGCCGCCTTTATTGACCGAATGAGTGGTGGAGATCACTTCTCTACTTTGTATTTCTTTTAGCACTTCTCATTTCAACCTAATACCATATGTATGTATGTATGCATGTATGTATGTAGAGGAAAGTTCAAATGAAAAATCATTTTCATTGTGAACGTGAGGACTACTAAAATCGTGCTACTTGGCAATATTCACTCTGAATATCATGCATTATTCAAAGTGAATAAATTTTAGTTGGGTCTTTATGTTCACAACGAAAGATATGTTCACATTTGAACTTTCATATATATATATATATATATGTATATATGCATATATGCTGATGATGTGCAGTTACTAATTAATGGTTGATCCTGTGCTTTGTGCAGAGGTGCAAGCATTTTGAGATTGGTGGAGACAAGAAGGGCAAGGGAACATCTCTTTTCTAGAGGGAATATGTGTAATTTAGTTGCAGTTATTCATTTTTCAATTTTGGTAGACTTGAGATTTACAATGAAAGTGACTTTTGCTTTTGACACATGTGGCTTGACTTGTAGTAAGTTGGTGAAGGAAATGTGCAACTTTTCCAGTTATTTCTTTCTACTTGCAGCTGTGGTTTCATATGATGGATTGCTTGTTTTAGAATATTAATTTGGTGGTTCATAAATCTAAATTTTGCATCTACTTTGGCACTAATTTGGAGCTGTTGAAGCTAGTCATGGGATGAGATGAAATTATTTGTAGTAGGAATTTGTTAAGGTGAAAATAAAAATGAGAGGGTTAATGAGATTAAAATCCTAAACCATAACTAGTCCTACCTGCTCATCTTTTTCTTTGTATTATTTAAGGCTTTTGGGATTCCTTATTTGAAGGTGATTATCATTTATTTATTTTTAAGATGAGTCTTTTAAAATGTTTGGATGAGATTTTTAAAAAACATGCTTATAACTTTTTATATGGAGAGAAAACTACTTTTCAAAGAAGGTATTTCATTTTAACTTTTTTTTTTAGATGCAAGTCGCTTTTAAAAAACATCAGTTGTTTTAGATAAACAGCCCCAAAAACCCCTAAGATTGCCTGTCATGGTATCACTTCCGGTGAACGTGATGCATCTAACGATGTTATTGCCGAAGTTATAATTGAGATTTGGAATTCTTACAGTTACCACACTTGCAATGAGAAAAAGGAAGATACGATTTAACATGTGTCGAGTTCTCTAGATTTTTGAAGAAATTAAAATTGGGTATGAGCCCTATTTTAGACGCTTGATTATTTCATGTGTTATATAAAATCAGTTAGCCATTCAAGATGGTCTAAAAATAGTTAAACCCATACTTGATAAGTTTATGTTTATGTTACAATGAATTTTTACGAAAGGTAAAGAAACTACCCTCCATATATAGAAACTATTGAGATTTGAGAGAATGTTTGGTTTTAAAGATTTGGACCAAAACTTTAATATTTCTCTTAGGTGGAATTCAACTTATATGATTTTTGAAATTTGAAAAAAAAAAAAAATCAAACGTTGAATAATATTCATTATGCTT
Organism: Centaurea solstitialis; assembly: GCA_030169165.1. Classification (NCBI taxonomy): domain Eukaryota; kingdom Viridiplantae; phylum Streptophyta; class Magnoliopsida; order Asterales; family Asteraceae; genus Centaurea; species Centaurea solstitialis. Next base: position 70,933,135 of record CM058042.1, read on the forward strand.
GTAATACTCTCGGTGTATTAGATTAGGAAGGCTTAGGTGATTATACGATATTTTGGGTGATTTTAAAAATGCAACAACCATTTTATTTAATAACTTCTTTACTGTTAAATCAAATAGTTATTTTGGTAAGTAAGATACAACTACTGATGGCCAAAAACCGGGCCCAAGCTGGTTAAAACCGGTTACTTACTGTGCCGGTTAAAAACAGTAGACGGGTTTAACCAACTAAAGGTAACCGGTTACGGGCCGATGGATTTGGGTTATAACTGGTTAAGGTTAATTATAACCGGTTAACTTTGACCGGTTAATAATCGGTTAAGGCTTATTGTTTTTTTTTTACCACTTTTCTTAATAAAATTATGTATTAATTCTATAAACTTTCAAAAATAAATAAATTATGGGTCACTCAAATTACTTAAAAAAACGTTACCGGTTAGGTTTTGGTTTCAAGATGAGAAAAAGGTACTAGGACCACTTAAACCGAAATATAAAAGTGCGTTAAGAAACGATCAGAAGTTCATAATGTTAATAATGTCTTAAATGTGGGTCAAAACCAATCGCAAAAGTTCAACAACTAAAAGTTCATAAAATATTTCAAATGTGTATCATAAGCGATCTCAAACCACTTAGGATGTGTTTAGTTGTGGAAAAATTTCCTGTTTTATAGAAAAATTTTCCATTAAAAATGAAAAATCAAAAAACTTGTTTACTTGATTCAATTTAAAATTTTTTTCCAAGAAACCAAAATTTTCATTTTCAAAATTTACACTTGAATTAGAAAACTACTTTTTATAGTTTTTCAATTCTCATTTTCATTTTCCATTTTCACTTTCAATTGTCATCCCCTTCTCGTCGCCGGCCACCGCTACCACCGTCACCACCGCCACCGCCAGTCACCAGTCACCATCGCTGCTACCACCACCGCCGCCAGTCCCCTTCTTGTCGAGGCCACCGCCACCACCGCCGTTGCCGCCGAGGCCCCCACCACCATCGCTGCCAAGGATTGAAAAAATGAAAAATGATAGAAAAATGCTCAACTAAACGAGTTTTCTAGTTTTCTAAAAATGGAAAATGAAAACTCTATCATTTCAAGTAAATAGGTTTTCTAAAATTTTCATAGAAAACTGAAATATAAGACAAGTTTTTGAAAACGTTTTCTATGAAAATGAAAACACTTTTCCACAACTAAACATAGCCTTAATGTTTGGTATTCGTTTTCCCTTTCCTTTTTCTATTTTGTTAGATATTGAGAAGATATGGTTAGTTTAGTAGAATATATTAATATAAGACAAGATAGGGATAGTTCATGCCAAAATAGAGAGAGAATTTCGAAAGTCATATATTCACCTAACTTCTAATTCGGGAAAAACATGGAACCGAGAATTGACGAACTAAATCCTAAAAGAACTCAACTAGCGACATCACTAAAGATGGAGCTTGGAGAGGTGAAAGAAGACTCGAAGAAAACAAATACATCAAGAACCTAACAACCAGCTAACAACATTGGCGACCAAGCTTTTGTTAACCTTCAAGCTTTAGGCTATTTAAGTTGATACATTTCAAAATGTATTTCCAAGTGTATTTGATGAATTGGAGACCAAATATAAAATGAATTCGAAATCAAGTTTATAACAAAATTGTAATTAAATGTATTTGTAAGTGTATTTGATTAATCAAATTACACAATTTAAATTGTATTAAGATAACATTTTTTGTATTCTTAAACATTTTCAAAAGAAATTATAGGTAAAAGAGAACTTAAGGAGTGGGTGCGTAGGCCGTTGATCTCCTTAAGGAGTGGGTGGGTAAACTAAATGTTCATGTTATTTTGATAGTTGATTTGCACAAGTGTCATAATGATTAAATTTAAGCAAATTTATTATTATTTTTTTAGTTTTTGAATTTAAGGAAAAAATAAAATATGTGGGATCTGGTAGAAAATGAATGAGTTCTATAAGTATAAAACTAAAGTATTTGTGGAATGTAAAAAGAAATTAAGCTAAGTTTATACATGCCAACTGGGGCTAGCTTGGTTGGTAGAGGGGTCATCCTCTTGGAGTAAAAGACTGTTGGTCCCAAGTAGGTGACCTTCAAGCTAGGATAGTGTTTGGGATTATAGAAGGGGGGGGGGGGGGGGGGGGGTTGAATATAATCACACAATTTTTCACTTTTAAATTCTTGTTATATTAACAATATGAATTTACAGATTGTTGCGGAAATAGAAAAGACAAATAGTCTAAACTAAACAATCTAAGTTCTTTCACTATGCACTAAGTGAGAAGATGTAAGAAAGAAGATAGAGGGAATAAAGAAAGAAAGGACTTGAGTATTTTTGGATTCAGAAGAGGTATGGAGAACATCTTCTTCACGTCCAATTTATACTCCATGCATTAAATGCATGCAGACCTACTTTTGTGACGTGTCACGCTGTAATTGGTCTGTTGTACTATTTACTATAAACAAATACTCTTTGCATGGTGTGCAAAAGGAGGATGTTTGTAAACAGTTGCCTTGAGGTCTGATAAGTACGGAGGGAACAGTAAAGAGACTGTCCTTATGTACTTTTGTGTCAGTAAAGGCGGATAATCCTTTTGTGCATTAGACTAAGACACTTTTCTAATCCTTCAGGATCAGGATACTGATCAGTGACTAGGGTCCTGATACTGATGAAGTTCAGGGTCACTTGTATCCTGTTGAGTCTTCAGGATGTCATACGATATTGAGCAGCCTGCTATCACTGAGTTCCGTCTTCAGATCACGAGCATGCTGTTCCTGTCATCAGCTATTTCTTCGACGTCGCTGATGGTTCTTTGTGTATGATCTTAATGTCTTCAGGAGGTCTTCACTTCAGTGGATAGGATCAGTAGACTGCAGAACAGACTCGTTCGTCTCCTGATCCTGATCCTGATTACTATAAAAATAAGTTACAGCATAAGTAACATGGAATAACACTGAACAGACTCAGTGATAATTCCTCAAGCTATAACAGAAGTAAAAACCTATTCACTAAGTAAAGATTCAGGATCATTATCATTTTATCAGGTCTTAGGAGAGCTGGATCAACAATCTCCCCCTAAATGATAATGATAAGACAACAGAGTAATTGTCTTAATCTAGAAAGGTTAGAAATAAATCTAAGTCTAGAACTAAACAGTAGGAAATAGAACTCATAAAGGTACATGTCCCATTTACTGTTTTGATGGATCTTTTTCAGTACTATGATGGAATAAAGTACAATGCACAGAGTTGCATTTTCATTAATCTCAGTAAGGTTACAAGAGTAAGAAAAATACAAGAGTACATGAATAAAGTACTGAAAGAAAAGATTACAAAATATTCTAACTATCAGAGTCTTCGCTAACATATTCAGTCTTGACTTGTATTGGAACTGGAGTGTCACTGAATGCGAGTCTGTGATTGAGTATAGCTCTGACAGTGCGAATGATCTCTTTATTGTCTTGGTTTTCTTTATCCTTTTGAGCAGTGAAGAGGACTGAAACCAAGTGTTCATATGGTGCTTTGTGTAGCTCGCTGAAACGCTGAAAGCGTAGGATCTTTGAGTTGTCGCATACACAAATACCATGAACAGGTTCTCTGATGACTTGTCCTTCAGAGAGAGAGACTCCTAAGGGGAGTGAAAGATCAAGCATCGAGAGATCCAGAGGCTTGACAACCACCCTGGGCATGCAGGGAGTTGGTCTTCTTGTTGAGGTGCCTGCAGATCTTCGAATAGGTTGCTGAGGTAGGACTGAAGAGTAGTGGAGCAGGTCATTAGGTATTTCCGTTGTCCTTCTGATGCGTGCAATAAGTCCTTTGATGACTTCTTCTACTTCAGCCCGATAGTTCTTGTTGGCTTTGGGAAGTAGGGATCTGATCTCGTTCCACTCTGACAAGTTGTAACGATCTAACTTGTCCAGAGTGTGTTGCACGTCCTTGACTCTTGAGCGTTTGACGGTGATCCATGTTTTTGCTCTTTTGCCGCGAGTTCGGCTGAGATGGATTCCAGAGATAGCAGCACCATGTTTTCTTAGGTGTAGACGATCTCTGCACCAGTCAAGCTCAGCGTTTACTTCTTCAGTCTGTTCCTCTGCATTTTTGTTGAAGACCTTCAGAGCAGCCTTCTGTGCAAGAATAGGATCTGCACTTATTTCAGCATCTTCATCCACAAAATCTGATGCAAGCCTTCGGGCGGCTTGAGCAGAGAGGAAGGCTTCCTTCTGCTTCTTATTATGCTCTTCTTGAGCCTGTACAACATTTATGTATTCCTCCTGCGATAGATAGGCGAACTCGGAGTCACAAGAGGTACGAAGAGGAATTTTTACTCTTGTACTCTCGAGTCGCTCTATCACGGCGTTTAAACGCCCATCCCTGTTGACAATAGCAGAGTTGTCAGGGTAATTCTCACCTTCAGATCTAGGGGAGTTAGAGGGAGGAGATCTGGGAGAAGAAGCAGGGGTAGAGAAGTCATCAGAGATGAATTCATCATCTGATGATAGGCAAATGGTTTCAGGAGGGGCTCTTATTTCAGGGGTTCTGGAAGAGGATGCTTCAGGGTTAAAGCGGGTTGGTTTAGAGGGAATGGATTCAGGGTTTAGAGGAGTTACTCTGAAAGTCATTCTGCTTAATTCGGCTCTTGTCTGTTCTGATGGACTATTCTCCATGAGGCGAATAATCTCACCAGTGACAGAACCAAAGTTCACATCCTGAAAGTCAGAGTTTTCTTGGTTTTTGGGTTCAGAGGTTTGTTTAGGAGAAGAATGAGGTGTTGGTTCAGGGGTAGGTTGTATGGGTGGTTGGTAGACAACCATTTGTAGGTTGTTTATTGGAGAGTCTTCAGAGGAGGTGTCAAGGGTGATGGTTTCAGGTGCATGTTTAGTTTTAAGGAGAGAAGAGATTGGTTGGTTATCAGAGGATGAGGGAGAGGATGGTAATAGTAACGTACCAGGTGCACCGGGGTTCTCCTCCTGAGATTGTGCAGGCCCTGGAGTGGGCGTTGAGGTTGGAACCTTCTCGACTAGAACCTTCTCGACGAAGAAATCGTCTTCTTCATCATCTTCATCATCATCTTCTTCATCCTCCTCGTTCGTTCCCCCTTGGTCGTTGGTTCTCCAGTTGGTGGAGGGGGAGTAAACGGAATGGTCTCTAGGCTGTATCTCCCCCTCAACAGGTGCCTGTACCAAGGCGGCTGTTGATAAATTCCTCTGGAGGAGAGAGGCCATGTCGCTAAGGACTTTGCGCGTGATGAAGGAAGATGATATCAGGGAATGCAAAACATCCCTGTCTGCAGCGGTGAATGATGGAGGTGGTGCAGGAGCAGAGGTGAGGGCGTTGACAGCATTGGTGAGGCCAGTCACCTGCTCCTGGAGGGCGCGGAGGCCTACTTCCTGAGCACCCAACCTCTGAACCACTGTTGATTGGAAAGTGGTGAGAGAGTTGGTGCTGTTGTTGATGGTGGTGGAGAGTGCAGGCAGAGCAGAGGCCTTCAGGTCATCAATAGATGCCTGAAGGTTGTTGGAGGAGGTGGCCACTTGTGAGACCTTGTCATGGATGTTATCCAGACAAGGAATCGAAAGAGTAACAGCCGTAGGTGGCGGAGAGTGGCGGCGACGGCGGCGGCAGTGGCATTGGCGGCGGCGGCTTCAGCGGTACTGGCAGCGGCCTTTGCAGCGGCAAGCTCCAGTTCCAACGCCTGGAGGCGTGCCAGGTGCTCGTCCTCCTTCTGTTGGAGGGCTGTGCGGGCCTCCTGCAGATGTCGTTCAGCGGATTGCCGACGTAGCTCAGCTGCGTTCAGCTGACGCTCGGCGTCCGTGAAGACGAAGTCATTGAAGGGGTCATCCTGATGAAGTTGGGGATGCCCTTCAGTGGCTGCTCCTAAAGAACCTGTAATCAGAGTAGCTAAGTGAGTGCTAGACGACTCAGTAGCTTTCACAGAAGAAGAGATGACAATGTTATGCTTAATAGTATTACTTGAGGCTAGGAGGGTATCAGAGCGATTACCCTCCACGTTCTCTGAGTGTTCGAGGTGAACAACCTCAGGTTCTTGTTGTACAGGAGCAGTGATAGGAGTATCTGCAGGTGAAGATGTTTTAGATAAAGGAGATGGTTTATTAAAGAGTTGAGGCAGGGTAATATAGTATTTCTTACCAGCCGCCTGTTTCTTTTTCTTCTGCGCCTTAGACTTGGCGCGTTTTGGAGGAGGTGGAGGAGTGGCAGAAGAAGGTTGGGGGCGCTTCAGGAGCGCAGATGAAGTGGTTGCAGCTGGGGAAGTCAGTATGGGGTTAGCTACTGACATAGCATGCAGAGAAATAGAAGAATGGGGTTTGGAAGAGAAGAGAGAGTACATACCTTCAGTTGGAGTGGTGGAGTGCTCTTCATCCTCCTGAACTTGTTCAGGAACAACCAGAACAGTGGAGAGAGGGACGTCGTCAGGTTTTGGAGGAACCTGATCCAGGAACTTAGGCCCGAGGGCGTAGTTGTTGGAGTTCCCGATTTTGGGGTAGTTTGGCCCCATATGCAGTTCCAGGACTGCCGAGAAGAACCTGGTGAAGGCAACGTTGACGACCCGTTTCGTGTTCCTGACCTTCTTGACCATGTCCTCCCATATGCAGCGAGCATAGTCAAACTCGCGATTTTTGATCGCTGAGAAGACCATATGCTGAATTACCGTGGGGAACTGCTCCGTGCTTCCTGTCTTGCCAGATAAGCACAGGCCAAACGTATTCCATATGTAATAGAATGTAGCGTTCAGGCCTGTCTTATGGACAGTAGCAGCAGTCTTTGGAAGCATGACGCCATCCTTCACAGGCCATCTGTAGCCAATGGCGTCCAGGAAGTCGATGATTTCGTCGGAGGTAGGAGCAGGAGGGAAGCGTTTCTTCTTTGGGAAGTTGAGCACATTCCTCAGAGTTCCGAAGCCAAAGGAAATTATATTTTCCTTGATCTGGAACTTGATGACCTCCCGTAGGACACCCTTGGAGTTCCTTTCCTTGGCAACAGTGGCAGTAGACCACAGTTGTTGCAGCATAGGTTTGTTCGGCTTTGGGTCTATTGTAAAAGCCGTTTACAGAGGGCTGCTCAGGAGGAAGTTCTTTGCAGGCAGTAGATATTCCTTGCCTTCTGGGATGTCAAACAGGCCAATGACGTTGTTCTGCTTGAACTGTACGTCATGCTGCGGAATTATGATCGGCAGGCTTTCAGTGGCGGTTTGCAGTGGTGTAGCTTCAGAAGAGAGTTGGGCGTCCAAAGAGGAAGTAGTAGCAGCCATCCTGTTAAACACAAAAATAACATATGTGGATGATTAAAGATCCAAAATATGCATTTTTCTTCATTTTTCAATGAACACAGAATATGTTTATAAAAATGGTGAAATCCTTTATACTTGGAATGGATTGGATACCAAAATTCACAAAAAGAATGTGTTTTGGTATTAAAAAGAAACTTTTATTTTGATGAGAAGATATCAAAATAAGAGTTTATGATTTTTCTTAAAGAAATAAGAAAATCATATAAAAAGTTTTAACAAAAATCTCAGAAGATTTTGGGAAAACTAAGATCAAACGAAGTGATCTTAGGGTTTTTGGAAGAACGTATAACAAAATAAGTTGTTTAGTTGAAGAAAAAAAAACCAACTTACAATGTGGAAAGAACAAAGAACAACAAAAAAAAAGACACTTACGATGATCTTGTGTTAAGGAAAGTGATGAGTGTTCTTAGTGTTCTTGAGAGAAAACTTGTTCTTGCTTTTTCTTGCTAGATTGCTTAGAGAGAATTTTGTGAGCGTAAAGAGTGTAAATGGTTACGAGTGAGGTTTTTATACCTCGTGGTAGGAGAGAGAAAATGGATGAGAGAGAAAAGAGCGGCTAAATTCAAACGTAATGATGAATAAAGGAGGTTCTACGCGCGTTCACGCGCCTGACACACGTAGTGGGGAACAGGAAACGTCCCATTACGTGTCAGTGTAGATGAAAAGTTTGTTTTATTTGAAAAAATTAAAAACCGCCTTTTCAGGGGATGATTCTATTTTGGTGAAAGATATGTTTTATTGGAATCAGAGTACTTATCAGATAAGTACTGTTTTGGGAAAATCCTCTTATCACATTTAATGCGATAAGGTTTCAGGAGCAGAGGGAAGAAATACTTACCTGAGAATCATCAGTATTTGGATTTTGAACAAAGATTTTGTAAGTACTGAATAGAGTCATCCTCTGATGAGAGTTAGTTCAGGAGTTGTTAATGAAAGAGTCCTGAGAATAGTTATTCTATAGGATTTAACAACTGTTTGTCCTGATAAACTTCAATCATCAGGATTTAACATCCCAAGTTCACTGATGAGCATATTAAAACGCGTTACATCCAGTGGTTTGGTAAAGAGGTCAGCAAGCTGATATTCAGTAGGGACAAAATGGAGTTCAATATCACCATTCATCACATGATCCCTGATGAAGTGTGTTAGAGCAAATATTATTGTATCCGAGATCACAAGATGAGGAAATAATATTCAAGTCAAACATTGTCAAAGGATGGAAGTCAAAGAATAAAGTCAAGCATCAAAGTCAAAGTCAAAGCTTTTAATAGAAAAGTCAAAGAGTTAATTAGAAATGTCAATGTAATTGTTAGTGAGGTCAAAGGTATAAATAGTAAGTGATAAGGAGTGTTAGAAAGAGACTTGATAGAAGGAGCTTAATTGTAACATTCATTAGTGTGTGTTCTAAGGAGAGAATCTAGAGAGAGAAAGTTCATATTGTAAAGATTACATCATGGAATGAAGATTTGATTGTTTAATCCATTGTTTATTGAACTTACAAGTGGTATCAGAGCTATGGCAGAAGATTTGTGCACAATTGGATTGAAGATTTGAAGAAATTTGAAGAAAATTGAAGAAATTTTGAAGAAATGGGTTTTATAGATTTTTTTTGTGTAGATTTGTAGATTTGTAGATTTTGTTGTAGATCTTGTAGATTTGTGTGTGTTTTTGTGTTTCTAGTGTGTTTTCTAATCATCTCCAATCACTCTTGATCATAATTGTACTCAAATTTGAGTTTTGATTTTTGAAAAGCTTCAAAGTCCATCCATGGAGTTTTTTGATAAATTTTTGAAAATTGGATGAGTTTGATCTATTTTTGGTGAGTGTTGTTTCACAAAAGTTGTTTGTAATCATGAGGTGAGCAACATATTCGAATTTTATCAAATTTGGTGAAGATTTGCGAAAATCGTTCTTGAAATTTGAGTTTATGTTCTTGAAAGTTCATGAGTGATTTAGTGATTTGATGTGTTTTTGATTCGTTTTTGAGTGGATTTGTTTCTAAAAAGTGTTTTTGGTCATGAATCTACCATTTGTTTTTAGTTTTAGAGGTTAATTTTGTGTTTTTAAAATTTTTGGATTGAAGGTGTTCTTCATGTTCTTGAGTTTTTCTTGGGGAAGAAGATGAAATTTTTGGGTGTTTGATCCAAAATTTTAAGTATTTTGTGCAAAAAGTTGTTTGTGGGTCAAGTTAGAATGTCTCGAGTCTATGTTTGGTGTTTTTCAAAGCTTTAGTAAGTGGAAAAAGTGGGTCAGACTCGAGATAGTAGTCAGAAACTCGAGTCAGAGCTCGAGTCAGATTCTTATTGCCAAACAGAAGCTCGGTAAGATCATATTTCTCAGTCAGAAGCTCGGTCAGAGCTTCTATTCTCGGTCAGAAGCCTCAGTCAGCAATCAGCGCCGGTCAGATCTCAATCAGCGCTCGGTCAGAAGGCACTGACCGCTTCATGACGTCAGCATGACGTCATCGTGACGTCAGCCCTGCTCGAGACTTCAGACGCGTGGCCGCGCGTGAGGCGAGTGATCCGCTCGAGTTGGAGCGCGTGGCTCATCTTTCTGGCGCGTGTGCGCGCGTGAGAGGCGCGTGTGCGCGTGGCAAGCGCGTGTGGGCGCGTGTATGGTGTATTTCGAGCCAATTTTTTCGTATTTCGAGCCTTTTTCTTCACTAACTCAAGCCATGTGGTGTATCTCGAGTCTTGTGCTTGTTTTTGAGTGTTTTTCAATGTGTTTGAGCAATTTTTTAGCTTTTGTGCATGCAAGAATTATTGGATTTCTTTTATTTCTTTCTTTTTCCCTTATTAACTAGTTGTCTTGTATTTTCTTGTCTGTTAATTTTTTAGTTCTTGTACGTGTGATTTCGAGTTTGTGAGTCGTTTAAGTTTCTTGTTTGTCATTTTTAGTACTTCAAGTTTATTTTTTACCCATTTTCTTCGGAATTTTTGATTTGTTTGACATAAATAATTTGTGCACTACTTACACTTCTAATCGAAGTTTCTGTTGACGATCCTTATTATCTTTTGTGCAGATAACAATGGATTCTAATGATGAGATTCAGTATGAACGAGATTGGGATAAAACGAAGAGACTTGAACGTGAAAAGGCCAGTCTTACAACACAGCTTGCAAAAGCAGTTGCTCAATTTAAAGAAAAAGAGCTTCATTTGAAAAATCATATTAAAGAACAAGAGCTTCAAATGAAAAATCAGATTAAAGAAAAAGAGCTTCAAATGATAAATCAGATCTAAGAGAAAGAGCTTGATTTTGAAAAACAAATTGCAGAGACAAAGCTTCAATGTAAAAAGCAGATTAAGGAATCAAGCAAGATAATTCAATTTTTAGATGAGAAGCTTCACAAAATAGGTGTTTCTGAACGAACAATTTTTCTAAACAAACCCAGTGCTCTCAGAGATTTTCTTGATGTTAAATGGGGTTTAGGTTATGAGAATCCAAATGTGTTGAAAAAAGCTCTTAAGGAGAAATCTGCATTTTATGATTTTTCAAGTATGTTAATGAGCACCAGATTTCCTTCTTTAAAAGGTTTTGAAATGAAGGAAGATTTCTCAGATATGCAAGACATTGACAAACATGATCCTGTATATTATGAACCTAAATATCATAGGGTCAAGTTTGTATATAATTCAGACACTCTGAGAATCAAATCAAAAGACTTGTCTAATTCTTCTGATTTTCTGGTGTATCCTGATATTAATTCTTCTCAAGAATCAGATGTCGAAGCTAAACCGTATGTTCCTACATTGGTTTTAGAAGAGAAGATTGTGGATCTTGAAAATCTTCTCAAAACGACTCAATCTGAGTATGAATCTCTCAAATTCAAAGAGCAGAATGAGCACACTGCTGAAAGAGAGATGCTTCTTGAGCAAATTCAGACTCTACAACAAGTTGTGTATGAAAGGGAACATGATCTGGTGAATGAAAGAAACAGGTTTACAAAAGACAGAGAAGAATATGTTCAAGAGATTTTAGAGCTTCAAAGGACAGTGTCTGATCTTCAGATATTATTAGAAGACAAAGCTGGACAGGAAAAGCAAAATGTCGAATTAGAGTTTGCAAATGAAAGACACAAGTTTGAAACAGAAATTGAGCAGCTTACAAAGAATGTTTCTGATCTTCAACATACTTTAACAGACGAAAGAAAGGTATTTGATTTGAAAAGTGAAACACTTTCAAAGAAAATATCTGAGTTAGAAATGAAGCTTGTCCTAGAGAGGAAGCAGTTTGAGGGGCAGCTGAAGAACTCTTTGAAGAAACCGAGTCTTCGTGCCGGGAAATATCAGAATATGATGCATGAATTTGAAGAAGAGATCCAAGTTGTTCACTCAGAAAGGAAAGTTGATGACAAGAAAAGTATTGAGCTTCAAAAGCAGATTGTTGACTTACAGAATCAGTTATCTGATGTAAGACATCAATTTAAACAAAAAGAGAAGGTTCTTCGACATGAAAAGAGTGTCTTAGAACAGATAATCGCTGAACCTAAGAAGCCAAGTCTTGTGGAAGCAGATTTTGAGGATCAAAAGGAAGCGTTTAAGGCTGAAATAAGAAAGCTTACAAGCAAGTTATCTGAATTATCGACTAATATCATGAATGAGCAACGAATGCGATCTGATCAGCAGAAAAAGATTAATGATCTTCTTGAAGAGAGAAACAAGTTTTCTTCCAAAGTGAAGGAACTTGAGAAGACAATTTTCAAAGCTCATGATTCAAGCAATGTGGATAGTACTACACAGAGTAGCATCAACTCAAGTGGTCAGATTCGTACTTCAAATCTCTTCTATGATTGTCATGTTGATCGTTCAGGTAAACATCGTTATTCAACTAGTAAGTTCATGTGGCAAGTTAAGGGATCTAGTACAAAGGTAGCTCATACAAAATCATTTGCTTCGGAACCGAAAGTTCAAAAGAACAAATTTTTCCATGACACGTCTTTTGGTAAGTTTCAGTTAGTTTATTCTACAAATAAACTTCTTAGTCTATCCAAAAGAAAATCATCTGGTTCTTACTTTCAAAGAAATGATTTTGTAAGTGACGATTATATAGATGAACGATTTGGGATTTACAAGATTTCATCTTATAACCCAAATTTCTCTAACAAAAGAGGATCCACATCCAAGTGGATACCAAAATCTGTTTGATTTTGCAGGTTAATGGCTCCTGAATAACTCAGTTCAGGACCCGGTCTTCAATGTCTAGTGGCTTCTAAACATTCAGTTTAGGACCCGTACTTCACTTATGCGCTTTAATGTAAGTATCCCTCTAAACCCTTAGTATAGAACTTGCGCTTACCTGTATTTAACCGTGGTATTCATCATAAGGAACTTACTTGTGTTAGTTTCTTTCCGATTATGAATCGTTTCTAGAATTACCACGTGTTATAATTTTCTTCACATAGTTATTTCCACATCTCGTATATTCGTTGAAATTATTCGATGGAAATACACTCGCTTGAATTCCAATTTGATTTCACTACACGTTATTTCATTTCAATGATTCAATTCTTATTCAGATTATTAATTGTGAATTGTTCTTCACAATTAAACTTTCTAATCATTGATTCATTTCTTGAATACACTGTGCTTACTGAGTCTATCTGTTTAGCGTTTGAATTTTGTTCTTTGGAATTCACGATCAAGATTTTTAATTTCTACAATCAATCATCACTTGTTAGAGCATTTGAATGAATTTCTTCAACATATGCTCTCATCAACAAATGTTCCCTATTTCTGTTCAACATATGTTTCCCATATACATATTGTAACACATATGAATCACCATCATATCACGTTCTGGTATGAATATACTCAATGTTTCAAAGAATATCATTTCATGATATTAACTATGTGTGATAGGATATAGAAGTTTCTATGATCAATCCAGAGCCGGAGGATCTACCCAAGAAACACAACCCTAGGTTAGACCTAGTGTGTGAGGGTGTGATTGAGGTAAAATGTCCGAGAGCTTGAGTGTAGGGGGAGTTAAAAGAAAATGGTGAGTGTGAGACAGGATCAAAAAGAATAAAAGAAGATCCTTCCCAAACCTATACAGTTATCCGGGTAACCACATCATCTATTCATTCTCGATTCTTTGGAGATGAATATTGAAACAAGACATGGACCCAGTGTCGATAACTCGTGTCACCCCACCAAGCTACTCAAATATCTCTTAAAAGATGTTTGTTTCAATTCTCACGGAGAATTAGCACATCATCTATCTAATCTTCACTCGGAAGATTTAGGTATTGAAACAAGGAAGACATCTTCTCCGGTCTCCGAACTTCATATTCTATGCACAAGAGTCATTGATTTTCAATCTGCGTCCCAGGTTGAATCAATATTTGAGCCTAATTGATATGATGATATCTCTTTGACACTTGCACGAGTCTTTGTGATTCCAATTGCATATCTTTGTGATATTGCCGGAACAGTCTGAGAACTTAGTTTTATAACTTTGATTCAGTGATGACTGGAAGTCCTATCAGTGCTACCCTGTTGCCAACACTGAAAATAGGCCACACAATTCTATGAGTTGCTGTGTCAATAGTTGCTAAATGTGCTTCTATGTTAGCTAATTACCCATCATTTGAGGGGGAGCAACTTGAGTTGGATTTGAGGGGGAGCACTCTGATATGGATGAGATGTTTGATTGAGGGGGACATATGGTTCTTTGAATGGTAAACCAACTTTTGAGGGGAGAAGTTCCTGTGAATGAGATATTTGATGATGATGTCTTTGATCGTTCATGATGCTCAGGATTCTCCTAATCATCATGAGGGGGAGAAGTTTCATCAAAGACATATGCGAAGACACAATGAAGGTATGGGAACTATGTGTAAGAGTTCAAAATGATATATGTTGAAGAGTTCAAGATATCAAGTATGGTTGATTGAAGATTTCAAGATGTTTGGGTAAATCAAGTATCAATGTTGATCGTGATACAAGTGTTGATATTTCATGAAGAAAAAGATGGTAGTGTCAAGAGTTGAAGATGAAAACATTTGAAGAACATTCTGATGGTGGATTGAGAGGAAATATGAATGAAGAGGAATAATTGATGAAGAGTTTGAAAGAAGAAAGCACGGGTTAAGGGGGAGCTAAAGAGAATTCTGAATTTGAATCTTTTGAATCTGTGGTTGAAAAACCATGGATTTAAAGGTTGATATCAAGTTGTGAAGATTGATGAGAATGTTGGATTGGTCAAGGATATCAAAGTTGGTTAAGAAGCTTGACAGTGTAGTGGATTGATTCAAGTGATCTACAGTGTTTTTGATTCAAGAGAAGAGTTATGCTTTTCTAAAAGATGAGTTCATGTTTGAAGACTTTGCTCTGAAGATGATGCTTGCATAAATGGGGAGATTGTTTGTTGTATGGCTTTTGTAATTGGAGAAAGTTTGTTTGACTTGAAGACAGAAGATTGTTAAAGCTGAAGCTCATTTTGAAGAGTGATCTCGAATACAAAGGGGGAGATTGTTAGAGCAAATATTATTGTATCCGAGATCACAAGATGAGGAAATAATATTCAAGTCAAACATTGTCAAAGGATGGAAGTCAAAGAATAAAGTCAAGCATCAAAGTCAAAGTCAAAGCTTTTAATAGAAAAGTCAAAGAGTTAATTAGAAATGTCAATGTAATTGTTAGTGAGGTCAAATGTATAAATAGTAAGTGATAAGGAGTGTTAGAAAGAGACTTGATAGAAGGAGCTTAATTGTAACATTCATTAGTGTGTGTTCTAAGGAGAGAATCTAGAGAGAGAAAGTTCATATTGTAAAGATTACATCATGGAATGAAGATTTGATTGTTTAATCCATTGTTTATTGAACTTACAAAGTGATATCTCACTTCAATGTGCTTTGTCTTGGAGTGTAAGACAGGATTGTTGGCGATGGCTATCGCTGAAGTATTGTCACAGTAGATAGGAATTTTAGAAAGTTGTATGTCATAGTCCTGAAGTTGATTTCTCAGCCACAGGACTTGAGCACAACAGATTCCTGCTGCAACATATTCAGCTTCAGCAGTTGATGTGGACACAGAGTTCTGCTTTTTGCTAGTCCAACTCACCAACTTGCCACCTAGCAGGTGACAACCACCAGTGGTGCTTTTCCTGTCAATCTTACATCCTGCAAAGTCACTATCAGAATAAGCTGTTAGATCGAACCCTGAGTCCTTGGAGTACCAAAGACCCAGATTAGGAGTTCCCTTCAGATATCTGAAGATCCGCTTTACAGCGGTCAGATGGGATTCTTTGGGTTCAGCCTGATAACGAGCACAGAGACATGTGGAAT
The DNA here is from genome assembly GCA_030169165.1 of Centaurea solstitialis. Taxonomy (NCBI): domain Eukaryota; kingdom Viridiplantae; phylum Streptophyta; class Magnoliopsida; order Asterales; family Asteraceae; genus Centaurea; species Centaurea solstitialis. The sequence continues at coordinate 70,948,727 of CM058042.1, forward strand.
ACATGATATCAGGACGGCTAGCTGTGAGATACAGCAGAGAACCGATCATTCCTCTGTAGAGAGTTACATCGACAGATTTCCCTTTGGAATCCTTGTCAAGTGTCAGAGGAGGAGCCATTGGAGTCTTCATCGGTGTACAAGATGTGAGATCAAATTTCTTCAGCATCTCATGTACATATTTACCTTGATTGATGAAAATTCCCTTTTCAGATTGCTTGATCTGAACTCCTAAAAAGAATGTTAGTTCACCCATCATAGACATTTTATATTCAGATTTCATGAGCAACTCAAACTTTTCGCAGAGTTTGGGATTTGTGGATCCAAAGATAATGTCATCGACATATATCTGGACAAGAAGGATATGCTTAGGATATTTCTTTAGAAATAAAGTGCTATCGATCTTTCCACGCACAAAACCTTTAGAGAGAAGAAAGGTTGAGAGGGTATCATACCAGGCACGAGGAGCCTGTTTTAACCCATAGAGAGCCTTGTTTAACTTATAGACGTGATCAGGGAACTTAGGATCTACAAAGCCAGGAGGCTGAGCCACATAGACTTCTTCATTAAGTTTTCCATTCAGAAAGGCATTTTTAATGTCCATCTGATAAACCTTGAAGTTCATATGTGCTGCAAAAGCTAGGAAGAGTCGAATTGCTTCGAGCCTAGCAACAGGAGCAAAGGTTTCATCGTAATCAATGCCCTCTTCCTGCCGGTATCCCTGTGCCACAAGGCGAGCCTTGTTTCGAATGATAGTACCAATCTCATCAAGTTTATTTCGAAAAATCCACTTGGAACCAATGATTGTACGTTTTCGAGGCCTAGGGACGAGAAGCCAGACATTGTTTCTGATGAATTCTGCTAGCTCCTCCTGCATGGCTGAGACCCAGGCAGGATCACGCAAGGCATCATCTATTTCTTTAGGTTCATTTTCAGAGATGAAATTAACATAAAGACAGACGTTACCAGATTGACGTCGAGTTTTAATGCCAGAGGAAGGATTACCAAGAACTTGATCAATTGGATGATCCTTGGTCCATCGAAGAGCAGGTGGCTGATACACCTGTCCTGAAGTGGAAGCTTCATATATTGATGGATCAGGGAGTAGATTTGTAGGAGTAGGCTCACTAACAGTGGTTTGAGAAAAGTCTTCACTGTTAGTGGGTTGATCAGGTTCAGAAGGTGTGATTTGGGTAATTGGAGTGGCATTAATCAGAGGTGGAGTAGATATTTCAGTGGATGGTATAGGAGGATCTTCTTCAAAACCATCAGGGAGGTTTTGAGGAGTTGGATCAACAATGGGAGGTTCAGGGACTTGAAAGAAAGAGTCAGCCCACTGATTGATTTCAGAATTATCATTTGGGTGAGGGAAGGTAGGACCCGATTCATCAAATTTGACATGAATCGTTTCCTCTATGGATTGTCTTCGTTTGTTGAACACACGGTAAGTTTTAGAAATGGATGAGTATCCAAGGAAAATTCCATCATCAGATTTGGAATCAAACTTTCCAAGGTTATCTTTGTTGTTCAGGATGTAGCAGACACAACCAAAGATATGGAGATGTTCGATAGAGGGTTTCCTGTTACGAAAGAGTTCGTAAGGAGTTCTTCTGAAGCGTTTGACTATCAGAGATCTGTTCTGAGTATAGCAAGCAGTATTTACAGCTTCTGCCCAGAACTGAGTGGCAAGGTTGGCTTCACTCAGCATAGATCTCGCAGCTTCAATCAGCGTCCTGTTTCGTCTTTCAGCAACACCATTTTGCTGAGGAGTTCTTACAGAGGAGAAGTTTTGAGAGATACCTTTCTGCTTGAAGAAGGTTTCCAGGGTACTGTTTTTAAATTCAGTTCCGTGGTCACTCCTGATTGATCGAACAGTAAGGTTGTTGAGTCTTTCCATCTTCCTGACGAACAGAATGATTTCTTCAGGAGCATCACTCTTGGATCGAAGAAAGAACACCCAAGTATATCTAGAATATTCATCAACGATTACCAGAGTGTATTTCTTTCCAGCAATGGATTGGACGTTGATGGGTCCAAAGAGATCCATGTGGAGAAGTTGTAGAGGAGAGCTGATGGAGGAAATTTGCTTGGACTTGAAACTAGCCCTGGTCTGTTTTCCTTTTTCACATGCTGAACAAAGAGACACCTTTGTGTAGCGAAAGTCAGGAAGACCAATGACCAGGTTGTCAATGCAGAGTTGATTCAGTGTCTTGAAGTTGAGATGAGATAGACGCTTGTGCCATAGCCAATTTGTATCAGTGGAAGCACGGGATACAAAACAGAAGTTGTCAGTGGAGGTGTTCATGTTGATGATGTAGATGTCTGCTCGTCTAACACCAGTGAGAATGACTTCCTTTCTTCTGTTCTTGACTTTGCACTTTTTCTTGGAGAAAGAAACTTTGTGATTCTTATCACACAGTTGACTGATGCTCAGAAGATTATGCATCAGGCCTTCAACATAAGCAACTCTTTTGAAAGTAGTTACTCCGTTGGTCAGTGTGCCATACCCTCGGGTTTGGCCTTTACCGTTTCCGCCAAAGGTCACAGCAGGACCTCTTTCTTCACGGTAGTTAGAGAGGACAGATTTCGAACCAGTCATATGTCGAGAGCATCCACTGTCCAGGTACCAGATGCCCTTATCCTGTAAAATTTAGAGTTTAAGTTTTCTTTGGTACCCATAGAACTATGGATCCAAGATTATCAGTAGGACTGGTTGAGTCAGTGTCAGCCTTTACTGAAGTATCAGTACAGGAGGCTGGAGTCTTGACTGAAGGAACATCTTGACAACCTTCTTTCCTTTGACTGATTTCTCAGTCTTGGGAATCTTCTTTACCTTAGCTGATTTTTCAGCTTTGGTAGCATCAGGACACTTACTCGCAATATGGTCATTTAATCCACAGTGATAACATTTGCGATATTGAAAGCGTTTAGTGGTGTCCAAGAAGTTTTTGAACTTTAAGTGAGCAGGACCAGCACCAAGTATGCCTTTAGCATTAGACATAGGAGGAATAGATTTCTTCTCCTGAGTCTTTTGCTTCAGGTCAATCTTCAGTCTAGGAGCAGGATGCTGAGAGAAAGACTTTGTTCCTGAGACTGAAGGACCACCACCCAGAATTTTGTTCTTGGGTTTAGGATCCTTGGTCTTTGAAGGTGTTTTAGCTTTGGATTTATCCTTGGCTGAAATCTTTTTGCTCTTAGGAGCACCTTCAGAGTGTGTGTTAGAAGAAGAAGGGATGTTTTCAGAAGCATTAGGATTGGGAATAGAAGAAACGAATTTTCCAAATTTGAGCATGGAACTTTCATACTTAGTTTCTTCATACGTGTATCTATGAGTGAATCCAAGACCTCTTTTGCTTTTGTCAGATCTCCCTGAAGCTAATATTTCATCAACTTTTTCAGAGGCGTCACTCCATCCTTTGATGGTGACTTTTTCAGCATTTAATTGAGCAAGGGCTTTTTCTTTGGCAGCAAGAGCCATTTCTCTTTCAATACAGAGAGTTTTATTTACAGTGACCTGGTCCTTATAATTTTCTTCCAAAATGGTAAGCTGTTTTATTTTTTCTTGACATTCTTTGAGTTGTCCTCTAAGATCAATATTCATTTTTTCAGCAGAGGTTTTACCATTAAGGGCTTTGTAAAGATCGAGAGTGACCAGGTCCAACTGAGTTAGGCTTTCAAGAGGGATGAGAGGAATAGGTACCTGACTGGAAGAATCAGTCGCAGAGGTGGAAGCTTCAGGAGTTGTGGAAGAAGAAGCTTCAGGAGCCTGAGTAGGAGTTTCTTCAGGGACCTCTTCTATCTTAGCCATGAGGGCTAAGGTAGGTTCCTCAATAATGGCCATCAGTGCCACTTGAGTGTCTTCCTCATCAGATGAGTCATCAGAGGAGACATCATCCCAGTCGCAGTCTTCTGCGATTAAACCTTTGCCTTTGCGCTGAGTTTTCATCTTTTTGTATTTTTCTTTCAGGCGCTGATATTTGGGATTCTTGGAAGAAGATTTAGCAGAGGAGGGAGCAAACTGACTTTTCCTGTACCTGCAATCATTAGCAAAGTGTCCTTTGCCCTGACAGTTGTAGCAGATAGCAGTAGCCTTATCAATAGGGTCTGATTTAGGCTTGTCAGTAATAGTAAGATGTTTCTTTTTGTGGAAGTTTCCCTTTTTGGCAAACTTCTTGAAAGATCTGGTTAACAAGGCAAGAGATTCATTGAATTCAGGATCTTCTGACATGTCAGAGTCAGAAGATTCTAATTCAGTAATAGTTACTGAAGAAGGAGTGGCGACAGTAGGAACTGAGTCAGAGACCAATGCAACAGAGTTACTTTTGGTATCTTTAGAATCTCTTATGAGATTCTTTTTCAGTTTCTTCTGTTGTTCACGGTTAAGAAGAATACCGTACAGCTCACTTAGTGTGAGTGTCTTTATGTCCTTTGACATAGTTAAGCAGGAGGTGTAAATTTCCCAATGTTCAGGAAGAGCTTCCATGAACTTGGTAACCACCTCAGAGTTAGAGTAGGTAGTACCGATAGTCTTCAGATCAATCAGAAGACAGTTGAATCTCTGATGTAGCTGGGAGAGAGTTTCATCCTTTTGATGAATAAAGCTTTCATACTGTCGAACCAAGAAAATCTTTCTTGATTCCATGAGGACAGCAGTGCCCTCGTATTGAACACACAGAGTGTCCCATATCTCCTTAGCAGAGCGAAGGTGACAGACAGAGTGGAAAACGTCATCAGGGAGTGACATAGCAATGAGAGACCTTGCCTTGGTGTCAATGTTGACAAGGCGTCTGTCCTCATCATTCCAGTCCGTTACAGGCTTTACCAGTTGCCTCTCAGGAACAGCTGGTTGGCCAGCTGCAGCAGGAATGGGGTGAACGGTTTGTGTAGGCACATGTGGTCCATTTTCCAGGAAGTATGGAATCTGGGGATCAGAACCAGAGAGAAAGAGTTCCATCCTGGTTTTCCAAAGAGAGAAGTTATCTTTGTTAAACCTAGGAGGCTTTCCAGCAGAGCCGGTATCAAAGTAGTTATCCTTAGCTTGAAGAGCCATGGATTAGAAGAGAGGATCACAAGATTTTTCTAAGAAGAAAATGAGAGCTTGTATCTGCTCTGATACCACTTGTTGGTCCCAAGTAGGTGACCTTCAAGCTAGGATAGTGTTTGGGATTATAGAAGGGGGGGGGTTGAATATAATCACACAATTTTTCACTTTTAAATTCTTGTTATATTAACAATATGAATTTACAGATTGTTGCGGAAATAGAAAAGACAAATAGTCTAAACTAAACAATCTAAGTTCTTTCACTATGCACTAAGTGAGAAGATGTAAGAAAGAAGATAGAGGGAATAAAGAAAGAAAGGACTTGAGTATTTTTGGATTCAGAAGAGGTATGGAGAACATCTTCTTCACGTCCAATTTATACTCCATGCATTAAATGCATGCAGACCTACTTTTGTGACGTGTCACGCTGTAATTGGTCTGTTGTACTATTTACTATAAACAAAAACTCTTTGCATGGTGTGCAAAAGGAGGATGTTTGTAAACAGTTGCCTTGAGGTCTGATAAGTACGGAGGGAACAGTAAAGAGACTGTCCTTATGTACTTTTGTGTCAGTAAAGGCGGATAATCCTTTTGTGCATTAGACTAAGACACTTTTCTAATCCTTCAGGATCAGGATACTGATCAGTGACTAGGGTCCTGATACTGATGAAGTTCAGGGTCACTTGTATCCTGTTGAGTCTTCAGGATGTCATACGATATTGAGCAGCCTGCTATCACTGAGTTCCGTCTTCAGATCACGAGCATGCTATTCCTGTCATCAGCTATTTCTTCGACGTCGCTGATGGTTCTTTGTGTATGATCTTAATGTCTTCAGGAGGTCTTCACTTCAGTGGATAGGATCAGTAGACTGCAGAACAGACTCGTTCGTCTCCTGATCCTGATCCTGATTACTATAAAAATAAGTTACAGCATAAGTAACATGGAATAACACTGAACAGACTCAGTGATAATTCCTCAAGCTATAACAGAAGTAAAAACCTATTCACTAAGTAAAGATTCAGGACCATTATCATTTCATCAGGTCTTAGGAGAGCTGGATCAACAAAGACTCAGGTTCGAACCTAGACACAGACATGTCTAATCTAATTAAGGTGTATACTAACAACTAACTAAAGTTTTCGTTCAAAAAAAGCTAAGTTTATACATATTCTTCTATGTGACTAGGTCAAGAGACCCCTATCCTTTGAATGTGACTAGGTGGTCCCACAACCCAATATCTAATGTTTTTTATTCAAATATGCCATTTATATATAAATATACAATACTTATATTATTGTATCTTTGGAATTACATGGATCCTCTGTTTTCCTATTATTGTATATGCGAAGACGAAGACCAAAAGTGAAATTCTATCATAACAAATAACTTAATGATAAAATCTTTAAATATGTTTTTTTACACCAAATATAAACGAATAAACCCTAAAAATCTGCAGAACATTGAGACCACTTATAATCCCAAAAAGAACTTATTAAACCCTAGAAATTGAGAAGAAAAGAAATTCGAACCTGATGCTTCTTCATTGTCGTTGCCAAGTTCAATGTTAAGTTCATCATCGTAGAAAAAGTCATCATCATCCTCATTATCAAGTTCTAAGCCATTGATACCAAGGTTCTCCATCGTTGCCAGAGAAAGAAGTTGAGGAGACGACGTGCTAAAGAACTGTAAAAAGGTAACTAATCAATTTCCTATTCTTATTATAATTATCAATATATTATTATAATTTTAAATTTTAAATACTAATTACCATAATTATAAGGATAATCTTTTTAATAATATTTCATGGCAATCTAATCTTCTTTAAGAATTTTAACATAATTATGAATATTATTTTTTATTATAATGCCGTCTTATGTTTTTTTTATTAACCTATCATTTTCACTTTAGACTAAACAATTTTTAAAATTATAATGATGTATAACCAATTTTTAAAATTATAATGATGTATAACCTTTTCTCATTAGAAGCACGTATAATTTGGGAATCTTAACTAGAATAAATACTTAATTAAGATGCACCTAAACAAGGGCAGAACATCAATAATCAAATTTCATTTATTGATAATGCTCCCTAACATCTTTAAGAAAGTTAATAAAATCTCTATAAAAATAAGACTTTTGTTCTTTAAATTGTTAATAAAATCTTTAGAAAAAACTCTAAATTGTTGGACATTCTCTAGATACCTTGTTTATCATGTGTCACGAGTTTCATTAACCCATAATCCTTCGGCATGGTCGGTTCTCAAGTAAGTGTTATCATCAATTCGTTGATCTGAGGAGGGGATTCCGACAGAAAAGGGAGGTAGCTCATCAAACTGGTCATATTCTTCTTCATCCACAACATTTTCAACACCAATTATGTGTCTTTTACTATGGAGGACGATGTGCCATTTAGAATCTTTCGGGTCCTCAACAAAGAAGACCTGTGAGGCTTGTTTTGCTAAAATGAATGGTTCGGATACATAGCCTTCCCTAGAAAGATCTACCAATGTGAAACCATCGTTGTCGACCTTGACACCTCGTTGGTTTTCGACCCATTTACACTTGAACAAAGGTATCTTGAAGAAAGTGTAATCAAGCTCCCATATTTCTTGAATGACGCCGTAATATGAATCTTTGGCTATCCTCGACCTAGCATCATTATTCTCCCTAGAGAACTCAGTCGTTGTGGCTGTTAGTGTCACTCCGCTATTTTGCAATGTACTTTTTTCGTCTTGTTTTTTTGTGTAGAACGTATATCCATTGATATCGTATCCTTGGTATGTTGACACGACATGTATGGGCCCATATGCCAAATGTTCTACTACTTGATCAACTGGTTCTCCCCCATGGCTTGGTTTCACTCTTTCTTTCAGCCAATGTGAAAAGGTTCTATTATGCTCGGTAGCCAACCATTTATCGCTCTTCGATTGGTACATTCTGTGCAACATTGACATATGCTCATGTACATGGGGAGCAACTGCTGTCATGTTCTGTAGGACGAAAAAATGTGCATTTTGTAGTTCATCGTACCCCGGAGTGATAAATTTCATTCCAACCGTCCCAACCCCTCTAAGTCTACCTTCATGTCGAGATTGTGGAATGCCAATATTTTTTACATCAGCCAGATAGTCTGTGCAAAAATCAATCACCTCCTCAGAAGCATATCCTTCAATGATACTGCCTTCAGGTCGAGATCGGTTCCTTACATAACCTTTTAAAAAACCCATGTATCTCTCGAACGGGTACATATATCGTAGAAAGACAGGACCACAAAACTTTATTTCTCTAACAATATGAGATATTAGGTGTACCATCACATCAAAAAATGAAGGCGGGAAGTACATCTCTAGTTGGCATAAAATGAGGATAATATCACTTTCCCATAAATCCAATACCTCCGGATCGATCACTTTTGAATGAATCATGTTAAAGAATAAACAAAGTTTTGTTATCGTGTGTCGAATGCGATCTGGCAATATTCCATGAATTGCAATTGGGATCATATGTGTCATTAGAACATGACAATCATGGGACTTCATACCAAGCAACTTCAAGTCTTTCATTGACACTAATTTCTTAATGTTAGCAGAATAGCCAGAAGGAACCTTAATACCATGTAAGCATTGACAGAATCTGGTTTTCTCAGCCTTCGACAAGGTATAACAAGCTGGTGGTAGATACGTGCGCTTTCCATTATCAACAGGAGCAAGCTCTGACCGAATCCCCATTTCTACCATGTCCTTTCGAACTTTAACTCCATCTTTTGATTTTCCAGGAATGTTCAGCAATAACCCTATTAAGCTATCACATACATTTTTCTCTATGTGCATTACATCAAGGCAATGTCGAATAGTCAAATGTTCCCAGTATGGTAAATCCCAAAAAATAGATTTCTTCTTCCAGATATTCTTGGGAGGAGCTGGACGACCTTTTCCAAACACAATATCCAAATCTTCAACTCGAGAATATACACTTCTTCCATTTAATGGTTGCCTTGCTACTCGATACTCGGTTTTCCCGTCAAACACCGACTTTAGTTTGCGGTAGTGGTGGTTCTTTGGAAGATATCTTCGATGGCCCATGTACACATGTTTTCCGCAGTTTCTCAATCTCAGAGAATGTGTATCATCTTCACATACAGGGCATGCTTTTTCTCCTTTAGTGCTGTATCCTGACAAATTCCCGTAAGCCGGAAAATCATTTATGGTGCAAAAAATCATGGCTCGTAATAGGAAACGTTCCTTCCCATATGCATCGTACACTTCAACACCTGGACTCCATAATTCTTTCAAGTCTTCAATTAGCGGAGCCAAATACACATCAATGTCATTCCCGGGTTGTTTTGGACCCTGGATTAGCAACGACATCATAATGTATTTACGTTTCATGCATAACCACGGCGGAAGATTGTAAATGGTAAAAAGCACCGGCCAAGTGCTATGACGACTGCTCATGTTTCCAAACGGATTAATTCCGTCTGAACTAAGTCCCAACCGAATATTTCTTGTTTCCTTTCCAAAATCTTCAAAAATGCGGTCGATATTTCTCCATTGAGGAGAATCGGCCACATGTCTAATTTTACCATCAATTTTACGCTCTTCGGCATGCCAACGCAACAACTTTGCATCCTTAGCATTTGCAAACAATCGTTTCAACCTTGGGACGATAGGCAAATACCACAACATTTTTGCAGGCGGGCCAACCTTTTGTTTCACATCACTTTTTTCTTTCGTTTGGTTTTTCCGCTTATACCTCGATGTACCACATATAGGGCACTCATGTAGATCAACATATTCATTCCTGTATAACATACAATCATTTGGGCATGCATGAATTCTTTCTATTTCCAAACCCATTGGACACATAAGTTTTTTGGCTTGGTACAATGAAATCGGCAACTCATTGTCATCTGGTAGCATGTCATGTAAAAGCTCTAGTAAGCTTGTGAAACTTTTATCGCTCCAACCATTATTTGCTTTTAAGTTAGATAGTTTCAATACAGCCGAAAGTTTGGTAAACTTTTCACACCCAACATATAATGGTTTTTCAGAGTCGACAAATAGTTGCTCAAATTTATCGTAATTCTTATCAGCAATATCACCCTCCATGTCATGTAACATTTGATCAACATTATCGCATATGTCATTGTCTGATTCATAGTCATTATTATTTTCATTAGAATCATTATCAACCTTGCGATTACAATCATCAAAATCCTCTCCATGTCGTATCCAACAAGTGTATCGGTGCATAAAACCGTGACAAACTAGATGTTCTTTAACTACATTATGATCACTATGTTTAAAAAAATTTCTACATTTTCGACAAGGACACCAAATTCCATTTTCTCCACTACTGAGCTGGTAATTCTTTGCAGCTTCCATAAATTCATTGAGACCGGCTAGATATTCTTGTGTTGCACGTGGTATTTCGTACATCCAATCATTGCGATCCATCTGTAATTTTGAAAAAAAATTATTAAGTAATGAATGCATGACATGGGTATATTAACAAAAGGCTATAGGTGGCCATCCTAACCCACTTTTTGAATACTTTGTCTCACATATGAATGCCTATAACAAATTGATTATTTAAGGAAAATTTCGACAGCATTTCCCCTTAACTCCCCAAATATGTGTATGACTAAAACACATATTCGTAGGAGCAAAGGGAAATGGAATCGAAATTTCCTTAAACAATCAGTTTGTTACAGACACTCATATCCTAAGTGAGACAAAGTATTCAAAAAGCAGCCCCAAAACTGGGACTATCCGAAATTAATCTCTATTAGATCAATTTCGGACGGGTGACCTAAAGGCTTATGAACTTATGTAATATATGCATGCATTTTACTATAATTCTATTTGCACTTAACTAATAAGATAATCGAAAATTATACACAAAAGCATGAATAATTGACATAAAAATTGAAAACATTGTAAAGTGATTTAAAAAACGTACCTTACGAAAAAAAATCCACGAATCAACTATTGAGTACTTCAATGTATAGTAGTTGTACGTAGTAAACCTTTATGTAGATCTCTTGATCAAGTAGTGGTATATCGTCCTACAAACATATTAAGTCAATTATTAATTACAAAGAGTGATATAATTGTGTATGTGTATATACATAATCATAAAGAATATCATTAATAAATGATAATTGTTTAGAATTGATGATAGTTAATTAGTTAATTACATACATTCACGGTGATTGGTAAATATTCAATTGATCACTACACATAGATATAATTGTGTGTGTATATACATACATACAATATATACAAGTAATCGAATGTGAAAATAATAATGGAAAAAGCATAGAAAAAACATCATTAATAAATGGTAATTGGTTAGAATCCATAATATTTAGCTAATTACATACCTTCATAATAATTGGTAAGCATTCAAGTGATTAATACTCATAGATATGTATTATATATATACATACCATATATATACATATAATCTAAAATAATAATAGAAAGAGCTTAAAAAACATCATTAATAAAGGATAATTGGTATAATTGATGATATGTAGTTAATTACATACCTTAACAATGATTAGCAAACATTCAAATGATCAATGACTCATAGATATGTGTGTATATAGCAAAAAAAGAAGATAAAGAAGCAAGAAAGGAAAAAAAACGGCGCCCCCCCCCCCCCCCCCCCCCTCCTTGTGAATATAAAAAAAACCCTAAAATTTTTTAAGTTTTTTCATACGGTTGTCCCAATAAACCGTTTAAAAAGGTGTATGTATTTTATACGGTTTTGTAGTTAAGGAACCGTTTAAAAAGGCTGTGCATCCGTTTTATACGGTTGTCTCAAAAAACCGTTTAAAATATGTATGTATTTTATACAGTTAAAATAAACAACCGTGTAAAAAAGTTATATGACTTTTTCAAACGATTTTATGATTATATGTGTTTGAAATTAATAAGGCATTTCATACGGTTTTCGTAAACAACCGTGTAAAAAAGGTGGGCAACTTTTTCAAACGGTTATAAAGTCAATGAACCGTTTAAAAAAAGATTTTAAAAAATCCGGCACTTTTTTTATACGGTTTTTTTTTTACTTTTACGCAAACCGTATAAAAATGTGCGTTTAAAAAGCTGGTTTGTGTAGTAGTGTGACTTTGCCATTATCCTACCTTTGATATAATATCTATGCATGTCTAAACTAACCATCATAGCACTAAAAATAACACCTAAACTAATATGTTTGGTTGGTATAGTCTCATGATACATATGCTTATTTTTTGTATTCTCAAATAGATTTACACCGCTCATAAACATCAAAAACATATAAGCTCATCATACATGATACATTAAAACCCATCAAACATCTGTCATACGTTGTTCCATACAAAAGTATATAATCTAGAACTAAAACAAAAATAATAATACTAATATTAATAAACAATAAAAAGTAATCAAATAAAAGGTACATGAATTGATAAGACTCCACAATTAATAAGTAATTATGCAAGTTTAATACATAAATATCATATATTGTTTTACAAGGTTATCACTAACTTCTTTAATGATGGAAGAGATCGGTGGCAGACCCAAGGATTCTCTTTAAGGTGGATCAAATGTCAGTAAAAACGTTGGTTTAAAATCGACGCGGTTTGATCCAAAAAAAAAAGCCAGTTATGTCGCTTTAAGAAATAATACGTTTTTTCAATGTGAATCGACTTTGACCTTTTGAGTAAAACACAATACTATGTCTTACGCCCAATGTGCTTTTAGCTGAATTCTATTGTTACTGGGAACTTATTTCGTTTTTTGGTTGATTTCATAGTATATTCTAATTCTTGGTTATTATTGGCTCTTGGTTGTTAATGAAAAAATTAAGTATTTGCTATAAGTTTTAACCCATTACACCAAAAGGAGTTTAATGACGAAAAGAGAAGTCCAAAATTGTGGCAAATAAGTCGAGAAAAGTTCCCCTAGAAGATTAAGTGAGAAAAAAGTGATACGGTTACCACTTTTTCTTAAACGTAAAAATAAAAATGATAAATGGAACCAATTTTTTTAAAGTCTTATTTTATAAAGAAAAAGTATTATGTGGTATATAAGTCTTGAAAAGCAAAAAAGCAAACAACGTTGGCTCACGGGATCACTCCTTGGTTTTGGCGGGCTGGTGGTACGCCATGCCCGGGCTCACTGAACAATGGGTACGGTGGCGGTTTCATAAACCTGTCCAACCCATTCTCTCTCAGCTTCTTTCTCTCTCCACCATATTTATATTGAAATTAATAAAAAATGGTAAGGGTACAAGAATATGAAAAGTTGTATTACGGGATTTAAAAGGTCGGTGATAGTTTAAGGGTAGGATAGTAGAAAACTGATGTAGCTATGAAACCATAAAGCTATGTAGTACTCGTGGCCTTATAGAATAGAAACCCCCTTCCCCTCGATATCTCTTCATTAGTTGAAAACCCCTTGTTGGATACGACGTTTCATTTAAGATTTTTGTTGTTCAATGTTTGTTATTGTACTTTGAACTTTTGGAAAGCGATCAAATGGCTAACCATTTGATTGTGTTTGATTTGTTTTTGTTTTTGTTTGTGGGTATAAGGTCTCCTTAAAAATGAAAACTTTACTTACTTCCTCTCCTCTTTACTCAAATTTTGAAGTAAAAACTCAAAAAATCTCCATTCCATTTTTAAAAGATTTTGTTTAAAGATGGTCAGCTATCAATTTACCATTTCATAAGAAATAGAGTTTACCATTAAAGGCAAAACTTGAAGCCAATTTCATATTTCAAAAGTGTTGCCAAATCCATGGAACAACAACTCTTATTATCCAATCTTAACAATAAACCAAACAATCAGGAGACTCTCATACCCCCCATCACATATCTTCACATTACAAAGGACCCGGAAAAACTCCGTTCTCCCTCTGCTCGTTCCACCTGTCTACCTGCAACATCCCAATAAACTATCATGCACCATCACAAAAAACAAACAAGAAAGACAATACAATGCTTCTTTAATGTTATATATATATAGAGGAAAGTTCAAATGTGAACCACTTTTTGGTTGTGAACGTGAGGACAGCCGAGAGCGCGACACGTGGCGAAGACTAGTCAATAAAGGCGGCTTTGAGTGTGGTCCCCCCCCCCCTTTAATTCAATGCCCTCCCATGAATCGCGCCTAGTCATCCGCCGTGGACCTGACGTGGCGCCTAGTCATCCGCCACGTGTTGCGCTCTCGGCTCTCCTCAGTTCACAACCAAAAAGTGGTTCACATTTGAACCTGCCCCTATATATATATATATATATTTTAGAGAGAGAGAGAGAGAGAGAGAGAGGGAGGTTCAAACGAGAAACATATCATTTAAGAGAACGTGAGAAGCAATCTCAGCAATCATCCGGTCAACAAAGGCGGTTTTGACCGATCCCCCCCTTTAATAATCTCTCCCCCCCCCCCCCATGAATCGCGTCAATCCTCCGTGATCACGTCCACCGTAACCGCAAGATGAGTGGCTGAGATTGCTCCTCACGTTTTCTGAAATTGACATGTTTTTCGTCTGAACCTTCCCAGGGCGGGTTTGGCTGAAAACCCATCTTTCATTCCGAACGTGAGGACAGTCAAGTGCCCAACACGTGTCTCGTTCAGTTTGAAAAAGAAAGGATTATTCAAAGTGAATGTTCATGCATTATTCATGGTAAATAATACAACATTCAGTCTAAATAATGAATTATTCAGAATGAATGTTGTATAGTTTATCATAAATAATGCATCTGAATAATCATGTATTATTCAGACTGAACGGGACACACAACGCGCTTTCGGTAGTCCTCGAATTCACAATAAAAGATGAGTTTTCAGCCAAACTTTCATCTCTCTCTCTCTCTCTCTCTCTCTCTCTCTCTATATATATATATATATATATACACACACACACACACACACATACAGGGTTTGACAGTAAAAAGAAGGATGAATCTATGACTCACCCATTCAGCAGGGCAAAGAGAACGATAGTATTTAGCAAATTTCTTGCATTCTTCAGCCCCATCACCCTTTACTGCCACACATCTGATGTATCATAATCATACTCATCAGCTTCATTTTCAAATTCAAGGGGATTTTGTCATCATCTTTAAAGATAAGATATACCTCTTTCTATAAGCAAGGCAGAGTAACTATATCTATATTATACATACATATAGGCAGACAACATATCATGTTTAACTTCAACAATCTTTTCCACGATTGAAAGAAAACACTCCCTACATCTGTAAGATTGCAAAAAAATCTCATTTTGAATATTCGCATGCTAATTGTAACATCTTCTTTTAGTTTCCTTTGGCTGAGTCATCATTATTTTTTGGAAGAAAGGGTTACAAAATAGCAACAATTTTTTTTCGGGGTAAAAATGATAGAATCTTACCTGTGAAACTCTATGTAGCGTGTGAAACAGTGTCTGCTTTGATTTGTTGTAGGGAACCGATAGTCACCTGGTGCAGTCTTTAATTCGATCTGAAGCCAAACATAAACATGAACACAGATTTTGATTAATAGCGAATAAGTATCATGCTCACCAGGAATTAAGAATAATACTTTGGCATCAATGAGATTTGAGATGTCATTCAGCAGCTAAGTAGGATCAAAGAAAAAGTTGCATTTTAACACACATACATTATTAGACAAAAGAATATGAAAGCTAACAATCACGAAAATCCCCAAAGCCTAGCTTATTATTTTGCGGTCACAACTGCATCTAAACAACACGTTGACTAAGCCCATTTGGCGTTTACGGGATTTGGGATCAAGATTCAAACTTTTTGCTTCTGTGTTTGTTTTGAAGAAAAGTTTGGATTTGAAATCTTGGTATTTACCAACGTATTTGGAAATCGTTTGTAGATGGCTGTCATTATAATTTTCAAATCCAAATCCCATTGGTTTCAATTGTTTCCAATGCATCTCTATCTCTACTCTGCATCTTTCATCAAACCTGCTATAATCTCTCCATCGACGTCAAACAACCAAAGTATATATAAAATAAACAAATATTTACAAAAAAATGTTTTTTCATTTCTAATCCTACAAACCAAACAAAATCCATCAAATAATGGGATTCCATTACATTCCAAATCCTATAAATCAAACAAAAACTGCCTAAACTAAAAAAAGAAAAACGAAGTCTTTTGAGTCAAATTTTCTTGATATAAATTAAGGGGCCGTTTACTTGACGCTTACCCGGTAAGTACTTACCGGATCAATTTACCTTACGGGGAGAACATGAACATGACTAGAATCTTACCCGGTAAGAGCGATAGTATGAATCGAAAGTCTTACCCGGGTAAGTGAGATCCACAACTCTTACCCGGTAAGAGCTTACCGGGTAAATTGTTGCATACGATACCATTTTAAGAGACTAAAATGTTGTCCGATATGGTAAGTAATAGTGTTTAATTTTACCGGTAAGCACTTATCGGGTAAGTTTTCAAGTAAACGGCCCCTAAGACCTCTTCGCAGACAGTATTGAACCCCATATGGGAGTAGTTAGAATTTCCAAAACTTGTTTCTGAACCCATATGAGAGTAATTAAAGGTGTGTTTGGTTCTGAAAAACTGTATTCATTTTCCTAGGAAACGTTTTCAAAAGACGAAGTTGAGTTTTCATTTTGAGTTTTCTATGAAAATCTTAGAAAATGCATTTGGTTGAAGTGGTGGAGTTTTCATTTGCCATTTTAGGAAATTAAAAAACTAGAAAACACATTTAGAAATTTTTGGAAAACTACTAAAAATCAGTTAAGAAAACAAAAAAAAAAATCATTTTCTTAGAAAAACTTTTAAAAACTGAATGAACTAAACACCCTTTTTTAAATTTTCATTTTCCTCGGAAAACTGGAAAATTTTCCACGACCAACCGCACATGCATGGATAACTTCAAATCTTTCCAACAAAATAGATCACATAATCAACACAATGAACTCCTCAAGTGTCGATCCTTATTAGGCTATCAGTAGCCCAACCCTTCCAACCCTCTCAACCTAACATGCCACATCAGCTGACACATCAGCTTTTCCCCAACGCTCTCTTAACCTTCAATCGCCGTACCAGAACCCGCTTGAACCCGCCAGCCCGCCAACCCGCCAACCCGCCAACCCGACGTCCGCGCTACGTTTAGCCTTATTACACAATCTATGAAGCCCTAGTTTTCGTATAACAATCTTTTAAATTTTCATAATTCCAATTCATTTTTCGCCCAAATCACTTGCAAGAATTTAAAACTAGCCAATTTCAGAATCGCAGGCACGTAATAGAATTTACATTTGTAACCCTAATCCTACAGATCCTACTGAAAATCACAACGCACAAGATGTCTAAAAATCCATCAATCATTAATTCGAATCGAAAAAACGAAACATATATGCAAGAATGAAAACTAAAACTTGAAACGAAATCACAATAAATAAATAAATAAATAAAAAGGTCAGATTTAATAAAATTTCACAGTAATTTACCTCAGGCATAGTTTATCGATCAGAAAACGCCAAGAAGAAAAAGAAGAAGATGAAGCTTCGAAAGAAAATGGAGAAAATTTCAAGCTTTTGAGAGAAGAAACCAAAAATGCCAACCTGAATTTATATATGACGATATTTACATATTGGCCCCCATAGTATTGTTGTATGTCATAGAGACCCCTAATATTTTAACTAACATCAAAAGGACCCTTAGACGACATCAACAACAAATTTTTTCATCAAATTAATATATCTTTTTGACTTTCAGTATTGTACATTAATAAAGTTACAATACCTCTAACTGAGGAAAAGTAAGGGCCTTCCACACCAACTTTGCAAACATGGCTTGTTAATGATGTTGCATTGCTACATAAAAAACATTATTTGCAGCTCTTTACAAGTCTTGCAACATTTAAAAGATCTTGCAAGTCATAAATGTGAGCATTTTCTTATTTTTCTTTTATTTAATTAAACTAGAAACTTGTTTTTGAACCGATTTAGAAAAAAGTGTAACTTGTGAAAAATGAGTGACATTGCATTCATGTAGAGTTTTATTGCAAAGCTGATGTGGCACATTAGAAATATGAGTTGGCATTGCATTGATGCAGATGGTCTAATATATTAGCAAAAAACAGACAACAAAACTAAAATGCAACAAGAAAGCAGACAATAAAACACTAACATCTTCACCAATGAGAGAGACTCAAGGCGAGCCCCGGAAAGTATCAATACAACAGCCTGTGAAAAGGACCTCAAAAGAGAAACAAGCATGTTGCAAAAACAGTAAGGCACGACCTTGAAAAGGCCGAAAACAAATGCTTAATCACAGCAGATCCCCACGATCTTACCACCGAACATGTTTACCTATCAAATGCTTACCTTTTCCATCGCTTAGCCAAGAGAAAACCTTTTAACACGTCGAAATCCACTTATATGGTCATAGTTGAATGTCAATAAAATGACAGATAGAAATCTTGTTTTCAAGGAAGAAAACCAAAAAGTTTCAGACTACATAATAAATATCATACAAAATTTAGCCAAAATTTCATCTAAAAATTCATGCAATGATCATTATATCTTTCAACCCAATCTAGTTTTTTCATCTAAAAGTAATTTAATGTTTGGCGGCATTTTACTTAATTTAACAACTTAAACTTTAGTAAAGGTAATTTTTGGTCCCTGAACTATGTAAATTTTTAACAATTTTTGTCCCTAAATTATAAAAATAAACGTCTTTAGTTAATCTATGAGTTTGTATTTTTAGTATGATAAGGGTATCAAATAAAAAATGAAAACGTAAGAAAATGTAAAACATATTGTTTCACATATTCTTCATATTTAATAATAATATTAAACAAATTAATATCTGGCTCATTTTGAAGGTATTGACGAAACAAATATAATGGTATAATTTGTAAAAAAAAAAAAGAGAAAAGTTCAAAAAACCCACAAACTATTCCACTTTGAATGGTTAAATTCTTGAACTAATTTTCTGAACAAAAAAAATCCTTACACGTTCCATTTTTGAATGATAAAGTTCTTGAACTAGTTTTTTTTAATGAAACAAATCATTAAACTTTCTCATTTTGAATGATTATTGATTAAATTGTTGAACAATTTCTTTTCGATAAATAAATCATCAAACTTTCAAAAATTGGTTACTTACCCCCTTTTAATAACAATAAAAAAATTAATTGTAACCGACTAAGAAAGACTTAAGGTAGCGTTTGGTAAGCAGACAGGACTGGACATGACAGTACTGGACAAGACAAGAGCGTAGGACTGGACTGGATGGGACAGGACAGGACTGGACTGGACAGAACAAATGTCTGTTTTGTGTTTGGTACGCCTAGGACTAGACTGGACAGAACTAGACAAGTTTCATAGAAAAATTATTTGATGATTCTATATATCATATAATAGTTATAATTAACACAAATAAAGTAAACTTTTTAATTTATAAGAAAATTATACAATTTTCATAAACATAATCACACACACATACATATATAAGATTTTTATGTAACTGATGTTGATGGTTATGGTAGGTGGAGGTGGTGGCCGATGGTAATACTAGTAGTGACGATGGTGGTGGGGGTCTGTGGTTGTAGAGAACGTGAAGATGGTGGATAGTGATGGTGGTCGTGGAGGTGACCAACGGTGGTGGTGGTTGCGGTGGCGATGGACAGTTGTAGAGGTGGTAGACGGTGGTGGTAGGTAATTGGTGGTAGTTGTAGAGGTGGTGGAGAAGGTTGTTGTAGTGGAAGAGGAGGTGGAAGTGGCCGATAGTGGCTACCGGTGGCGATGCGGCCATGACTAGTGGTGGTAAACACTAAAACAAATATTATATTGAAGTTATATATCAAACGAGTGTTGATTAGTAATATATTAGTTTCTACCTCATTTTTGTCTCATGTTGTTCCACCTATTTTGGTGGAACAAGAAAACCCCCTTTTTGTCCCATGATGTCCCACCTTATCCAGTTCATGTCTCTGTCCCATGTCGCACCAAATGTGGGACAGAGAATTCCTGTTCTGTTCCATGTTGCGCCAAACGTGGGACAGTAAGTTTTGTTCCGTCCTGTCCTGTCCAGTCCCACGTACAAAACACACCCTAAAGGTAAAATACAACTATATTAGTTTAGGTTAAATGAATATAAATACCAAATTCTAAAAATTTGATGATTTATTTTATTGAAAAAAATGCCAAGGACTTAATTAATCTAAATGAGAATGTTTAATGGTTTTTTATTCAAAATGAGAAAGTTTAATGGTTTTTTGTTCAAAAAAAATTGTTTATGGACTTAACCACTCAAAACTGGGATGCATCCTTTGGTTTTCTGAACCCAAAAAAGAAATGTAATTTTAATGCATTTTAATTCATAATATACGATTATTTATGTTATATAATATGGGTGTTAAATAAAAAAAATTGAAAAGTGGGGGATAAAAAGTTAAAAAAAATAAAATAACTAACTATATGGGTACTAAAGTAACTTCAAATTGATGTAATTGAACTGCTAATGTAAATTGTGTATAGAAATGTTTTTAGAAGGAAAAAGGCTAGGATCAGCTCACCAAAAGACAACACACGTTGCGTCAGTTACTTATTTATTATAAGAGTATCTGCAACGCAATGTTTTTACAAGCAAAAAGTGTAGTGGCTATAGGAACTATTCTAATGGGGGGTTCTTATGAGAACCCAAAGTACTCTAGATACTTAAATAAGAACCAAGATTCTTACCTTGATATTTGGTGTAAAATGACATATATATATAGTTTTTTTTTCTTAACTTAATTATTATTATTAAATATATATTTATAATAATAACTTTTAAAGTTCAAAAAAATACACAGGAGCTACAAAAGAGATTTCTGTAAAAACTATCATTGTGAAATTTTATATAAATTCTTATTTTGGTGAGTTGTAAGGCCATCTAGAATGGGCCGGTACAGGGGCCGGTACCGGACCGGTATGGGCGGCAACACCGTCGTGCCCAGGCGGTACCACACCGGCAGGGAAGGGGACCGGCACCCCCATGTCGGTTGAAGAAAGCCACCCCACCCCACCCCCTACCCCCTCTCTCTCCTTTCTCTCTATCTCTCTCTTCTTTCTCTCTCTTCTTTTCTTTTTCTTTTATTTTTTTAATTAATTATTTAGAGTGGTATGGAATTGGTACGGCTAACGATGATATGGTATGGTGTTGGTAAAGCTGATGTGGCAGCTGAGGTGGCAATGTGTATAGGTGGTATGAAGGGTACGGTTAAGGATGGCCTAAGAGCATTCACAGTAATGGAACCTCTATAAAGCTCACTTGTCATATTTTTTCATGTCACATCATTGTCACTTCAACTAAATAAAAACATCCTTAAAACTTTACAATGGAAGTTCTTACAAAAACTTTACATTCATTTTCTTATTTATTAGCTATTATATAAATTTAATATATATAGGGGTTGTATCCGTTACAAAAAAGATCCAAGTATAATATATTATTTTTCATTTATATATTAATTTTATTTTTTCAATCTATATATTTTATTAACATATGTAAAAAACGATTAGAACAAAAATATAATTTTATACTTCAATTAAAAAAATGTGCAACATTACAGAAATATTAGTCTTTAAAAAAGGTACAAGTAATAGTTTATAGTAATATAGATCACTCGCAATCTCGATTTGACCAAATATGTACAACCAACTGAAGCAGAGTTGATGATGAACTCCATTTGAGCGTATATCGGAATTTCTTTGAAAATATTCTTGAAATTCAACCTTGAAATATTTGTATTGAGTTATCTACCTCTTAATCGATCCAATTGATCATCATGTCACCTTCATCATCAAAAAAAAGTTGTTTCATCAACATGTACATACTTATTCTAAGATATTATATAATTATTAATATATGATTTACATATAGAAAAATATTTAAAATTAATCTAAACATGATAAATTAATGAAATAATTAAAAATCAAACTTATTAATAAAAACTTACAAAATTTGTAAAATTTTATAAGAAATAAAAAACAAAAAATATTTTATAATTGATATCTTATTTTGTTTAATATATGTTTTATTGCATAACATATATGTTTTATAGATTTATAAAAATGAAAAAGTGGTTAAACAAAAACAAAAATAGCAAATAAAATAATAACTATTAAGAAAAGTATTATAAGAACCCAGATTCTTGTTTAAGTACCTAGGTTCCAATAAAAACCTGTAACTAGACAAGAATCATGGTTCTTGTATAAATACCCAAAAAGAATTTCCTAAAAAACCTTCATTGCTCTAAATGAGTTTCCAATAAAGAAAGATGTAAAAAGAAGATTCTTATAATAACCATTTGCTAAAGATGATTTAAATATAGATATATAAAAACATGTACGATCTAAAAGAATGTCTATATAAAGTTTATAATAAAAGAAATCATTTTAAACAGAAGATTTTAGGTAATACGTCAAGACTTATGGTAAGTTAGCGTTGCATCAGGGGCATTACCATCACACGTTTGGGTAACAAACTATTTAGTTTGTACACAAAATATTATTGAACTATTTTTTATACTCAATATTCCATTGAACTATCTTTTTACACATGTTATACCATTGCAACCGAGAATAGCTCGTTTTGACGTGGATTTGTACACATTATACCATTGAACTATTTTTTTTGTACACATTATACCATTAACATTTGATATGTTTAAAAAAAGGTGGTACAAAGGTGGATATGTTTTATACATGCCTTGAAATTGGAATCTGATTTTTAGAAATCGTCTTGAAGAGTGCTGTTACGGAGCTTTTGGGTCAACCCGATAAGGTAATCCTCTAAAGCTTCATAACGACACTCTTCAAGATGATTTTTGGAAATCAGATTCCAATTTCAAGGTATGCATAAAACATATCCACCTTTGTAAACATGTGTTTAAAGAATTGCCACATTTTTTTGTAAACATATCAAAGGTTAATAGTATAATGTGTAAAAAAAAATAGTTCAATGGTATAATGTGTACAGATCCATGTCAAAACGGGCTATTCCCGGTTGCAATGTCGTATATTGAATACAAAAAATACTTCAATTGTATTTTGTATACAGATCAAATAATTTGTTACCCAAATAATTAAGTTATAAACCGTGTATTAATTGTCAATTTATAATTAATATCAAATATAAGTTTTTTAATAAAAATCTTTTCGCTGATAGAAAATGGTCAAATAATTCCAACGACTTATCCTCAAAATTCTCTTGCTCGAGAAATTATAGCAAAATGTGAAATGCATTACTTGTTGACTTCTTAAAACTTCATTAAATCTTTGACCAAAAGTTAACCAATTTTGTTATAAATACTTGCTTTGCTTTGCGTTGTTAGTAAAAGCTTTGTAGTGCTATTTCGTAACTACAACTCTCTAAGCATCCCACAAATGGCTGAAAACGCAGCACAAGTCGTAGCCCAAAACAAAGAACCCGAACCCACCTCCATAAAACGAATCATGTTTCCGTTAACCACGCTGTCGTTCCTCCTTTCTTTCCCGATTCTCTTTTGTATTGTATGGTTGTTATACGTGAGAGAATGTAACTGTGAACACCTTTTGCAGTTGTCAAAGCTGCAACACGGGGTTGTGTTCGGATTAATTCTCTTGTTCGTCATTAGCAACAGTGTCGTGTTTTTTAGATCGCGCTTTCTGATGATGGGATTGATCGTGGTTATGGTGCCGCTGATTGTGATTCTCACGATTGGGTTGGCACTTGTCGGTGCTTACACGGTAGAAAGCAGGATGATCCCGGGCTCACCATCGTGGCTCAAAATGATGGTGGATAATGACGATAATTGGTTCCGTATTGAGACTTGTATATACAATACAAGAACATGCCAAGACTTGGCCACACAATCATTCATGTTTAAGTCTTACGATTTTGCAACAAGTAAACTCTCTCCAATAGAGGTATTAGTATATTTATTGACATACAATTAAAACGAGAATTACCCAAATAGCCCTATTACCGAAGTAAATCTGCCATTTCTCTCTCGGATTAACCCATATGTCACTACATCCACAATATTCAGGTCCCCAATTATCGGACCTACGTAAATAAAATGAATCTGAAATTTATTTAAAAGAAAAATGACGATTTTTTAAAAGAAATGTCTAAGAAACCATTTTAAAATGGATATTTAAGTTAATTTCATCATTTAAAATCCATACTTGATATATAAATATACAACTTATATGTGTGTGTGCACATGATTTTGCATGTATACAAGATTTTTAATTAAATTTTTCGGCTTACTGTACTAAAAAAGAGTTATATTGTACATAGTAATAGTAATTGATTTTTATGCGAAAGTTAATATTTGTTCATCTTTGTCTAAATTTTTAGTCGGGATGTTGCATACCACCAACAATTTGTGACATGGAGTATTTGAATGCGACATATTGGATAAAGAAAACCCAAGTTTTCGATGGTTTGGATGGCCCATATGAAATCGACTGTGATAAGTGGCAAAACGATGCTACCAAGCTCTGCTATGAGTGCTACGCATGTAGAAAAGGGTTTATAAATACTCTGCGCCAAAAATGGTATAAGCTTGGAGTCTTCCTCGTTGTTATCACGATCTTGCTTATTGCCTGCCATCTCTTGCTATTTGTCGCTTCAATGCAGGAACGTAATGGGTCGTAAGACATTTTTAATCATTATTTTCCGTTTTGTTATTTGAGATCTTAGAGTTGTTAATTAGTTCTTGTAAGTTTTTTCGGAATTGTAAATATTTTGTTTGTTGAATAATCACATTCAAGTCTAGTAGCCTATTTGATTTTTTGAAACACTTTTTTTTTTGGATAACCATAAATTTTCGGGATATTTTACGCATACCCAGTGGCGGAGGACCTTAAGGGCCATGGGCCGCCTCCGCCTTTTCACCTTCTTACCATAGATAATGAAGAACATGCTCGTTTAGTTCCTATATGCATAGCCCCTCCCAAGTCCCAACTCCTAGGGGTGGATGTATGGCTATGAGATGGGGGTCATCTGACCCCCATAAATTTAAAAAAACAATCAAATTTTTGCTATAAAAAATATTTTCTACAAAAACTTCAATACTTTGACCCCCAAACGGAGAAAAAAGGTTTTGACCACTTCTAGATCCTTGGCCCAATTCATGATAAAACAAGTTGGCTCATAATTCCATAAGAATAAATTAGTCTATCAATTTTAAGCCAATTCGTGCTTACCTTTCTGCTTTTGTTATGTAAATAAATTAGTCTTAAAGATATAAACATAATTTTTTAATTAATTTTTAAGATTAGAATTTATTAATTGATGTTTGATTATTAAATATAGTCATTTGGTGTTAATTGTTTTGTTATTTAGCTAGAAGAAAGAAATATTTTGAAAAAATGTCAATAGCCAAATACCGGAACAATTGAAATGTCCTGTGTTGAAAATATATGCTAGCGGTCGTAATGCATGATATTCCTCAATCTAGCTCTACTCCTTGAAACTTTTTTTTTGTTGGAAAGGTTTATCTAGGCTTTGCCTAGACTACATCCTTGACACTTTTGAAACTACGAAACGACCATCTAAGACTAAGGCCCTGTTTGATAGAAGCTTAATGGGCTTAACAAGCCTTATCAGTTATTCGCTAAGCCATATCTGTGTATGGCTTGTTGATTTTGTTGAGAGCTTATTCGCTCAGCAAAATGGAGGAGCCTTTATCAGGACAGCCACCCAGTTTCCATCTTTACCCTTTTGATAACATCATAAATCCCACCCTCTGCTCTTACATACAACAAGGTCGCCTTCTCCATTTTCCATTCTCGATGGTTGTTCCTCTCCCTCGCTTTCTTCCATTTGATTATTTTTTTCACTAACGTCGCTGTTGCCGGAGGTCACACCGCCGGTGCTGCCGGAGATCCCTGTTGCTGCTGTTGTTCGCCGGAGCTCGAAGGTGTTGCTGCTGCTCGTCTTTTTCTTCCTGTCTTTTGTCCTCCATGGTGCTGCTCGTCATAAAAAGCTTAGGGCCAGCTTGCTTGTTGTTCATTTCCATCTGATTTGTGTAGTGGGTTTAGAATATTTTCATATTTTTGTAAAGATTTTAATTTTGTAATTTTCAGATTTTGTAGTTTCCAAGATTGGGTAAAGTTTCTAGGATTATGTAACAATTGTATGGGTTTGATTTGGAAGAATAGTATTTTTGGTTAAAATGTTTATGATAATTATCAAGTAATTAATGCCTAATTGTTTGAGAATTTTAGAAGAAAAAAGTAAATAAAAGGGTAAAATTGTCATTTTCTCCATTCAGACAGTTTATTCAACACATCAACCAAACAACATCTTTATTTATCCACACAGCTAACTTTATCCATTCAGGACTTAATGAGAAACCAACCAAACAGGCCCTAAGCTTGACCACAGAACGTTGACATCTTGACTCGAACCCGGATTGATAGGATATTCCACCACATCCCCCTAGGCCTTTTGCCAGTTCGCCACCACCCTTATGGTTTTTACTACTTGAAACTTAAAGTAAAAGTGTAAAAACATGCAATATGTATCAAGTTCGATTTTCCATCACCAACATTATATTATGTAAATCTTTTCTATATGTGTTTATTTTATGTATATTATTTTATGTCGCTTAAATTTCGACATCCATTACCAAAATATCTGGAGCCGCCTCTGCCAACTCCACCACCATGCTTCTAAAATCTTGTTTCCCTATGAAAACCTAAGTATATACTACTTGTTACTTATACACTACACAAATAACCTTTGGGAATATGGTGGAATATCCTATCAACCCGGGTTCGATTCCAGACGTCAGCATTTTGTGACCAGGCTTAGTCTCAGATGGCCGTTTCTTATCTTCAAAATTGCTAAAGATGTAGTCTAGGCAAATCCTAGATGAACCTTTCCAAAAAATAAAATATATAATAAAATTATTTAACTTAAATTTGTTTTGGCATGTTATATTTGAATAATGAATCTTATTATTGAATCATGTACTATTATACTTGGTGTTTTTGTCGAGATTCAAAGTCTTGTGATGTTTTAATATAAATTAGTTTAAGGATATTATTATATTATCCTCTACTGTTAGTGTATAACACTTTTTATTCTTCAAAAATAATTTGATGACATATTAATTGATTGATATTGTTTGTTACATTATGTTTGACATGTATATTTATATATAAAAAATCAATATACAACTCATGTGTTTTGAAAAGAAAATATGCAAAAATAAAATAAAATGAAAACGAAGACAACATAGATTGAAAATATCTAAATCTACTACCAAGTGATATTAACATAGACAATGGTGTTTGATTACCAAGTGATATTTAGTAATTGTGATTTTAATTTTTGGGATTTGTTAAAAAATTTGATTTCATTCTTGCAGTTTAGTAATTGCCTTTTTCATCTATATAGTTTGCATTTTGTTGCTATTTTCGTTTCTATAGACTAATTTCTATATTTAAATATTAGGGAGCAAAATAGCAAATGATTATAAATCATAAGGACCAAAACAACAATAAATTGTAATCATAACGATGAGAGTTGCAATAATTTACAAATCATAGACACGATAACTACAATTTCTAAACTATAGGGAGAAAAATAAAAAAAAAATTAACAAACCACATGGATGAAGATCGTAATTTACTCTGTATTTTAATTATAATGTATATAATGTTACAATTGCTAAATTTTTTAACATCTTTTTTGTTGGTATTTTGTATTTCTTAACTAGTTTTTGGCTAAACCTAATTAGTTAGTTTTTAGCTCACAACTAGTTTTTCAATGAACAAATGTCTTGTCAACAAATATAACCAAAGAATCGTTACGAAAAACTCCAAGGAAATCAATAAGCTTGTTCGGCCCCTTGGTTTCAAAGACTTGTGCTCCGTCCCTATGCATACCAACTTCGGGCGACCAAGAATGGTCTTGAGTCATTGCATTTAAATTTTAGTATGATAAGGAGAAAACCACTCCATAAAGAGTTTGTAACATATTTCAATATTATACACCAAATTAAACTCATATTTAATGTTGTATTTCTGTAAATTCTAACACTTTGAACAAAGCCTAGATGAACAATTACAAACATCGTTCCTTCTCACATCGAGAATCTCAATTTTTGACAGTTTTATCGTCTACGAAACAAATGAATTCGTAAATGAATAATTACAAAACGATTGTCTATTCTTAATTTTTACGTACGTTAGTCACGTTCCTTGTAGGTGGATGGCTTGCCGTAATACCACAAGTACCATTTAACGAACTTCCGTAATCCGGATTGCAAATCGGTTGTCGGATTATACCCGAGCTCCTTTTGAGCCAAACTGATATTCACATGTGGGAATGAAACGTCGCCGTTTCCAGACACGTCGGACACATCCATCTTTGCCTTCATCCCCAAACTATCTTCCAATATCCTCACCATCGCCGGCACCGTCACCGGAGACGAATTACTATTACCCAAATTAAAAATACGATAAGGAGCATTTCCTTTTTTCTTCCCACCCGACCCTGTACTCTTACCCGACGTATCCAATGAGGCCAAACACCCCTTCACAACATCATCAATGTAGATAAAATCTCTGGTCAAGTCGATTCGATCCTTCAACCGATACACTGTTATTGGTTCTCCCTCTGAGATATTTTTGGTAAATGAGAAATACGCCATGTCGGGTCTTCCCCACGGCCCATAAACGGTGAAAAATCTCAACCCGGTTATCGATAACCCATAAAGACGGTTGTACGTATGGGTGATTTCTTCGCCCGTTTTCTTGGTGGATGCATAGAGAGAAGCGGGTGGGTTGGTTGGATCTGATTCGGAAAAGGGCGCCTTATTGTTCACCCCGTAAACGGAGCCAGAGCTGGACCATACAACGGCAGGTTGTCGGCTAGCGAACTTGCATTCTTCTAGAAGCGTCACCAGCCCAGCGACATTACTATGGACATAAGAGTAGGGATTATCCACGCCATATCGTATGCCTACCTGCGCAGCTAAGTGCATAACATGCGTAAATGACACCGTATCAAAAAGCATTGCTAAAAGGCGTTGGTTGTTGATATCACCATCGATGATGAAAATGTCATGAGACTCCAACAACGACCGGCGTGTTCGTTTCAACGAGCGACCATAGTAGTTGTCAAAGTTATCAACCCCAATTACGCCATCTCCACGGGTTTTTAAGGCTAGGGATACGTGCGTGCCGATGAATCCGGCAGCTCCGGTGACCAGAACGGAGATCCCATCGGCACGAAGGATCTGGGCGGAGGAACGGACTTTTTTCTCCCATTGAATTCCACCAATGCCGCCGTGATCCTCCCAGAAGGAAGAGTGGTGGAGGTAGCGGTTACCTGAATCGACGAAGCTTAGATACGACACCGTAAACGTGATTAGAATGAGAGCCCAAAAGAAGACGATGGCGGTGAAAGTGAAACAACGATGAAAGAACCGGTTCATCATCGTCATGGTGTCATTGTGTCTACCTGGGGTCGAAGGGAGTAATAACGCTTCCTCCAATGGCGGCATTTGGAATTAATTTTGTGGATTAATTAAGGAATTGGATTTATTTGTGTTGTTGTGAATGGTATTTTCTCTTGTATTCCCCAAAAGAAGAGAGAAGGGTTGGGGAATTCAGAGAGAGGATTGGAGATAGAAGGCGAAGGGATTTCCTCTTCACCTGCTGAAAGGATGAAAGAGGGCATGCATGAGATTATATAGATGCGCATCACTAATCCAAGCACCGTGGATACATAGGTCAGAGAGAGAAAGTAAAATGGATTCAAAGATTTTTCATCGTTGTTTTTGCTGCCATTTTTAGGGAGAATCCATGGCCATAAGGAGGAATCCTGATTTCCAAGCAACCCAAATATTTTCTTAAGTAAATTACAGATTTAGTCCCTTAGGTATGTCAAAAATCATGGATTTGGTCCCTTAACTTCATTTATTACATAATAACTATCCATGTATGCATTTTATTAAGTGTTTGGTCCATCACACTAACTACCGTCTATTAAGTCCATTAAGTGAGAAGGCAATTTAACTTTCTTAACATTTTATTTATTTTACCACTAAAAAGATAAAACATTTAGATAAAGAAGTGTGTATAAGAAAGGTGGATATGATTTTATGTGTATTATCATAGGGTTGTCTTGTTTTGGACGACCTTCTCAAATGATGATTTATGATTGAGTCTGATAACACCAAAATAATACATGTTTTGATCCTTCTACTTTGATAGATTTACCCCCATTTCTACTCGTTTTTGGTACATTTTACCTCCAAAAAGCTTTCCTTTTCAGTTTTGCATGTTCGAAAGGCATTTGGAACAAAAAGTAAGAAAAAACACGAAAAACACGAAAAATGGATTTTTGGGAGACATAACACTCTCGCGATCGCGAGATGGCAATCTTGCTCCACGAGAGGTGCTACACATTGGAAGAGTTTCGTGTTATGGATGCTTGGTGTCGCAAAAGCTGGATCTGGTGTCGCTGAATTAGTCAACAAGGATTGGAAACTTCTAGAATATTCACGAATCATTAAATTGGAAAGCTTATCAAGGCCTCGCGTCGCGAAGTTCAACCTCGCGATTGCGAGGTACGACGTCGAACATGTCTTTAAATACTGCCTTCTGCCTGTCGATTTAAAGCATCACATATATCAGAAAAATCCAAAGGAGAGCTAAGAGTTCAAAGCCGGAGAAGGAGTAACGTATGAACCAACAATTGAAGACGGTGCTTAAACGTAGTGAAACATCACTGGTCTACACCTGGAGTCGTCTTATTGGTGCCTTATCTTCAGTTGCTGCACGGTCTGCTTAATGTGTTCATATATCTATTATGTTCTTGTTTTCATTATGTTTAGTGGCTAGTACTCTTGTAGTGCTCGCTATGGTTTGATGAACTTGGATGATGATTTGATTTTGGTATTTTATTTAATAGATCTATGACTTTTGAATGTTTGTCTTGTGATTGCTATTTATTGGTTTTAACTGTGGCTACTTGAACTCGTTGGTTGGGTTATTGTTATCTAACAATTAATGAATAGACTTCTTTTTGGTTAATCAACCTCCCTTACCTTTCACTTCCTTGACATGGTAAGAAATCCTTTGACCAAAGTAGAATGGATAGTAGGGTCCTACGACTCGGCCATTGATAGGATAACCGGTATTTGGATTAACATCCTTGTAGTGTGGGCTGGAAGACCTTCCGGTTGACAATCACATGATATTCTTATGATGCTTATGCTTAAATTCCTACAAGTGTCATTGATCTAGAGCTTTCATTAATTTAGTCAAATCATCTGAAAATGGATTCTTAATAACCATATTGAGTATTTGTTTCTCTTTATAAAAAGTTCCAATGGTTATTTGCTTGTTTACTTATTTTCATTTATTGCTATTCAATCACAAAACCTCATTTTTCAAAGTATAAGGGGATGTTTGTTAGTTGCTGAATGGTTTTGTGCAGAATGGTTGAGAGGTCAGAATGGTTGAGAGGCTCTGTATGACGTAGTGCTGAATGAAATATAGTTGTTTGGTAACTGTTCTGAATGAACGATCTGAATGATAACAAATGACCATTTTACCCTTATGTTGAAAATGTATTTCAACATTTGTTAAATAAGCTATTTCAAGTACGTTGAAACATAGAGTTCAAATCTATTGAAAGAATCGATTTCAAATCGATTTCACCCATCCGCTTAAAATATGGATTTCATATCTTGTGAAGAAATAGATTTCAAAATCAAAATGGATTTCACCTATCTTTTTAAACAATCGATTTCTTATATGGAAAATTGATTTCAAAATTAAAATCGATTTCATCAAACTGTTTAAACGGTCTATATCACCCATCTGCTTAACAAACAACTTCATACCTACTGAAAAAAATCGATTTCAATATAAAATTTTGATTTCACCAATTTGTTTGAACAATAATTTCACCAATCTGCTTAAACAATAGATTTCATTCATCTATTGGAAAAAAACAATTTCATATATGGTGAAAAAATTGATTTAAAAATCAAAATCGGCTCTTTGGTTTAAACATCAAAATCGATTTCTTTCATAGATAAGTACCTCAGATTGTCGCCGGAAAACCCACGAGGAAATAGAAGTCGCCGAAACCCACGAGGAAATGGAAGTCGCCGGAAAACCCACGAGGAAACGATGTCGCCGGAAAACCCACGAGGAACGGAGGTCTCCGGAAAACCCACGAGAAAACAATGTCGCAGGAAAACCCACGAGGAACGGAGGTCGCCGAAAAACCCACAAGGAATGGAGGTTGTCGGAAAACATGGAGAGATGAGAAAGTAGTCTGATAGAGGCGATGAGAAAGAGTAGTCTGATGGAAGCCATGAGAAAGAGAGGGTTATTTGTGGAAAAAAGAGGACCTCTGAATCTTACGCCTCCAACTTGATGCAAAATGATACAGAGGCTGTTGTTTCCATTCAGAAGGGTTTTTGTTTTGCCAAACACTATCAACCTCTATGCGATTCAGAGGCTCCCTCTTAAGGGTTCCATTAAGAGGCAAACAAACAGCCCCTAATTGTTAGGTTAATTGGTAGACCTAATAGACTAAATATGGATAGCTTCACTGTTCTCTGTGGTAAGAACACTACCTGGACTTACTTACACTATATTATTCCCGATCAGGTACGCTTGCCTGTGTGTGTGGTAATCTAGTTGGGTGATTTCAAAAGGGTAAAACTTGGTACATATTATATATATATATATATTATATTACCTTAGCTCTACCACATTGGAAAAGAAGTAGGGGTGTTCACGGGGAAATGTGGGTAATGAAAATTTTGAGAACCATATATATGGGACGGATACCTAATTTTACTATTTGAAACCGAACCACACGGGGTGGGTACCCACACCAAACTGAACCGAAAAGGAGTGGGTACCCATGGTTTGGTTTACGGTTACCCGCATTTTGTCGAGTGTTTTAATGTACACAAAATATATACTAGAAAATAAAGTTATTTTTGGGACAAACTAAAACAACTAACACTAAAAATATTTTTAAAAAGAAAATAAGATATAGAGGATTGTCGTCAATACGGGTGTTCAAAAACGATCTAGACCGAATCTGACCGTCAAACCAATGGTAGTAGGGTGAACGAAGAAAAAAATAAATGTGAATGTGATGGAGATTTTCTTATGATTAGTAGTTTTTTATTATGAAATATTAATAAATGTATATTTTTTCTTAATAAACTAAATATATGCGGGGCAGAGCGGGTATATGCGGTAGAAAATTTAGAGAACCGAACCCGACCCTCGACTAGGTGGGTACCCTTATTTTTGGGGTTTTCGGGTCACGGGTTGCTCGAGTATCGGTTTTTTCTCGGTTTCGGATCATGCGGTTCGATTCGGTTCTTTGGTTTTTCGGTTTTTATGAATACCCCTAATAAGAAGTTGAAAATTGAAATAAAGAGTTGTGCATAAGAAAGTAGATGTTGTGCCTTTGTGTCCATTTCCATAGGTTGTCTTATTTTGGATTTTCTTTTTGCATCATGAGAATTAAGTATTCTTAAATTGTGAATTACTCCATCTCCAATCTACCACTAAAAACACAAAAATGATGATGTTTCCATCTCTAACCCTACACTAAAACACACACACATTAATTAGAGGCCAAAAAATACCCATCTATATTTGGAGGCCAATAAAGTAGGCATCTAAACATGTAAACTATATATATTCAGTTTTTATAATTAAATTATATATTTATTATTAAAGTTTACCATATTAAGATGCTTTTGGTTATTATAATATGAGTGAATAACATACTTGGTCCCTGTGGTTTGGTGATTTTAACACTCTGGGTCCTTCGATGGAAATAATTATGGATTGCGTTCCTGTGGTATGCGTTTTATAACGCTCTGGGTCCCTGTGGTAGACGCCGTCCATCTTTGCCACGTTAGGCCCATCATGTCCACAACACATTTTTTAACTTTAGATTAAAATTAGAGGGACCAGATATGTAATTTGCTTTTAAGAGTCATCTCCGATGAAAAAACTTTCATCTCCGGCGACATGCCTTTCTTCTCCGGCCAAGTAATCCAACTTTTATCCAAATTAATTTCATCTCATAACTTTGAAACAAAAACTCAAATTCAACCCAAAATCCTAGTAAAAACCAAGAACACAAATTACCATTTAAATCAATAAACATTCACATTTTATTAATCAAATCCAGATTCAGAACATACAAGAAGAAAAAAGTTGATTAACCCCAAGATTCACATTTAAATCAATAAACATTCACATTTAAATCAATACACTCAAGATTGTAACTCCCAAGTAAAAAAAATTAGTAGTGTCATAGAGTAGATATTTCAAGTCCATTTGTTTCCCCATAATGTAGGAGTGCAGCTTCAAAAGGTTTCAGAATCTGATTGAAGAAGAAGTTAACAGTGTTCATGAGAATTGAGAGGAATATTGAGCAAAAATCATCAACCAAAGCAAGTCTATAAGTAAAGTGTATAAAATCATCTACCATCACCGTGAGAATCAACAACTGAGAGCAAAAATCCACCTTAAAAACCTTGTAATGGAAGAAAACAAGTAGGGATGGAGAACAAAAAAAAACCAAACACACAAAAAGCATTGTTGCTGACCTGATTTGCAACAGAGAGGAGGGACGACGACAGAAATACATAAAACCCATCCTTCACTAAGTAGAGACGATACCGATAAGAGTTTTGACAAATTTTGACGAATAAGAGTTAAGACTAATTTAAGACTTTAAGAGTTTCGACAAATTGCTTTATAATGTAGTAGATATAGATTATAGGTGCAATGAATAAGAATAAGATTGACCGTTAAGTCCTGTTGATAAAATAATATTTTGATAAAGAACTGAATATTTCAATAAGATGTTTTAAGAAGATAATAAGACATATGCACATATATCATCTATTTGAAAAGTTAGAACAATTACTTTCATATAAACCCATCACTAATTACCTACCCAAGGTCCTCTCTCTCTCTCTCTCTAGAACGATTGACTATCACTCCTTGCAATCAATCCTCTTAAGAACCTTCTTTTTGCATCTACAATTAAGCAATAATGATCAGTGGTTTGATGTTGGAAACTTAATGGTCGTTTACTAAATGCTTACCAAATAAGTGCTTACCGACATCATTTACCTTATTGAGCATGGCAAGGACCGATAAGCTTATCAGGTAAGAGATAAGGCAAAGACCAAGAGTCTTACTCGGTAAGTGTAGGAAACGACTCTAACCCGGTAAGCACGTACCGGGTTTGAGATGCTTACCAACAATCCATTTCATAGCCAAGAGTATTGCACAATAAGGTAAATGAAGGTGAATCTCTTGCCGATAAGCAATTACCCGGTAAGAAATCGATAAACGGGCCCTTAGCTAGCTTTTCTACAGTTGGAAATTCAGCTTGCTCACCGCCTTTTCTTTGTGATAATCTATAACAAGATTTTATTGAATAATCTTTTCTATCAAGGATGAAAACCAACTGACACATAGGCTTAAAGGATGGATTCACCAAGCAAAAGAATAAAGATACTCAAACATGTTAAAACCACACAAATGCATAACAAATCACGTTCTCTCTTTAATAAATTACCCAATAGAGATGCACAATAACAAAATTTTCAGAAGTAAACTTGCTTAAATTACAACTTAAACTTACCAATTTTAATAGCTCCCTTCCACCACCCAGGAGGTCAATCAGTGGCACAATGCCAGCTTATATATCATCCACCTAAACATGGATGACCTAGTTTGAGAAAAGAAGATACAAAACATGCTATATAATGCACATTTGATAAGAAAAACATGTAATATATGGAAGTGGGTACACATAATTCTTACTTCCACACTCCCTAGCAACTCCTCCATTTTTTATTGTTCAATTAAGTCACCAAGTCTTGTAGAAGGCAAATCCTTAGTTAAATGATTAAATGATTTGACAGTCAATGTGATACCATCCTATCAGCAATCAATGATAATACAAATAAACACAAAAGGCTAATAAAGGTTATAGCGGATCTAACTTGATGATTCAATTCCATTACAATATTGAGTGACAACTATACACAAAACCAAAGCAACTTCATATGAGATGGGCATGAAATTCAACAAAAACAGAAATTAAATGACACTGATGTATACCTAAAGCATCCAATTGTTTTTTTTAACTCGCTTTGCTTTTCTTTAGCATTTAGGTGCCACTACTTCGAGCAAAAGAGTCCAAATTCCCTGCAACAACAATAATTAACAACTGCAAGGATGAAAGACAAAATTATAAAAATTTTGCTGCTAGAATTAGCAAAGTATAAAATAGAGAAGAACTCTTATTGCAAAATTAACAACTTTTTTTAAAAACAAATTGCAAGAATGAGCATCAAAATTCCATGACAATAGCAAGATGGGTGGGAATGAGAAGTGAAAACCACCTACAAATTTACAATCCACAAATCTCGATACACGATGCATTAGAAAGTAGAAACTACAAAAGAAAATGATTATTGAAAGTTGGATCCGGGATGGAGAAAAGTTGAGCAGAAAGAAGTTTATCGAAACATAAGAAGAGATGAAAAGTGAGAAGTTCCTAAACCTTATGAAAATCGAATATTCCAATATATAATATAACTACAAACCTGTTAAACCCTGGACGATTGGAATAGGGGTTTGGATAAGGTGCGATGAATTGAGAGTGCTCTTGAATTGAACAGCACTAATGAAACCTATTAATCGAACAGCTCCGTTAGTAGAAATAATAATGGAAACGAAGAAGAAGAGTGAGAGGTTGGAGAAAGAGGAAGACATGATGATTTGAGAGCATAAAGGGCATTTTTTAAATCTAAATTCAAATTGGGAATCGACTCCTAGGGAAAAGGAAGAGGCGTCTGGAAAAATACAAACAAAATAAAAATTTAAGTGATTAAGCTTTAAAACTTGTACATCATGCTTAAATTGTTAGTTTTAAGACTTTAAGACTTTAAGACATTGGGCAAATTTGCTTATTAAAATAGTATAGATAATAAATATTTAATATTCATTTTAATTAATGATTGTTAATATGAACAAACGGTATAATTGGAAAAATTCACAAAAAACTTCTCATATGAGTAGCTTTTTAAAAAACTAGTTTATAAGAGGATCTCCAACTAGGGTGTAAATGAGACGAGACAACTCGCGAGCCACTCGAGATCGACTTGATCAAAACTCGACTCGAATAGATTCGACCCAATCTCGAACTCGACATACTAAGGAGTCGAGTTAAGCTATGAAGTCCCAAACAGTGAGTAATCAAACGACGAACACAATCGAACACATATTATAGCATCAAAGTAGTCGAATGATTGATTGAATGATTAAGGTGTTTACAAGGATATCTCTCATATATGGCTCCAAATCACACCTTTGACCATCTACCCTAAACCTATGGGTTACAAAAGGTATTTACACCCCATTTACGAAAAGCCCAAATACATAAAGTCCAAGCCCAACCTAACTATAGAATAATTAATTTATAGCCCAATAATTAATCTTTTTACAATCGAGATTGTCTCTTCATCTTGTGATCTCGAATACAATAATATTTGGGTCTAACAAGCTACCTAATACTCGACTTGATAAGATCGTGAGATACTCGAATTGATTTATATATATATGTATATATATAATATATTTAACATTATTAATTATTATATTTATTAACTATAAAAAAACTAATTTAACTTGAAATTTATATGAAAGTTCACATGTGCCGTGTAAAAGTAAAAGGGAGGGCTTTTTAAATTTTAGAAAAGATTAATTTTTTTTATTAACTTGGAAAACATAAACCCTAATTTCTAGTATATCTCTCGTTTCTTCTTCCTCTTTCTTAATAGCCGCCACACAGCCTATCTGTTCTCTCTCCTCTACCTCTTCTCTCTCTCTCTCTCTCTCTCTCTCTCTCCTCTTCCCCTCTCTCTCTCTCTCTTCACGGCCGACAACTTCAGTGTCGACGACGCCATGCCGAGTGCCGACGACCCTCTTTCTCTCTACTCGAATAGGCTCAACTCGAACTCGACTTGACATACTAACGAGTCGAGCTACCCAATAGTCGAGCTCGACTCGCATCATTTACACCCCGATCTCTAACAACTATGCTAAAATAGAGAAAAGAGATAAATTTAGCAATTTTTGCTCCAATAGCTATACTATCGTGTGTGCTAAAATAGAGAAAAGAATATAGATTATTAAAATCTTTGAATTTAGAGAAATCTCTAAAACTCTTTAGAATAGAGAGAAATGATACTTTATTATTTTCCACCAATAAAAGAGCTTGACAACAAATCTGTAGGAGAGAAAAACAATATTTTATTGAATGCAATGAATATTTTATTGATAGTATATATGCTAGGATTGCTAAAATAGAGTAGTTGGTGGAGATGGATACAACTCTTTTAGAGATTTTGAGTTTTGATGCTCTATTATAGAAAAAATATAGCATAGCTATTGGAGATGATCTAAGCTAGTTTATATTCATCCAAACATGTACCCAAAAATAAGCGAGCTTGTAAGCTAGCTTATGTTACCAAACAATGCCTTAGGAACCGTTTGTTTACCTCTTAACAGTTCCATTGAGTAGCAGTCGACTGCCTTTTAATGGTTCCAAAACCCCCTGAATGATTTTGCATCTGGTGTCTCTTAACTATTTAGAGCCCTGATTTCATTCTCAACAGTTACCTCACCACCATATTTCATATTGCACTATATCATAAGAGCCTCTTAATAAGTCTCACCATTCAATCATCCAATACCAAACCAATCAGTAATTGCCAAACAGTCCCTTAGACTTTTACTTCTTTTTTTTAATTGAGGAAGTTGTTGGAGATAAGGCTCACAATTTGGGTCAGGTTCGTGTCGCTCGGGTTTTGGTCAATTTCGTGTCGACGTGATTCCGACCCATTTATTTTCGTGACAGGTTCAGGTCGCGTCATCTTTCTCGAGTCGGGTTTGTGTCGTCCCATATCGGCCAAATGTGTTGGACAGATATTTTTTTGGTTTTCGAATACGGTTTTTGAGTACAATTTTCGTTATAAAAGTTTCAAACTCCTTGTTTGTTTCCAACTTTTGGTACGATTTTTTGAAAATTTATGTTCAATTTTAATTTGGATACTAAACTACTACTAAAGTACCAATAAAACAATAAATAAACTATATTAAACAACTGAAATAAAAAATTATAACGATTATCAAACAAACCAACCGAAATGTCAAAATCATTAGCCGCTAGTTGATTTATGTCGAAGAGAAGGGGTCAGATTTCGTCGATCGTGGAACGCTGGATGCTAGAGGTGATGTGGTTGAACTGTGGAAGAGAAATAGCGTGATTCGCATCCGTGAACTATAAAGTCTCGAATAGAACTAGAAGAGTGTCCACGGGTTATTTGTTTGTGGCTTGGACTTTAATCATTTAAGTCCTTTTAAGGCTAAAGGTCCAACCATGTGATATGAGATGCTAGCCTGCTATTTCATATTTTTAAAACAATCAGGCTGGCAAATCACCTCGAACCCGACTGATTTTTTCGTGTCGACCTGATTTTGATCCGTTTCAGGTTCCAGTCAAATTCGTGTCACTTTTTTTGACAAACTAGTAATAAATTACTTGTTAATTGATAAGCTAGTTAGTAGCTGATAAATTGACTTACGTATTTTTGAAAAACATATCTCCATAGTCCGGTTCTGGGAAATATAATCCGCGACTGAAACCCACCAAGTAACAAGTAAAGATGAGCCGGTTGGTTTTCAGTACTCCTAAATCCTTGTTACTACTGCCTCCCTCTTTCTCCTCTTCTTTTCACCTGAAATTTTTCAAATCTTCTTCATCATCATCTAGGGTTTGTAGCATGGCATCGGAATCATCCTCATCCTCCTCACCTTCTCCTTCCTCCGCCATTGATTTCTTGTCTCTTTGTCACCGCCTCAAGGTACACAAATCACGCAAATGCCAATCCAACTATATATATATATATATATATATGTTGGGGTGAGTTCAAATGTGAACCACTTTTTGGTTGTGAACGTGAGGACAACCGAGAGCGCGACACGTGGCGGATGACTAGGCGCCACGTAAGATCCACGGCAGATGACTAGGCGCCACGTAAGATCCGCGGCGGATGACTAGGCGCGATTCATGGGAGGGCATTGAATTAAAGAGGGGGACCACACTTAAAGCCGCCACGTGTCGCGCTCTCGGTTGTCCTCACGTTCACAACCAAAAAGTGGTTCACATTTGAACTTTCCTCTATATATGTTATCTTATATGTATGTATTTTGGATCCCAATCTCATACTTGTATTTAGTTTTATGCAGTATCGGTCAGAAATAGATGTAAATCCTTGAATTCTGAAGTAGTTGAAGTTTACAAACCCTATAATTTCTCAATTTCATCTTCTACCATTTATTTATTTATTGTCTGTTTTCCTTCACCTAGAGTTATCATGGTAAATTGTTGCAATTGCTTATGGATAAACCATACCTTATCCTTTTTTT
This sequence comes from Centaurea solstitialis, assembly GCA_030169165.1. Lineage (NCBI taxonomy): Eukaryota > Viridiplantae > Streptophyta > Magnoliopsida > Asterales > Asteraceae > Centaurea > Centaurea solstitialis. Next base: position 70,989,313 of record CM058042.1, read on the forward strand.
TTTCTTTTTTAGTTTTTGGATAGCAATGTCCATATTTGTCATGTTACAGTTATTTATTCATTGTTGGTGAGAAAAATTGCAGAGATATTGGCATAATTGTTTTGTTTATATAAGTTGAATCTAAAGCAGTGAACATAATGCAATTTTATGTGATTTTGTTTGGTGTGACCTTTGAGTTGAGCTCCACCTCCAATTTCCAAACACTTCATCACATGTTTTGTTTAGATATAGAGAGCATCGAGATAGGTTACGAGAGATTGCACACACTTTTAAGTGGTTGTTACTTGCTGACTCTCTAACCTTCTTCTGTTGCACTAGTTCAATAGGCAAATCGACTATCGGTCATTTTTCATCCATAACAGAAGGTCGTATGTTGAATCTTAACCTGGGGTTTGTTGTTTTGCACCTGTGACGTCACTTGCATAAGACGGATGACTAGCATTTTTGTTTGGTTTATCTGAGAGTGTGTCATGTGATAAGAGTCTTCAGCTGCCTTAGGAACGTTTCAGCTTTGATCATTGTTGCCCATATCTGCGAATTAGGCTTATGCCAACTACCCATTGATGGTTTCAGCGTTGACGACGCTGAGACCTTTGACGTTTATGTTGAATATTAGGATTCGTACCAAACTGAAATGGCCTTTAACAGCCTCACCAATCTTTTTATCAGCACCCTCGTGAGAGAGTTCAGCCCTTGGGATTTGCTCACGGTTGTTAGCTTCAGCTCTAGGGGTTTGAGGTTTATCAAGCTCATTGTTGCACTAGGGGGAATCTATTCAACTCCCAAGATCATCTCACCAGATTGGGTCATCTTCAAGTCCTTTAAACAAAAAACTTACCCCTTCTCCAAAATTGCACCCATCGTGATTGGTTAGTGTTGTGTGCAAACTGCAGAATTTAGATTACCTTCGTCTAGTTCCGTTGCAGCCATGTCCATTGAAACTGTATTGGGGCTAGACTTGGACATTGTCTCAGCAACGGCAGAACGCATGGACGTGGTCGAGTTAGGGTTCGCAATCCTTGCAGCTGTCAACAAATTACCATCGTCTCTCAAGTCTGAACTCGATATGGTTGCCATACTCGAGTTTTCCTTTCGCTAGGGAATTGCCACCATGCAAGTTCTCCCTTCTTCCCATACTAGCTTTTTGGGTTTTGACAATGGCTAGAAGATAAGCTTACAAGCCACTAAGGGGGTGTTTGGATTTGCTTATTTGAAGGTGCTTATGACTTATTTCATGTTGGGGAAGGAGATAATCTGTTTCTAGTGTTTGGATGGGGTGTTTAGAAAAGTGCTTATGACTTCTCCAAGAAGGAGATTAGTCATTTTCAAAAAGCTATTCCATTTTAACTTTTCAAAAAGGGGATGAGTCACTTCTCAAAAAGCATAAGTTGTTTTAGATAAGCAATCCCAAACACCCCCTAATCTCACAAAACGAGAATGATATCGAGACATAAATGGTGCAGAAAAGCAGAGGAAACACTAAGCGGACATGAAAAAGAAGGAAAAAACGAGGGAGTGGGATCTAGCGCAGTGACCTGGTTGATAAATAAATAAATAAAATAATTTTCATTTATTTATATATATTCAAGATGAAGCTAGAAGAGAGGAAACATGCCATCCTGTTATTATAATGTTAACTGTACTTTTGTTGAAATACACTGAATCTACCATATGAAATGGAAGGTTTTAGGAAAATAGGATATCAATCAGCTTATGGTGATTGATAACTGACACATCTATCAGGGTTTTATGTATTTCTTCTCACCTATGTCATTTGAGTTTTGATTGCACTTTTGTTGGTTTTATCATAAGGATATCATTATTCATTTATTTGCAACTTGTGTTTTCAGTCAACCAAAAGAGCAGGATGGGTGAAAAGAGACATTAAAGGCCCTGAATCTATTGCAGACCATATGTACAGGATGGGGTTAATGGCTCTTATTGCTTCTGATGCCCCTGGAGTCAACCGAGACAAGTTAGGTTTTTCTTGAACAATGGATATTGATATCATGCGCTTCTTGATATTATGCAAACAACATGGAGGGTGTTGTAGCTGATTAAATCTATTTGCTTTCATCTTCCAGGTGTATAAAAATGGCAATTGTGCATGATATTGCAGAAGGTACTAATACATTATTTCGAAATTCCAAATGCTGTTTTCTACTTCATATTCATTTGATGACAATAGAATGATGGTATGCTTATATTGAACACTCCCCCTTGTGGCAAGCATAAGAAAGAAGAAAGCAAGTACAAAAAAAGAAATAGAGTGAAATAGCATGCTGTTTGCTGAAAGTTCCTCATTTCTCTAGTGAGAGTTCCATGCTAGATGGAAATAGGGAATCACAATATTCTAGTAATCCAACTGGTCTCACGGTCGTCATGGGCGAGGTAAATTAGCGCATGCATTTCATTGGCAGATGAGCGGTGTCTAGGCTTGAACCCAACAATACCTCTTCACTCGTAGGATTACACCCACACCTCTGTCGCTGGGACAGATCAGCATTCAGTTAACATTGATGTTTTTGCATCTTCCTAGGAAAGTCTTATTGATAATGTTCATCGGTGGAATTGGTGTACTATTTGTTTGATTTGGTACTCGGGATTTATGTAATCTAGGATATGCTTTTAGCTTCTTTAATTTTTCAAGTTCTTTTTACATGTTTTTATCTGATTTTCCAAGCAGCATTAATATTTTTCCTTTGCTGTAAATATACTTGCAACTCCCAAGTTTTATTTATTATTATTAATATCAAGTATTGAATTACTGGATGTTTTGTTGGGAGTTTTCTCTAAGCTATTTTTTTAGTGTGGAGTTGTACAATGGATCTATGGTTTCTTTTTAATTTCTAAAGAATGGTACGAATAAATTGGAATAAATTTGCTATAAGCATGTTGGAAAGAAAGCTGAACAAGAGTCCCCTTGCTCATTTCATAAAGTACTCTAGTAAAGGCGAAGCGAATGTCTAAAAGAACTGGACTTATGCATTCTAGGTGAAGCTTACTTCTTTGATTAATTTTCAGCATGAAAGTGCTTCAAATCACATGGGAAGTTCATCTGCCCAAGGTGTGAGATCAAATGTGGTATTTTCTTTTCGCTGACAGAAAAGTATTTATTATGCCTGCTTGGCTATAGCTACATCATACTGAAACTCTGAAAGCCGTCATAACCAACAAAATAAAGATAGCAATTTTTGGTCTTCGTGGAGCAAGTTAATGCACTCAAAGGGGTTTTGAACGTATGCCGATTGTGTGTAGTTTCTCATTGGTTAGTATATGGTGCAGACGAGTGACTTTAGTTGTGTAATGGCTTATTTTTTTAGTGACCAACACCACATTCCACAAATATAAAAAACATGAGCCTTTTAATCAGCAGAATTATGGCCTTTGCTTATCTTTTCATTTCTTTACTGATACTTGCAAATATACATTTCTGCTTTGTAATTGACTTATAAGAGTGATGGGACATGACGAATTATTCTCAATTATTTATGATGGATTCTTTGCTCTTTCCTTTTTTATTGCTTGGATAGCCATTGTTGGAGACATCACTCCCTCAGATGGGGTCCCAAAGCTGGAAAAGAGTCGGCGAGAGAAAGAAGCACTAGATCACATGTGCAAACTTCTTGGTGGAGGACCACGAGGTGCACACACACTCTTTCTTTTCCTCTTTGTGTAAAACTCATGGACAATGAGTGATGTTGGCTATTTTGGTGATTCCTTACTTGCTGTAGCATATTACAGCTGAGGAGATATATGAGCTGTGGATGGAATATGAAGAGAATTCTACAAAGGAAGCTAAGGTTGTGAAGGACTTCGATAAGGTATGCTATATTTAATAATGAGATAATTCACCTTTAAAAGAAGTTTTGTATGTTTTAGGTGATTTCTTTGCAGGAAAGCAATAAAGGGCAAAATTGTTTTAGTTTATTATTTACTATTGGTGGAGTCCCACATTGGCTAGAAATTGTCCATCTTCCCCCTCTCTACAAGGGAAATTTTAGAGAAATTTTGAGGATTTCCACATACTCTAACATAGTATCAGAGTCGGGTTATAGCATCTCCAGACTCCAGGAGCCCCATAGACTCAATTGAGCGTCCTTTTTTTTTTGGGGGGGGGGGGGGTGGGGGGGGGGTGGGGGTGTATTGGGTGGGTTGGTGGGTTGTCTGCCTTCTGTTTGAGGGGACATGTTGGAGTCTCTTGGGGTGCGTTTGATACTATGGACATGACAGAACATAACAGAAATCACTGCTCCACGTTTGACAGAACTTCTATGTGGAACAGAGTGGAACATGCTTGTTCCAACTCTACCTCATGGAACAAGATGGAACATACTTATACTTAGCATTACAAGCTTTCGTCATTGGTCTGAGCTTCAATGTTACTTCATCATTAGTATCGTAATTGATTTGGACATAGATCCAGTGTGATTGATTTATTTCACCATCTTGTCTACTTCTATCTTAACCAACTTGTGATTTATACTGTATTAACTAATCTTGGTTGTTCTTTATCCATTCAGCTTGAGATGATACTTCAAGCTCTTGAATATGAAAATGGTAAGTTAATTTTGAAATCTCGATTTGAAGTTATGTTATTGTAGATATGTCTTTTTATTTATATAGGAACGACAAGACCATATTAGCAATGTCATCTTAGTTGTGCATTTTAAGCCTTGATGGTTAATGTTGAAGGTTGATGATTTAGGTTGATAATAATGCAATTAGTGTTTTATTTGTTTTTTTGGGTGGTTTGTTGGTGTGAAACGAGATAGTTTACGTTTACTTTTTCAATTTTCAGAGTTGAAAGATATCATCATAGTAAACTGATGTATTATTTGAAGTTATCATGCAAGTTGATTATGTTGTTCTTTTTTTTTATTATTATTATGCAGAACAAGATAAAGATCTGGAGGAATTTTTTCAGTCGACTGCAGGTATAGGAATTTTCCATATATGATTAGATAAGAGTACCGAAAGTTAGTGTGTTACTTAGGGAGATTGGAGCTAATGGTGTTTTTTTCTTCTTTCAATTGTAGGCAAGTTTCAGACTGATATTGGTAAAGCCTGGGCCTCAGAGATAGCATCAAGAAGGAAAAAACAAGACTAGAAATGCCCTTATTTTCAATGGGTTCAAGTTGCAGAGATTTTGGTTAAAAATGTCAATTACTTTAATTTCTTATGCATTTAGAGGTGGGTACCATTGATGACCAATTTAATGGCCCCTTGTGCTTACTTATGTTGACTCACTTGTTGGTTAGTCATTTTTGTTAGTGCTGCAACTTTCTTGCTTAATAAAATCTCACTCTTTCTTGCATTTCAACCTCTTAACAAAGTATATTTCTTATGGTATTTTTCTCTTGTAAACCAGTATCCACCAACAAAATGACAAGGAATACAAACTATGTGCCTTGTAATAACCCATAACCTGCCCATGTTCAGAGATGGACCCATAATTTTTTCTCTAAGTGGTGCTATCATATTGTAAAATTATTACAGATTTGTTGGTTTGTTTCTTGATTCTGTATGGAGAGGTTTCGTGCTCTACCCTTGTCGCCATCTTTTCTTTAAAATGTTCAAAATGAATGCTGAAAAATTGAGATTTTTCAAACGTTGGATTTTAATCGATGCCTTTTTGAAAGGCAAACTTTAACATGACAACATGCACCAACCTTGACTTCACAAACTTTGGTCTTTTAGCATGCTTAGAGATAAAGTAGATGCATATCGCGATATGTTAAAGGTATTTTTTTCTTATGAGCTTTCGTTTCACCACCCTCCCAAGTACTCGCTTGTTAGATGCTCGGATGCAAAATGGGCATGTTGCATTAAGACTCACTGTTCCACCTATGGGTACTCCATCTTCCTTGGAGGAAATCCGATTTCCTGGAGTGTGAAAAAGCAAGCTATGGTGTCATGCTCGAGTTGTGAGTCCAAATATCTGGCTATGACTAATACACTTGCCGAGATTGTATGGGTTGTACATCTTCTTAGAGAACTACATGCATTACCTACATGAAAAATAATGTTCATTATTAAATTTATTTGTTTGATTTTTGTGCCTATCTTATGTACATCATGTGCTTCATACATGCAGGGCCGGTCCTGAGATTTCGAATGCCCATGATGAAAGGTCAAAAAAATGCTTTTTTATTATGCAAACAAAAAACCAAAAAACAACAGGGGACATAAACCAAAACGGCAAAACCCTTATATCGGATCTTAATTAAAGGGTTTAGTTCCCCAAAAAGTATCCAAGTTGTCACATTTTGCTATTGTGTGTATTGTACTTCAAAAACTACCATTTAATACATCAATGTTTCAATACTTGCCATTTTATGTATCGTGACCTGCTATCAAAGGTTACCAGTCGGTCACCCCTCTCCGGCAACTTTTCCGGCCATTAGGTCATCTCCTCCGGCGACTGCACCATTCCGGCCAGAGGCGGATGGCTTAAGGGGCATAGGGGGGCCATGGCCCCTGTGTTTATTTTCTTCCATATAGGCTTGGATGGACAAGTTAGTGGGAAATTGATTAAAATTTTTAATTGGCCCCTGCAGTCACCGCCAAGAACCCAATCACAAAAATCAAATTTGATTAACTTTTTAACAAGCTTCTTTATTGCCTGAGGTATTTTAAGGGCGAATACGATTTATTTGTTATTTTAGTTATGGTTAAATTTTGTTATTATAACTAATAACTATTGTGAAATGATTACATTACGTACGAGATGCATAGTCACTACAATAACATTTAGTTTATAGAATGAAGTTTTGATATAAATACAAGATCAAATAAATGATGATAATGTTAGATTAAAAAAACATTATCAGCGAATAGGGGAGAGAAGTAAATTGTCAATGTTAATTCATGGATTAGGAGACCAAGTACTAATAAATTGAGATAAAGTTATAACAAATATATGATTGAACTTGATGAGATGACACAATTATGTTATCACTTGTGATAAGCGAATGCTTTTTTCTATTAATTGGCAGGTTTAAAAGTGTAAAAGAAAATGGTATGTTAGTTTTTGTTGAACTAGACAACATACGGCATGAAATGTTCATATTTTATGAAAACAATATATGTGATATATATATATATATAGGGTTAGGTTTAAATTTGAACTCAATTTTGGTTGTGAACATGAGGACGAATATCACTCGCACATCTTCGGTTACGGTGGATGCGATCACGGAGGATTGACGCAATTCATGGGAGGGTGGAGATTATTAAAGAAGGAGACCTGGTCAAAGCCGCCTTTATTGGCCAGATGAGTGGCTGAGATTCGTCTTCATGTTCACACCCAAAATTGAGTTCACACTTGAACTTTCCTCTCTCTCTCTCTCTCTCTCTCTATATATATATATATATATATATATATGCATATGTATTAGTTTCGGCCCCCTAGGTTACAAGGTCCGTGTTCCGTCACTGATTTCCGGCGACCCATTTTCTCCGGCGACCTCAACCATTTTCTCCGGCCATAGGTATGTGTGTCGCCTGAAATCACTAATCTATATATATATATAAAAAGAAGATGTTGGAGGATGATGTGGACATCCTATCTATTGAGTATTAGCTAATAGGAATTTTCTCATTGTTTTGATTTTTTTAAAATATTAAATAAGTTAAAGACTATACTACCCTTATATGAAAACTATATGTTTAATTATAAGAAGGGTTCTTTGGTAATTTTACTTATACTTTGATTAGCCTTAACTTGCAATTTAATTAGCCTTAACTTCTAAATTATGTAACTTCTTAAAAACATTTATTTTACCTCTTCATCTTCTTATTTATTAATTAAAAAAAATACCTACAAAATAATCATATATAAACTACAACCTAATGCTCCAGCAAAATGTGATGAACAACTTTAGTTTAATGTTATGCTATTGGGTTGATATGTTTGTTTGTTGTTTCTATTCTATAAAATTCATCTCCCATCAACATTGTAGCTCACCTTTCGTAAATTTTCAGGTAGGTTATTTTTTATGATTTATTTCATGATTTTCTTGAGTTATATATTGTTTATATGTATATATAAAAAATTTCCATATAACTTTTTATACATCTCTGCGTATATTCTCTATCGTTATTATAAAAGTTTTTTGTTTTTTCTATTTTGAAACTTATTCCAATTTTTATCTTTGTTTTTCTCCTTGGTACTTCCTAATTGATATTTATATTAATAGTATAACATTTTTCTTTCATCAAAATTCAAGTAATGTTTTTGATTTGTGTGTGTTATATATTATTGTTAATAAGTTGAGTTTTTGTTTGGAATTTCTTGACAATTGTTATTTTTGTTTTTTCTCTTTCGTGTTTTCCACATAATATTTTTGTTGTATGAGTGTTTTACTTAGGTCTTTTTCTTAATTTTTTGGTTATATTGATGTAGTTTTCTAGAAAAGAAAATTGTTGACAACAATCAAACTCCAAAGTATGACCACGTGCTTTATTTACTTTTTTTTTGTTGGAATCTTTTTATCATTTTCTTATATTTTCGTAGTCTTTGATTTTGTTTTTGTTTTTCCTAAGAAAACACCATCAATGAAATGATATTTTCAAAACATCTCAATCCCAATTTTTATAACATCAAATTTTGTTCTTTTTGATGTTGTTATTAACAAAATATTTAATTAACTAAACTATTCATCTTCTTGGTTTGTATCTAAATTTTTTTAATTTCTTTATTTTCCATCATTCTAATAATTTGATTCAAATGAATATTTAAAAGTAATTATATATATATATATATATGTGTGTGTGTGTGTGTGTCTGTGTGTGTGTGAAATTACGATCAATAAGTATATTTCTATTTACATGACATGCATTTGAATAAATTAAAATGTGTGTATTTCTTACATTAAAAAGATTATAAATTAAATAAACAATTTAAAATGATGATTAATCACATTAATATTATCTTATAATTAGCGTTAGTCATACTATTTACATAACATGCTTTTACATATCGTTTGAAAAAGAATATATTTTAAAATGACAAATTACACGAGTTTTAATCAATTTACTATAACATACACATTCATATGTATTATTTTTCAATAAAATTAAATACCTAAATTTCATTTAAAATAAAGTTTGAACCAATATATAAAATTAAAATACTATTATTATTTAATATCTTATTAAAAAATATATTTCTAAATGACCAACCATACGAGTTTTAATCAATTTTCACTATATATATTGATATGTATCATTTCCCAATAAATTAAATATTTAAATTTCAATTAAACTAAAAGGTTGAACCAATATACAAAATTAAAAATATTATTATTATTCAATTCTTTATTAAGTGAAATATTTATTACATTTAATATCATTAATTAAATAATTACATACAGTTAAAAACAGTTAATAGAATCAATACATATACTTAAAATTACAATAAAAAACTAAAGTTATCATAATCAACCACCAATATGTAAAAGAAATAGATGGAAACACATGTAACAATGAGTTCAAATACAAATTTACCTTTCATTGTGAACGTGAGGACGGACGAAAGAACGACATATGTCACATTTAACATGAGTTCATAACCAAACTTTCGTTCGTGTGTGTATATATATTTATATAATATATAAATTAAAATAAACAAATAAATAAAATTAGGAAAAAAAAACTTGCTACTATCAATAATATATAGTTTTTTCAGTTTCATCTCGATAACTTACTACAAATAATAATTTATAGTTATTTCAATTTTGTTTTTTAGTTTAAATCGAAATAAAAGTAAGTAAAAGAATTGAATTAGAATTGATATAAAATTTTTCTTTTTTTTTCAAGATTTTTAAACGAGAAACTAAGTTATGAAGAAAAACAACCTCAAGCAAAGAGAAATTTCTCTAACACGAAAACATTAACAACTTAACTAAACTCGCATATAGTCAAAGTGATTACAATACTGAAGATTATTGTTACTTTTCGACCGACTGTGGGTTAGGAAATGGGGTTTGAATAAGTGTTTTAGTCAAGATTAAACAAACACATTACATTAATTGCAAAATGTCCTACAATTATACAAAATTAAGAAGCACTACTCTACTTGCATGGTGAATATACATATTTTATGGGAACATTATGTTGGGATAAATCGATATATTATGATTTATGACAAAAAAAATATTCATTATACATCTCATTGTTATAAACAATAGTTGTAAAGATTTTTTTTAATTATTTGAGTCGATTATAACGTATGACGATATAAGACTTATTAGTTATTACTTTATTATACATAAAATAGAACTCAAAAGAAATAGTTAAAGATGATGAGACAATTTCACATCAAGTCTAATATCGATTCTTTATTGATTTCATATATGATATTTGATCATCAGCTCATTTAACTATAATATCTAATAAAAACTTTATCAACACCGCGCAACGTGCGGTGCCGAACACTAGTATTTCTTGAAAGATATTCTTGCCACATAATTTCTAGGGGCACGCTAGTGCTTGACTAATAGAATAGGGGGCTGAGAAGCTCTTGCTTTATTATAATCTTTCATATTCTTTTAAAGTTTAAAAAGAAAAACAACACCTATAATCTTTCACCTATTCATTTGATGTAACATTATCACGTAAAAAATTCAATTCAATATGTCGTTTGTCATTACTTTTAGATATATTGTTGAATTTTCATTTGGAAGATACATCTATATTTCTTAGTTCTTTGTATAATCGATTAAGTGCCCATTGATCTTAAAATGATGTAAATTAATTCTTTTATGGTTGTGTAACCATTTAGAGTATCTCCAACAAATTCTTTAATACAAAGAATCAATTCTATTGATCCAGCTCTCCTAAGACCTGATGAAATGATAATGATCCTGAAATTGTACTTAGTGAATAGATACTTTGCTTTTATTACAACTTGAAGAATTAACATTGAGTATGTTTAGTGATACTTCTATTTTATTCAAGCATCAAATTGAAACATCAATATCAAGATCAGTGGTTGAATGAGTCTGTTCAAGAGACCACTGATACTGATCAGAAGCAAAGCCTCTCCTGAAGACATATCAATCATACTCAAAGAACCATCAGCGATGTCGAAGAAATAGGTGATGACAGGGACAACGTGGCTCGTGATCTGAAGACGGATTCAGTGATAGCAACCTGTCCACCATATGCATGACCCTCTGAAGATATCAGGTTACTACGACCTCTGATTATCATCAGCATCAGAGACTCTATTGTTGATTAGTAACCTGATCCTGAAGATTGAATATTGTCTTTTATCTTATGCACAAAAGGATTACACACCTTTCTGATACAAAGTACAAAAGGACAGTCACTTTACTGTTCCCTCCGTACTTATCAGCCCATAAGGCAACTGTTTACTATAAACACATTTTTGTCCAACATACAAATGTATTTATTTATAGTAAATAGTACCCACGCAATGTTTTAAAAACCGGTTTTTTAGTTGAACCGGTGTGATGACCGGTTCAACAACCGGTTCCAAGTATTTTTATGTTTTTTTTTCATTTTCTTACATTCATATATTTATAAAACCAACAATTTGATATCTACAAGTTAAAAAATATTAAAAATATATATTACAATAAGTTTTGGATTAATAAAAAAACATTAAAATAATAATAATAACAACTTTTACACATAATATTTTTTTTAAACGGTTTAACCGACTTTTTACCGGTTCGATCCATCGGTTGAACCGGTTCAACCACTAAACCGGCCGGTTCAATCTGGTTCTTAAAACGCCATAAAACCGGTCACAGTTGAACCGGTCCTTTCACCGGTTCACGGTTTAACCGGTTTGACCGGGCTGGTTCAACCTGTTTTTAAAACACTGTACACAAGGACCACTCATAGTACAACACGTGTACAAAGTGGTTCTGTCATGCATTTAATGCAAATGGTATAAATTGACGTGAAGAAGATGTTCCATATACTTCTTCTTCCTCGATCTTACACCCTTAATGCTTTTCCTTATTCTCTTCTAAGTTCTTTCTTTTATATTCTTACTCACTAGTGCACAGTGAAAGGTTTGTAACTTAAGATTGTTTAAATTAGGTTCTACCTTATCTATTTCGCAACAATCTTGTAAATTCAGTTTGTCTATACAAAAGAATTTAAAAATGAAAAAGTGTGAGATTATATTCAATTCCCCCTCCCCCGCTTCTATAATCTCAATTTAAGCACGATTCACTCAAGATTATATTCAATTCCCCCCTCCCCCGCTTCTATAAGAAACGAAGTGAGTGAATCTAAATCACAGATCATTTTTAACTTCTTCGGGCCCCGACTGGTATGTGCCCAGTAAACAGCATAGCAAGACCCGTTTCGACACTGTGTCGATGTTTTTGTTCTACCCGGCCGTTTTGTTGCGGGGTGTAAGGGCATGAAACACGGTGGAACGTACCATTATTATCAAGTAAACACCGTACATTTCGGTTAAAGAATTCGGTGCCACCGTCACTTTGAAAAACCTTCACTTTGGTGTTAAATTGAGTCTGCACAAATTTAAGAAACACATCCAACACCGCAGCAAAACCCAACTTGGTTTTTAGTGGGTAAAACCACGTAAATCAAGAATAGTCATCAACGAATGAAACATAATAGCGATAAGAATCAACCGAACATACCGGGGATGGACCCCACAAGTCACAATGAATAAGATCCAATACGTTTATAGCACGTTTGTCATTGTTTACAAAAGGTAATCGATGTGCTTTTGCCATCTGACAAGAGGAACACAAAGATGGTTTGGGTAAAATAGAGGTAACCGACAATTGGCCCTTTTTATTTAAAAGTGAAATAGTGTCATAAGACACGTGCCCTAAGCGAGCGTGCCAAAGTTCAAAAGAAGCCTTCAACTCGGATCTGGTGGAAGCAAAAAACGTTTGCAGACTGGTAGAGAGCACATAAAGACCATGGTTACATCGACCCTGAGCTAGAACCCGCTTCGTCTTTCGGTCCTGAATGTAAAAATGAGGATGAGAAAATAAAACATCCAGACAATTATCGTATGTCAACTTACTGACAGATAAAAGGTTTTTAGTGATCTTAGGAACGACTAACACATCTCGAAGACGGATATCTCCATTTAAAGACGTGTGCCCAGTATGTGAAATGGGAAGAGTCATACCATTACCAAAGGAAACCTTGTTGGAACCAGAAAACGGAGTCGGATTAGTGACGGATGTGGTGGACGCAGACATGTGATCAGTCGCACCCGAATCAACATACCAGTTGGGGCCCGAAGAAGTTACATGACATTGAGCATGAAAAGCTTTAGCAAGGTCGGCATCCAAACCAGGAACCGGGCAGCCGGGAACGGAGGAAGCAAAACGTGCAAGCTGAGGACACGCATTGGCATAATGCCCATTCGTACGGCATAGTTGACAGTGCGGGGAACAGCGTCCACGCCCCCGACCACCACGGGGAGAACGACCGCCATGACCACGACCCCGATAGAAATGAGAGGCGTTGGATTGCACATTGAACGCTACTGGTGGAATTGTAGAACCGTGGATAGACCGCTGATAACTCTCTAATTTGAGAGTTATTTAGTGTTAAAAAACCTCGTTTTGTACATTATTTTATACCCACTTTGCTCTCTTTCTTTCTCTTTGGACTAAAATGTTTTGAAAAGGTTTTGATAAACACAAAAGATCAAGTTTGATGAAAAACGGCCTAAAAGCTCAACAAATCAGTCCAAATCCCGAAAGCAGTCCAAAAGCTCGAAATTCAGAAGTCTTACAGCAAAAGACCCCTTTGTGTCACCGCTGAGGGGAATGAAGCAAATTGGCTTTTGGAAAAGCTGAAGAGGCAAGATGTGCAAGTAGCCATGTGATAGTTGAAACAAGTTGTCTGAAGCTGAAGATAAGAATAAATCTTATTGGTTGATTTTATACCCATGGATCCTATCCATGGGTTGAAATTTCCTTATATAAGCCAAGCTGCAGCCTTCCCAAAACAGACCTGCTACTTCTTATTTTTCTCTCTTTTTCTTTTTTCGCTCCCCAGACTTCCTCCATGGAAGCTTATCTGGGTTTCTTATTTCCTGCTTTCTTTTACTGTCTAAATTAGCTTAACTCTTTATATGCTTTCTAGTCATAACAGTTAACTGCTTTATGTTATTTCTCGTACTGTATTTTATATTCTGTCTTTAATTAATTATGAAGTTAGTTTTTAAATCTGTTTTTATTATGTCTATTATTTTAGGCTAAACCCTTTTATGGATGTGGGTGTGAGTTTATTTTAAAACTGTGTAAACAATACTTGGGTGTTGTCGTTAATTTCAGATCTTAAGATTGGTTATTTGAACCGACAATTAATTTCGATACTGATAAACATGCCATTTTGATGTGTCGTGTTAGACCTCAGATCCAGAGATGGGCGGGTCTGAAATACGGTTTGGATAATACACGAAGAGCTCGAGAGGGCCTTTGATAATCACGCAGAGATGCGGGTTCTGTATGGTTTGCTAAGGTTCAGTAAGCCGGTCGTGATTTATATCACAAGGAGACTTGGGTATAAATCCCCATACTCGGTGGAACGAGATTTATTCTAAAAATCTACTTAATCAAACCGGCAATCTTACGATTTGAAATAAAGACAACTTTATAGCAACGTCACGGTATGTTTTATGAAAACGTAGTTTCGAGAGATTTGTGTTTTTATAAATATCCCCATAACGTGAAGTTTCTAAACTAGTGTAAAACTTTGTTTTAAAGTAAAAACTTACATCCACACTGTCTTTCTTCTTTATTAATCAAAAGTCATCCTTTTTAGCATTTTCACCATCAAACCCATATTTTTACATCAAAACCCGTCAAGCACTAGAAGTTCATGAAAGTCTCGAGTTTTCTATAAAATCTCAGTCCTTGTGGAAACGAACATTTGGTATACTATCACTTTATTACTTATAGCGATCCCTTTGTCGGTATATACTTGCATCCTCATTGTGGTGAAATTGTGACCACATAGTGGCACGCACGGTTTTTCGCTATCAAGTTTTTGGCGTCGTTGCCGGGGACTTGGCTTTAATTTTAAACTCTGAGATATTTCATTCGAGCCTGAGTTGCTTGTTTTTGTTAAATAGCACTTTTCACGTTGTATGCCACGGCTACAACACGGTGAACTCTTGCCTCTCGACCCGGATATAGAACGTACTGTCAAAAGACGTCGTAAAGGTAGAACTGGTCGTAACCGAAACATGGCTGGAAATCCACCACCTCAAGAGGAAACCACCATAACCATCGCCGATAATAAGGACCGAGGAATACATGACTATGCACTACCCGAATTTGGACAATTACAGTCAGGTATTTTGAAACCACCCGTGGATGCAACAGTACACTTTGAAGCAAAGCCGGTAATGTTTCAAATGATATCGGCTATGGGTCAATTTGAGGGATTACCATCAGAAGATCCGCACTCTCATTTAAAATCTTTTTTAGAAATGACGGATCATTTTCGTATTCGTGGGATAACAACCGAACACTTACGTTTGACTCTTTTTTCTTACACATTAAAGGATCAAGCTAAGGTTTGGTTGAATTCTCAACCACCTCATTCAATTAATAGTTGGACAAGTTTGGCGGAAAAGTTTTTAAAAAAATATTACCCACCAACAAGAAATGTTAAATTCAGAAATGAAATTTTGATGTTTCAACAGTATGAGGATGAGGCAGTTTCGGATGCATGGGAGAGATTTAAAGAACTACTTAGGAGATGTCCTCACCATGGAATTCCCCATTGCATCCAAATGGAAACGTTTTATAACAGTCTTACTTTTGCTGCAAAAGGTAATTTAGATGCAACAGCGGGTGGTGCTTTTCTTTCCAAAACATATACTGAAACTATTGACATTTTGGAAAAGATTGCCAAAAACAACACTGATTGGTCAAACCCATGCGCTTTGGCACCTAAAAGACCATCGGAAATCAATGAGAATGATGCCATTACCACATTAAACGCACAAATTTTAGCTTTAACCAACTTGGTGAAAAATAATTTGAATATTAATGAGACAAACCAAGTACAAGCTGTTACATCTTCTGAAAAAGAAATGTGCATATTTTGCGGTAATAATCATACTTATGAACATTGTCCGAACAACCCAGCATCAGTAAACTTTGTTGGAAACTATTCTAAAAACAGCCCGTTTTCACCAACATACAACTCAAACTGGAGAAATCATCCGCATCTTTCTTACAAAACTCCAGGACTTCATCCCCCCGGGGAAAGTCATTTTCAAAACCAACAAAATCCCCCGGGATTTCATCAAGGTGCACCTCAAAACTTTCAAAGTGGGCAATCCTCACAAATGCACCAACAAAGATCTCAAAATGCATCGGACAGCAATGGTTCACTTGAATCTATGCTAAAAGGTTTTATAAATCAAACCAATGCAACTTTGAGAGGCTTGGAAACCCAACTGGCACAATTTGCAAATGAATTGAGAAGTAGGCCACCTGGCACTCTGCCAAGTGACACAGAAACCCCTAAGGATAAGGAACATGTCAAGGCAGTGACAATCGTTAAAATTGGACCCGAGATAATGTCAACGGAACAACCATGTCACACTGAAACAAAGCATGCCTTTGATAAAGAAAACTTTCCAGGACTGTTTTCAATTGTTGAGACCCCACAGGAGCCGGAGTCTGTCCCCAAAACAGCAGCTTTGCCTAGTTCAAATGCTGCTGAAACTCCAGTTCAGACGGTTCAAAAGTCAAATCAACCAGTAGTGGATCCGAGAGAATTACCTTTTCCTCAAAGATTGAAAGCCAAAAATATGGATACTCAGTTTAAGAAGTTTTTGGACATCTTTAAACAGCTCCATATTAACATACCTTTGGTAGAAGCTCTCGAGCAAATGCCAAATTATGTTAAATTTTTTAAAGACATTCTTAATAAGAAAAGGAGATTGAGCGAATTTGAAACCGTGGCTTTAACAAAAGAATGTAGTGCACTTCTCACTTGTAAGATCCCTCCAAAACTCAAAGACCCGGGAAGTTTCACCATCCCGTGTTCCATTGGAGGGAAAGAAGTCGGACATGCTCTTTGTGACTTAGGGGCAAGTGTAAATCTCATGCCCTTGTCGGTTTTAAATAAATTGGAAATTGGTGAAGTTCGGCCAACAACCGTAACTTTACAATTAGCCGATAGATCCATTGTTTATCCGAAGGGTAAGATTGAGGATATTTTAGTCCAAGTCGATAAATTTATCTTTCCGGCTGACTTTTTAGTGTTGGACTTTGAAGCCGAGAGGAGTTGTCCCATCATTGTAGGATGACCATTTCTTGCAACAAGAAGAGCCTTGATCGACGTTCAGAAAGCCGAGCTAACCATGAGGGTCAACGACCAACAGGTAACCTTCAACCTGTTCAAAACACTTTAAGTATAATGGGAACTTTGAGGATTGTTCTGCCATTTATACTTCAAGTGATGATTTGGAAATAAATTCAATCAGATGTCCCCTCAGTGGTGACAATCTCACCATAGAGGTGAACTGTGTTGATGATTTTGAAAACACAGAACTTGAAAACACAGAGGTTGAAGTGTTAGCTGTTTTTGAACAATTGGATTTTAGTGAAAGATCTGTCCAACCACCATCCATAGTAAAGGCACCCGATTTGGACTTGAAACCTCTACCATCACACCTTAAGTATGCTTATCTCATGGAGGAAGATAAATTGCCAGTAATTATATCCTCTCACTTAAGTTGTGAACAGGAAGATAAATTAATTAAACTGTTACAAAACCATAAGAAAGCCATTGGATGGACAATAGCAGACATTAGAGGAATAAGCCCGACACTTTGTCAACACAAGATAATTTTGGAAGAAAATAGCATTGGCAAAGTGCAACCACAAAGACGACTAAATCCCATCATGAAAGAGGTCGTTAAAAAAGAAATCCTTAAATGGATAGATGCGGGTATTATATACCCCATTTCGAGTAGCAGTTGGGTAAGCCCGGTACAATGTGTACCAAAGAAAGGTGGTACCACGGTAATCACCAACGAGAAAAATGAACTTATCTCGACAAGAACTGTGACCGGGTGGAGAATTTGCATGGATTATAGACAATTGAACCTAGCCACCAAAAAGGACCATTTCCCTTTGCCCTTCATAGATCAAATGCTAGATCGTTTAGCCGGAAAGGAATTTTATTGCTTTTTGGACGGATATTCTGGTTACAACCAAATTCACATTGCACCCGAAGATCAAGAGAAGGCCACCTTCACTTGTCCCTTCGGAACTTTCGCTTTTCGGCGAATGCCATTTGGTTTGTGTAACGCTCCCGCAACATTTCAAAGGTGTATGATGTCAATTTTTTCAGATATGATCGAAGATACCATGGAAGTCTTCATGGATGATTTTTCAGTTATTGGCACATCGTTTGATAATTGTCTTGAAAATCTTAAAAAGAGTTTGGAACGTTGCGAGACACATGATCTGATTCTAAATTGGGAAAAGTGTCATTTTATGGTACAAGAGGGAATTGTTGGGTCATTTGGTTTCTCAAAGAGGTTTGGAAGTGGATAAGGCTAAAATAGAAGTAATAATGCAATTACCTGAGCCTAGCACGGTTAAAGGCATTAGAAGCTTTTTGGGACATGCAGGATTTTACAGACGGTTCATAAAGGATTTTTCAAAAATTTCAAAACCGCTCTGTAATTTACTCCATGTAGACCAACCTTTTGATTCACTTCAGAATGTACAAAAGCTTTTGAGACTTTGAAAAAAGCACTTGTTACGGCACCTATTGTCATTGCTCCTAACTAGGCCTTACCTTTTGAGGTAATGTGATGCCAGTGATTGGGCGGTAGGTGCCGTCTTGGGATAAAAAGTCAATAAAATCTTTCACCCCATTTACTACGCAAGTAAGACTCTGATTGATGCTCAGTTGAATTACACAACAACAGAAAAAGAGCTACTTGCCGTAGTGTTTGCTTTTGACAGATTTCGTTCATACTTGATAGGTACAAAAGTCATTGTTCATACAGATCATTCTGCTATCAAATATCTTTTTAATAAAACTTATGCAAAACCACGACTTATTAGATGGGTCCTGCTTTTGCTAGAGTTTAATATAGAGGTAATTGATAGAAAAGGAACTGATAATCAAGTGGCCAACCACCTTTCAAGAATTGAGGGAATAGTGTCAACTGGGGGTAATCATGCAATAAAAAAAATTCCCGATGAGCATGTTTTGTCAATTCAACATCATTTTGAATCAAATGTTCCATGGTACGCGGATATAGCAAACTACCTTGCTAATGGGCTTAAGCCGTATGGTTTAAATGGACAAAGGTTGAAAAAGTTTATGTATGATTGCAAACAGTATTTTTGGGACGATCCTTCTCTTTTTAAAATTGGAGCGGATCAAATGGTGAGAAGGTGTGTCCCGAATTCTAAGATGAAAAACCTGTTGAAAGCCTGTCATGACTCTCCGTATGGTGGCCATTTTGGTGGCCAACGTACGGCAGCAAAAGTTTTACAAAGTGGATTCTTTTGGCCTACACTTTTCAAAGATGCTTTCGAGTTTGTCAAAAATTGTGATGCATGCCAAAGAACGGGGAATTTGTCCCAACGAAATGAAATGTCATTAAACAACATTTTGGAAGTGGAACTCTTTGATCTTTGGGGCATAGATTTCATGGGACCATTCCCTATGTCTTTTAATAACCAGTTTATCTTAATGGCAGTTGACTTTGTTTCCAAGTGGGTGGAAGCATCGGCATGTCCAAGAAACGATGCCAAGACAGTAATTAATTTTTTACAAAAGAACATCTTTTCACGTTTTGGAACACCCCGCGCTTTAATTAGCGACGAGGGAACTCATTTTGTAAACAAAATGTTAAGTACTGTTTTTGAAAAATATAACATCCGACATAAGATCTCAACGGCATACCATCCTCAAACAAATGGTCTTACCGAACTTTCAAATCGGGAAATTAAATCGATTCTTGAAAAAGTTGTCAAACCCGATAGGAAAGATTGGTCTCTTAAGTTGGATGACGCACTCTGGCATACCGAACTGCTTATAAAACACCATTGGGAATGTCACCATATAGACTGGTTTTTGGTAAAGCATGTCACTTACCGTTGGAACTCGAGTATAAAGCTTTTTGGGCAACAAAAGAACTGAATTTTAGTGAGAATGCAGTGGGAGAGAAAAGGAAACTTCAGTTGTGTGAAGTAGAAGAACTGAGATTTCATGCTTATGAGAACACTAAAATTTACAAAGAAAAAACTAAATTTTGGCACGATCGTAGAATCGTCAATCGAACTTTTGAAAAATATCAACAAGTTCTTCTCTTTAAGTCAAGACTGAAGTTATTTCCTAGTAAGTTAAAGTCACGATGGTCAGGCCCGTTCACTATCGCAGAAGTTGGGAATTACGGAACTATTGATCTTGTAAATCCGCAAGATGGAAGTATTTTTAGGGTGAATGGACACCGGGTTAAGTATTTTCTCCCTGAGGAAATGCCTAAAACGGCAATCTAAGCAACATCCGAAAAATACGAGAGAGTTTGTAAATAAATGCTTTGGTGATTTACTAGTTGTATTATTAGAGTTCTATATATATATATATTATAAATATATACTAGTAATATATATATATGTGTATAAAATACGTATAGTGTAAAAATAAGATAAGAGTAATCTGTGTAGATATTTTTAGGTTTGTTTTAATAGTAAAAAAAAAAAGAGATAAGTTGAGATCTTTTTTTACTGACAGTATTTCTAAGTGATGATGAGGGTGCATGAACCATGGACCTCAGAGTTTTTATAAATTCTGTTGATAAAATTTGGAATCCATCATTATCCTAAAAGAAAAAAAGAAAAAAAAAGGAGAGGAAAGTTTCATGTTGGTAATTTATTCAAAGTTGAGGGTCTTTGTTGAAACTTTTTCTTTATCTGTCACTTTCAACTTTTGAAAACAAAAAGAAACTTTTTAGTTTTCTTTCTTCTATCTCTCATCTACCCCACCACCGCTTCTTTCACACAAACAAAAACCACCGCCGGCCATCTCCTTAACCGCCGGCCACCGTCGAACCATCGCCGACCATGGTGTGCACCAAGGGCGCCGCCCGTCGGCAGACCCCTGCTCCCACCATCTCATCTGCATTTGAAGCTCGCACAGGAGAAGACGTCGTGGTGCGAATTCCGGCAACGGGACGACCGGCGACGGCGCGACCATCACCACACGCCGCCGCCGCTGCTGCGGTGACCCATGCCGCACACACAACCGCGGCTGCTTCGACTGTCGCAACACACACCACCGCAACTACCGCCGCTACCGCCACCATCTCCGGCGAAATCCGGGTAACCCTAGTTCCGGCAGGCCCGTCGTCACTCCCCAAAAAACCAGCACTTCCAAACGACGCTCCCACGCTTCGAAGGTCTGCTCGACTCGCCGGAGGTATGTCATCATCCATGGGACCGACGCAATCGGAAGATCAATCCTACACTCGAGCCATCGCCGGTCTCACAGCGGACCAAAACACCGGTCTGCTTGGTGACATTCTCAGCCCTCTCACTCAGGTAAACGCAACTTCCTTTGTTATTCCGACCGTTCCTATTTCGGTTGGAATCGAGAGTAGCATGCAACTCCAAATACCGGAAATTTTGGTTCAAACGACGAATCTTACGAACACAGCCATCTTAACCACCACATCCCCTATTGTTATTACCGTATCCATCCCAAACACATATTTGGTTAATCCATTGCAAGGGATACAAATGAGACCTCCTTCCGGATCACCTAGCGGCCCTTTGGGGATCGATATAAATCTCATGGGTGATGCCGAAGGAGAGAGTTGGGATGATGATTTTATTTTGTTTAGTGATGATGGACAACGACCATCCACGGAGGTGTCGGTTTCGGGTATAAATGTTAGAGGCTTGCAGAATCTTGGTGGGGTACAAACTTCTTGCCCTGAAAATCCCTTAGTGGTGACACTGAGGGGGTAGCCTCAACAGGCGCCAAATTGGGTCCAGTGGTTTCTCAGACTGCTACTGTTTTGCAGACCCACCAGACGCGGAAAAGTACACGTAGAGAAGGGAAAGCACCCGCGGTTGAACCCGATTCAACCCACGACGAGGACCCAGATTTCGATCTCAATCAAGATCCGGAGTTTAGCCAACCGCAACGAAAAAAAAGGGCCTCCCGTTCACGGTTAGCCACGGCTAGCTATGAAGAAAAGCTCCGGTTGTTAGCAAACAACCGAATAATAATGGAGCGCCCTTTTGATCGTAAGTTTTTCTCAACCCATACGCATATACCACACCACCTTGCGGCCCATCATTGGACCAATATGATACCCGATGCGTGCAACGTTAACGAAACCACGCTTAGGGAGTTTTATGCGCGGGTCGGATCTTCACCAAATAGCATCGTCGAGGTTCGTGGGAAACCAATCGATTGGTCCAGTGCCGCTTTAAACATAGCACTCGGTCTCAACCCACCTTTCGTGTGCTCCTATAGTCAGATGACCCACGGTTATGCGGATATCACGGATGACCAAATCCTTTCTGCCTTAGTCTTACCGGGGCGTGGGTGGACCTTTGAGCACAGCCGCCAATTCCTTTACTCACAACATAAACCCAACGGGGCATGATAATTCTTTATCACGTGACCGTTGCTCTTTATTATATTGTATCTTGAAGGAACTTCCAATAGACGTCGGAGCAATAGCTCGTGATGCTATATTGGATGTTTCCAAAAGACGTGGCTCTTGTTTGGTTTTTTCAGGTTTACTCACACGGATGTTAAAAAACACGGGAGTAGAATTTCGAATGACGGATCAGATAAGAATCGGGAAGTTAAAGATAAATCAGACATCCGTGACCCGTCGACCACACACAAACGCACCATCTGAAGGACATTCCACGGCACCACCACCACCACAACCTGTGGAGATGCAATCACCGAACACGGCCGCGGCTGCCGCCAGCGCCGCTGCTGCCTCCAAACCAGCCACCACCACCGCTGCTGCCACTCAACAACCGGGCCCCTCGACGTACCATTCGATATCCGGATATGGGTCCGAAGTATGGATCGAAGTGTTGGCACAAGCCACGGTAGAGACGAACACAAGGTTAGACGAAATTCTAAATGTTCAAAGACAAATTTTATCTAACCAACAGCAGCTTACAACACGAGTGGAGGAGTTAGAAGCGCGAACGGAGACCTTTTGGGGTTATATACGTGATTGGGTTCGTATACGCCGCCGTCAACATGTGAGAGATGATCCAGATTTGGGTTCACATTTACCATTGCGCTTTCCCGCGAATTTGGCACGACCGCAAATTTGCATGCCCGCCTCAAGAGCACCAGCCACCGCCATGCAGACTAGCGCACCAGTCACCACAGTGGCACCACAAGGAGGTTCGGGCGATCTAACACAGTCTCCAGCTTTTGGGCCAATTTCAGACACTTGATCACTTTGGATTTGTTAGTACCTAGAAAAACATTTTATCGTTTGCTGTCTTCTTTTGGGTACTTTTGGTTGTTATGTTTTAAAAACACTAATCCGTCTTTTGTGTACATAACGGATAGTAGTGCTTCTATGTCTTTGAAAGTGTTTGGTATTGACAAACTTTTGGTTTATCTACATGTGAATACTTTCAGGTTTTGTTCAACTTCATGATTAGCATAACTCAACAGGTAAAAAGGACGTGGGCCGTCATTTCCAAACCAATACACATACCTTTGTTGCCAAAGCCATAAAAAAATACAATGAGGGCATTGTACGGTTCTAAGTTTGGGGGTACACGTTGTCTCGTTATACACACCACCTTTATACCATATATATATATATATATATATATATGTATTTAAAAAAAACGTCTTCGGAAAATTGGGAGACCAAAATATATATATATATATATATATATAGAATAAAACGATATCAAGAAAGCATAACGTGAATAAATTTGAACAAATCATAAACCGTTATGCGTTCCGAATAGATGTGACCGAGAACCCGAACCAAATACGAATTGAAATCTCAAAGTACTTTTCGGACACAAGATAAGTTTGGGGGGACAAAGTGACGAAACCACATACAGTAACCCAAAATAAGACCCGCTGATTTATTCGTTGAGTATTGAGAATCAAGAAGGAGCACGAAACATCTCTCAGTTAGATAAAATGTCAATATCCCGGTTGTAAGTCTTTTTCTTCTTTTCTTTTATCATTTTTTTCTTTGTTTTGTGTCACTTGAGGCCAAGTAACATCTCAAGTTTGGGGGTGTGATAATTCTCTAATTTGAGAGTTATTTAGTTTTAAATAACCTCGTTTTGTACATTATTTTATACCCACTTTGCTCTCTTTCTTTCTCTTTGGACTAAAATGTTTTGAAAAGGTTTTGATAAACACAAAAGATCAAGTTTGATGAAAAACGGCCTAAAA
Organism: Centaurea solstitialis; assembly: GCA_030169165.1. Classification (NCBI taxonomy): domain Eukaryota; kingdom Viridiplantae; phylum Streptophyta; class Magnoliopsida; order Asterales; family Asteraceae; genus Centaurea; species Centaurea solstitialis. The sequence continues at coordinate 71,013,754 of CM058042.1, forward strand.
GCTCAACAAATCAGTCCAAATCCTGAAAGCAGTCCAAACTGATAAAACTGACTCGAGGATTAATACAGATTTAACGAACCTCGCTGGTTTGATAAATCACATAGGTTGATCAAACTGATAAAACCTACGCGATCTGAAACACGCTGTTTCTGATCTAATCGTGCGGAAGCGATAAAAGCTAAAAACCCATTATCAGCCTAATGATCTTTAATTGTTTTAGTTTTAATCCTAATAGACTAGATTAGGTCAATTTACCTGGATTGCTTGATGATAGTCCACCGGTGATCGACCAACGAACGTTCTTCTAGTTGAACTGTATGAAACCCGAACAACAAAACGGAAATTCGACCGCGGGGGGGGGGGGGTCTTGCGCCGGTTTGGAGAGAGAGGAGGAGGGAGACAGAAACTGATTTTCTTAGCTGAAAAGCTTATCTTTTTCCTTAACCCATAAGCCTTATTTATATGGAGGAAAAATACAGTTTGAATAGAATCCAGTTTCCTTATTATAATTATCTCAAATCCTTTCCTTTTTAAATAGCTGGAAAAGAATTTGCATATGATAATTATAATTATATATTTATCTAATATATATAAAACCTTATTAATTAACTATTATATATTTATTTATCTAATAAATATATAATATCCTAATTAATTAATAAACCTCCAACTTTGGTAATTCTGACTGTAATTACCCAATTGATTTATAATACACTATTATAAATCCTAACTCTCCATTTCTGGGTTTCATCTAACTTGTTCGACTTATAGGTCCTCACAGGTGTGACCCTCAAGTGTCTTGTAACATTGGATGTGTAATCACTTGGTTTGTCAACTCTGCACATAATTCCTAACAGACTCCCACTTGTGCAAGTTGGCAATACCACTTTTGATTATACGGACCTAAGGAGGCCCCTAGACAGGCACTTAGGCTGACCAGGTTACAAGAACTCTTATACCCAGACTGGTGATATAAATATTCCATAAGGAACTTGGTATCTATGAAACTACTGTTCATTGATTGGGTATATCTTGGCTTTTCCCTTTGCATCGCGATATTTCATCTGTGAGTATGAGCTTGGAAAGTGTCAACTCTAAGTACTCAAGATTCTGTTTTCTTGATTTCTTGCATCGCGATATTTCTTGATTCTAAAGTCAGTCACGACCTTTGTTTCATGGGTCCTTAAACTTTTATCCTTTTGACTAAAAGGGTAAATTATATCTTATGAATTCTTATCCTACCTGGATTATGAATTCCGAGATATATCAATAATTGCATCCTTTATTCTTTTATCTCAGACTAGATAGAGAATAAATTGGGCTCCCACTTACTTATATAAAAACTAACTATTACTTAAAATTTACTATTGACTTAGCCAAAACTTTGATTAGTCAATCTTAATTTCAAGTAATGAACTTTGAGAATTTCCCTTTATGAAACTTAACTGGATTTGGTCAAATCCTAATTCCAGATCTTGGAATCTTCTTAGTTTCATAAATACTGTTATTAACGCTAGCTGAGTTAATACCCTAAATTCTCTTTTTAAAACATTTGAATAATAAAACTTGATCAAACTATATTAGTTAACTCTGAGAATTTCTTTTATAAAACTTAACTGGATTTAATTAAATCCTGATTCCAGAACTTGGAATCTTTCTAGTTTTACAAATACTGCTATTAACGCTACCTGAGTTAATATTCTAAATTCTCCCTTTTGATCACTAAACTATTATTCATAAATGTTTTATTCTCAAAACACATTCCTATAGAATTTCGTGTGTTTTTATAGTTTTTATACAAATTACTTCAATTTAGCAACTATAACAGGCAACATCTAGGATCATACAAATTCAAGAACACTAAGTACAACCAGATATTTCAACGTCAAGATAATAATTTTTGAAAATAAAGCCATAGAATTATATAATTCAAAAAATTACAATCATCCAAAAACTGTTTAAAACATGAAAACTAGAAATAACTGTTTTAAAACTTAAATCCAAAATATCTTGACTTAAATTGAAATAAACTTGTACTTCAGATCATCAGCAACTTCTGGGCACTTCACTTCATTTCTGACCTCCTGCAATAATCATTTGCTCTAGGTATCAGTATACGTGTAAGCTAACAAGTAAGAAGTGACAAAATAAAGCAATCATAAATTTCTGAGGTTTATATACCTGCTTCATGACGCTTAGGGCAGTTTTGCCTCCAGTGACCGATCTCATTGCATATGAAGCAGCGATTCTCGGTCCTAGCTTTGTTTGGCTTAACCTTCTTGCCCTTGCCCTTGCTTTTGCCTTTCTTGGGTGCACTCTGGATGGCCTGGACTGGTCATTTTCCTTTACTGGTGCTAGCTTGCCCATTCTTCTTTTTAACCCCTCCGTCTTTCACCATCAAGACATCCTTGGTCTTGTTCTTGTTCCCCATATTCAGTTCAGCTGTCTTAAGCATGGAATGCAACTCTGCTATTGTTTTCTCCATGTTATTCATATTATAATTGACTACGAAGGGCCTGTAGTCTTCTGACAGTGAATTGAGTATGGTGTCTGTTGATAGCTGCAACGGAACAGGATGACCAAGTCTCTCCAGATGATCCAAGTGCCGTTTCATTTTCATGACATGGTCACTTACTGATGTCCCTTTTACCATCTTGCACTCATTGAATGCTTTGGTGGCATCGTAGCGTTCTGTACGAGCCTGGGTCTGGAACATGTCCCTCAGCTGGCGGATCATGTCATAAGCATTTGTATTTATGAGCCCTGCTTGCAGATCTGGGCTCATAGTTGCTAGCATCAGACAGGCGACATCAAGGAGATCATCCGAGTGCTTCTTGTGGGCATTTCTGGCAGCAGCCGGAGCGTTTGCCGGAGGTGCCTCCCCAAATGGCTCTTCAAGCACATACCATTTTCTCTCATGTCTGAGCACAATCATCAAATTGCGCTCCCAGTCAAGAAAATTAGAGCCGGTCAGTTTATCCTTTTCTAGGATAGATCGGAGGGAAAGATTATTAGTGCTGGTAACAGTGCTTGCCATCTACACAAAATAAAACTTTTGGTCTTAGCAACTGTAAATAGATTAATTTCCAATAAAATATCAATAAACCCTTAAATGATCAATTTATTGGACTAGGATCCTTATTTCATACGTCCTGATGTGCGTAATGTTCTTGCTCCACCAGACCCGTATGTATTTCGGTAGGTAAGGACTTTTACCAATCATGTCTAGCTGACATGACTCCTAGATCTTTTCGGGACCATGGCAACTACCTGTGCATGTTTCAGTCCCTCTAAGTGCTTTTTGGCCCGGTACCACCCGGTGAACATTATAGTACCAAAACAGATCTCACCATTTTGGGACCTGATCACTATACTCTGGCCGGTACCACCCGGAGATAATTCGCAGAGTTATGTAACCCCTCCAGCTTCAGTTTGAACACAGACATTGAATGTGTGATCACTTACAATGCCTATGTACTTTACGCCGAAGGTGCCCCTAGATGGGTTGCACTACTGATCTATGATTTTCGGGGTTTTGAAAAACTTTACTTCCAGGCTTTTGAAAAACTGATTGTTATAAAGGCTACTTACGTTTTAAACTAACTGTTTCAAACATGCATGCAATTTTAAAACTAACTGTTCTAAAATTACTTGCTAATTAAAACTAACTGTTTTAATAGCACACCTAGTTGATTAAAACTAACTGTTTTTGTCAACTTGCCTTTTATCTAAAACAATCATTTATAGGTTTTAAAACAAAAACTATCGATTTGAAAAGTTTGAAGAAACTTATAAAACCTATATACCTTTTGTGATACAACCTAGTTTTAAAATAACAATTTTATTTAAAACTATTAACATGCAAGATATCACAAATAATCAATCAACCATGCAACTAAACAACAATTAATCACATAGTAGCCTATTATAGTTTTTGCCAACGTTTCCTATGGACCAATAATGACCTATTATACTAAAAGCTTCAAAACTCGCGTAGCTCCCACTGGCCTCGCCATGTTTTGTTAGTATTTCGGTAAGATGAAGAATTTTAGTAGCTCCCACTGGCCTCGTCATCTCAAAAGAAAGAAAATTTCTATCCTAGGGTCATTATTACATAAGGGGTTGTAAACGGCACGCAGGCCTCCCCGTGAATATGTCAAGGGTCTAGGTTGGCAAATACTATAATAGATACAAACTCAAACTGAGATGTATATATATATCTCAAGCAATCACGCAATTATATAAATATGCAATATAACAAAAGCAATATTGTAATTACGATAAATAAACTTGGATCCGTTAAAAACTGTCTTTAATTATCGTAAAACCTGGTTTTAATTTATTCATAAAACTAACTGTTTTATAAACCTCAAATTGTTTAATAAAGTGTTTATAAAACCGGGTAATCCAAACTGACTAGGTTGAACAAGGTACTGGCCCATAAACTGTGTTGTAGTTTGACCAACTGGTCAAATCACGACATCTGGCCTATTTAACCAATCGGGTCAGATTTCTAGTTTGTAAATAAAATTTTCCAAATAAAATTATTCAAAATTAATTTTGGATATTTACAATAAAAACAAAAGAACCCTTTTTGGCCGTGACATGGTCCAAAAATACTGGGCTTACGGCCCGATAACTAAATATGGCCCAAAACGAAAAACCCTAAATCGATCGAGGTCTCGGTGGTCGATTGGACTGCCAACACCTCGCTGGTGGTGTGGCCGGATGGTTTCGGAATCGCCGCCACCACCGCATCCGGTGAACACTAATCTACCGGTGACAGCAGCAGCTCCGGGCTGTCACCGCCGCCGTGATCGGTCCAAAAACACCATCGTCACCACCACCATCACATATGGTGGTGTGGTGGTCGTTTCGGAGAATGACAGCAGCAGCGGTGCTGCCACCACCACTGCCGTCTCCGGTGGTTGTCAATACAAACGATATCGCCGCCACCACTTGGGTGGTATGGCGGCCGATTGGGGTTAACAGCAGCGACGGCGCAAACGCCATCACCACCTCCGCCTATCGGCGGTTCTGATTAACACCACCGCCACCGTCGCCGCTTCCGGCTTCGGTGGCTCGATCGAATACCACTGCCACCACAAACGGTGGTGCGGTGGTTGGTTCTACACCCTTACGTCGCTGCCACCACACACAACCGGTGGTTTTCGGTTACGTTCGTGATGACAATCCGGCCACCACCATCCGCCATTGGCCGGTGGTTGAAACAAAAAAACAGCCACCGCCGCCGCCCGGCGAGGCCGCAAGGCAGCCGGCGGACGGCTTGGTGGTTCGTGGTTCGTCCGGCAACGACGGCCACAGCCGCCGCCGCCACCACGTTTCAACTGCCACTGCTATCGCAACACCACCACTGCCCAATCAGGGCTTGCGGTGGTTTGACTATTGCGAAGCCATCACCGCCGTTCACTATTGCCGCCGTGCAATTCAGCCGCCGCGGCCACCAATCTGGGGTGCGGTCCGGTGTTTGTATTCGACACTCGATGCCGCCACCACCAATCTGGTGGTGCGGCTTGGTGGTTAGCAGTAGCGGCCGACGCCATTACCACCGATCTGGTGGTTTGGCTCGGTGCTTTCATTACTGGCCGACGCCATCACCACCAATCGGGTGGTGTGGCTTGGCGCTTGATTTGTTTTTTGTAACCGGTGATCGGTCCTGGCGGTCCGGTCGGCTAACTGCCGCCGTTCCACCGCCGATAATTGGTTTGGTGTCTTTGGTACGATAAAGAAACAAAACTTTAAAAACAAAAACGAGAATCAAAACGAATAACTTTAACGGATCACATATGAACAGATAAACTGATAGACAGATAAAACTAAACGATTTATTAACAATGGCTCTGATACCACTGTTGGGTTTTTGTGGGTATCCTCGGATCAAACTGACTCGAGGATTAATACAGATTTAACGAACCTCGCTGGTTTGATAAATCACATAGGTTGATCAAACTGATAAAACCTACGCGATCTGAAACACGCTGTTTCTGATCTAATCGTGCGGAAGCGATAAAAGCTAAAAACCCATTATCAGCCTAATGATCTTTAATTGTTTTAGTTTTAATCCTAATAGACTAGATTAGGTCAATTTACCTGGATTGCTTGATGATAGTCCACCGGTGATCGACCAACGAACGTTCTTCTAGTTGAACTGTATGAAACCCGAACAACAAAACGGAAATTCGACCGGGGGGGGGGGGGGTCTTGCGCCGGTTTGGAGAGAGAGAGAGGAGGGAGACAGAAACTGATTTTCTTAGCTGAAAAGCTTATCTTTTTCCTTAACCCATAAGCCTTATTTATATGGAGGAAAAATACAGTTTGAATAGAATCCAGTTTCCTTATTATAATTATCTCAAATCCTTTCCTTTTTAAATAGCTGGAAAAGAATTTGCATATGATAATTATAATTATATATTTATCTAATATATATAAAACCTTATTAATTAACTATTATATATTTATTTATCTAATAAATATATAATATCCTAATTAATTAATAAACCTCCAACTTTGGTAATTCTGACTGTAATTACCCAATTGATTTATAATACACTATTATAAATCCTAACTCTCCATTTCTGGGTTTCATCTAACTTGTTCGACTTATAGGTCCTCACAGGTGTGACCCTCAAGTGTCTTGTAACATTGGATGTGTAATCACTTGGTTTGTCAACTCTGCACATAATTCCTAACAATACCCATGGATCCTATCCATGGGTTGAAATTTCCTTATATAAGCCAAGCTGCAGCCTTCCCAAAACAGACCTGCTACTTCTTATTTTTCTCTCTTTTCTTTTTTCGCTCCCCAGACTTCCTCCATGGAAGCTTATCTGGGTTTCTTATTTCCTGCTTTCTTTTACTGCTTAAATTAGCTTAACTCTTTATATGCTTTCTAGTCATAACAGTTAACTGCTTTATGTTATTTCTCGTACTGTATTTTATATTCTGTCTTTAATTAATTATGAAGTTAGTTTTTAAATCTATTTTTATTATGTCTATTATTTTAGGCTAAACCCTTTTATGGGTGTGGGTGTGAGTTTATTTTAAAACTGTGTAAACAACACTTGGGTGTTGTCGTTAATTTCAGATCTTAAGATTGGTTATTTGAACCGACAATTAATTTCGATACTGATAAACAGGCCATTTTGATGTGTCGTGTTAGACCTCAGATCCAGAGATGGGCGAGTCCGAAATACGGTTTGGATAATACACAAAGAGCTCGAGAGGGCCTTTTGATAATCACGCAGAGATGCGGGTTCTGTATGGTTTGCTAAGGTTCAGTAAGCCGGTCGGGATTTACATCACAAGGAGACTTGGGTATAAATCCCCATACTCGGTGGAACGAGATTTATTCTAAAAGTCTACTTAATCAAACCGGCAATCTTACGATTTGAAATAACGACAACTTTATAGCAACCTCACGGTATGTTTTATGAAAACGTTGTTTCGAGAGATTTGTGTTTTTATAAATATCCCCATAACGTGAAGTTTCTAAACTAGTGTAAAACTTTGTTTTAAATTAAAAACTTACATCCACACCCTCTTTTCTTCTTATTAATCAAAAGTCATCCTTTTTAGCATTTTCACCATCAAACCCATTTTTTTACATCAAAACCGTCAAGCACTAGAAGTTCATGAAAGTCTCAAGTTTTCTATAAAATCTCAGTCCCTGTGGAAACGAACATTTGGTATACTATCCCTTTATTACTTATAGCGATCCCTTTGTCGGTGTATACTTGCATCCTTATTGTGGTGAAATTGTGACCACATAGTGACACGCACGGTTTTTCGCTATCAACCGCATAAATAACTCATGCCCCTCGGCTTGAGCAAGAATATCACGAAAATTGAGAGGTGTGCGCGAGGCTCTAATTGTGGTGGAAAAAGTCTCGAAAAAAGCACCGAGACCCCATAAGAACCAATGACCTTTATCAGAATCCTCCACGGGGTGGCCAATGGCCGATAATTTATCACAGATAGTCCGGAATTTGCGACCAAACTCAGACACAGAAGACGAACCTTTAGAAACCTGTCGAAGTTGATCACACAAGTTTTGAATGCGCTCAACGGAGGAGTTGCTGTAGGCGGCCTCTAAGGCAAGCCAGATTTCACGAGCGGTAGAGAGACCAACGATTTCAGAGAACGCTTCTTCGGAAAGCGAAGCTTGAAGAAGAATGACAGCCCTTTGATTAGCAGACAACCAGGCAGCAAATTCCGGGTTCGGTGCCGATTTTCCATCTGTGATAATTTCAGACGGCGGTGCAGGAACAAGCGGCAGCAAGTTCTGATAAGAGAGAAGTGGTAGAAGTTGATTCTTCCACAACAGGTAATTTGAAGATGTGAGTCGATTGGAGATGAGATGCAAAGCTGTGTTCATGGAGAGGAGAGAATCAGAAGAAGATGAACCAGCCATGGAGATGAAGAGGAGAATTGGAAGAGATAGGAGAGGAGAGGATCGGTTTAGGCGACTGATACCATGAGAGAATAACTCTCTGATGCCCCATTAGGCAGAGAGGCACTCAATAACTAGAATAAATGTTACACAAACACCCCTTTACAAATAGAATACAACACAAAAAATACTAAGGGTGTTTAATAAGTACATCTCTTCCTAATATGTATGCAACGATTGATAACTACTTGTCATATTTTTCACGTTAACTCCCCAACTTTTACCGAAAACCCGCTCTTGTTTAAAATCTTAATTCCGTCTATATTAGGAAGATGCACTTAAAAAGTTGTAAATTTACTCTAATAGGGGCCTAAGCCTAAAATGTCGTAAAATATTCTTATAGGGACTAAAAGAGTTATTTGGTTAAAGTATATGGGGTTGAAGTGAAACTTATGTAAATCCCCAATTTGTTTCTGGAATAATCTGACTCTGATTTGGGGATTTCCTCTTTCGGAAGGAGAAGTTGAATCAAAAATGGTGGTGATTGAGCCTGTAACTTGTACAGATATCGAATCAAAAAGGTCATCATCAACCGCCATTGCCGCTGACAGAGAAGGTCTCAGTAGTAGTGGCGATCAAGCAAACGCTGCCGGAAAAGCGGCCGGCGACGGATACGAATCCGACGGTTTCGAAACCGCAAGCGAGACTGAAGTTGCCGATGATGAAATTGAAACCGTTGAACATCAAGAACACCGGCCGGTAGAAGCTTCTGTGTCATCATCATCATCCATGGATCAGTTGTTTGAAGATAAGCTCAACGAAGATAAACTTAATCAGGTCTACTCTTTCTCAGTTATTATGGAGTTATTCGTATACTTTGCTAGGTTAATTGCTTAACTTCGGTTTTCATACATACCTAGAAATTGTGTTTGGAATCATTTGCAGGATTACATTGCGAATTAAGCTGCTGATTGTGATTTTCTGTTGAATTTGCTTGCTTGCTGCCTTTAGATGTTCTTATTTTTTACAACACATACTTCATGCCTACTGTGATGTTTCAAACATGATGCTTCTGGTACTGTTAGTATGTCGTTTTCTGACCTAGCTGGAATTTACTTCTCTTTTCAATTCTTCATATGAAAAGGTGAAGCAGTATGAAGGCTGTATTTGAAACATCAGTAACTTGTAGTAATTGTGCTTGCAAAATCGAATTCCTGTTACATGATTTCCTTCATTAGTTGCAGCATCAAGTTGGTACTACTAAGCTCAGAATATGGATTCTGTTCTAATCATGATACAGAAGTACTTATGACACTCATTTTTGTTATGTGTTTTAATTTTAACTGGGAAAGTACGATTAGATCTCTCCATTGTTGCAAAATTTGCTAGGCGGTACTCGAGCGGCCGACCCCCTTGTAGCGAGTACTCGGATTAGGCGGGGAGTACTCATATGGGATTTTCTACGTATAAATTTGAAAATTATGCATATAGCATGTTCGTAAATCATAAATAATCAAATATAAAGATAGAAAAACACAAATTGATTCTAAAAAATCAGTAAATTGAACTATTAACTTAGAGGAGATTTGATTCTAAATTGAACTATCAATATAGAGGCTCTAATGTATTATTTGTTATAGAAAAACACAAAAAGCAATCGAACAGCAAAAACGCAATAAAACAGCAACTTAAACACTTGATTTTTGGTCAAGAATCGAAGGTATTTCGTGTGATCAATTGGAAGAAGAAGAATCAGAAGAAATTGACCGAAAGTTCAACCAAAATAAAAAATCCGGCTTTGACCGAGTTGACCAAGTAATCACCGAGTAGCCCGAGCAGGACTGAGTAGCGAGTAATGTGCCGATTAACCACAAATCGCCTCGGCCTCAGCCTGAGTAGCAAGTAACCGCCGAGTACTCGGCCACCTAGGCCGAGTTTTACAACACTGGATCTCCCCTTCCCAGCTTCCCCTGCTTTGCATTGATGGATGGTTTCTTTAGATGTTTGATCATCGTTAAATCCTTCTAGTGCCATGTGTAAGCTCAACCGCTGCAATTTTATGTGACAAAAGAATAATTGCTAACAAACGTTGAGGACATTTTTTGGGTTTGTGAAAGACTTTATTGGTTGCATTAGTACATTCATCATCTGTTCTTCCTTAATCTTTCTAAGATGTTAGAGAAAAATTGTACTTGGTTTTACTTTAAATTCTGTTTTCATTATTGTTCACGTGTGGGTTATCCTCATATGTCTATCTGCGGACGACTTTAACCAATTTCATCTGATTCATTATTTTTGGGATGCAGGAACTTTTAGCACAAATGAATGAGGCAAAAGTTGAAGGCAATAAGTTATTTGGAGATGGTTTGTATGAGGAGGCTTTATTGAAGTATGATTTTGCTATACAACTTGCACCTCAGATGTCTTCATCTATCGAGATTAGATCAATATGCCATAATAATCGTGCGACATGTTTCTTTAAGCTGGTAATTTCTTATCCTACTAACTAACGAGCATGAGTAGACTTTGTATTTGCAGGTTTTAATCTTCCAGAATTTTAATCAGTTAAACCCTTTTCTGTTTCCTTTGACTGATGGTGGTGAATAAAAATTTGGAGTCTCTAAACATGTGCTTTTGAATGGTGCCTCCTAGCATAGGTGTGAGTAGAAGATTGCATACCAAGCAACTGGGACATCAATTTCTGGGTTGCATCTGTAGAACTATTTGCTACTTACCATGAGAGCTATGAAGATAATTTTCCATCTCACCAATGTTTTGAAAGACGAAAACGCAAGATGATACGGTTTCCCCTACTGGGAGGCGTATGCCTCAAGCCCTCAAAAATAAACACAAAAGAAATTCATAAAATATTATAAAATTCATAACAAAAAATGCATAATTCCAGTAAATTGAGCTTCAGGGAGATTCTAAATTGGCGGTAACTCTGCTTCAAAATTTTAATCTTATCTACTTGTACTTGGATGAGAGTGCAGAAATGACCACAACCCTTCCCTTCCCTTCTCTCTTCTGTTTCATATGCTCTTTAAATGCTCCTCTTCCTCATGACCATAGAATCGTGTGGGACGAGAGATTGAGACTGTTAGGGTTAAATAGTATTGAGACTACATCCCGTACGCTTTTACTCGTCATTCCTGCACTAGCAGAGGTGTAGCCTCAGGAGTATTTGCATCAAGACTTATGCCTCTATTGATTTTTAAAACAATGCTTCTCGCTTTCACTTGTTGTGATCAGCTTCATTTGAAGTTCTCTCTTGTGCTAGCCATGTGGGTTGTTAGGCTTTGTTGCATACTTGCATTATAATCTTTAGACATAGGATTTACATATGAAATAAAGAACTTTATTGATGATAGATGCACATGTTCTTCAAATTCTCCAAACTAACTCTTGTCAATAATATTGAATATATATTTGGGTTGTAAATTGTGATTATAGAGTATACATCATGGGGAAAGATAAATCAATTCAAAATCAAATCAACCCTAATCAAAGTATAAATCAAGAAGCGGATTTCTGCTAACTTATATCCTAATCTAACTGTGTAGACATAACAAAACCTTCAATTATATCCCACTTCCCTCTTGATAGAGGGCTAAATCACCTACTTAACACTAACCCAATAGAACCAGGAAAGCATAACACCTTTTGCAGTTCCCGCGCCGGCAAGCACCTAGCTGGAAGACTAACTAGCTCTCCCGTAAGGTGCAAAAGCTGCTCGCCCTAATGAATAAGTGGGAGAGGAGAGTGAAAGGAATTTCAAATAGCTCGCTTTAATCCAGGAGAGGGTAGGGGGTGTTTACTTGACTTTACTTTAGAAGGCTTCTATCAGTAGGTTCTGTTTTACCAAAGTGACCACTGGGCCTGGTATGAACAACAGTGGGATCTGCAAAACTGAGTATGAGTGTAGTTTGGAACATGGGATACAGAATTTTAAGGGCATTGAATTGGTTATCTTTGTAACCTATGATGGCAGTCGGTAGATAAACCCAAGAAAGACCACAAAGCAGTAAAAAGGGCAAAAAGATATCAATGGGTGGCAACAGCACCCTGGTTTATGGCGGCAGTTATGACAGCTGATGGCGGCTGTTAGGTGGCAGCAGTAAGTGTTTTGCCCACTGCTGGGGATCAGGAGGGTGCTGAGCTCTAGAAAACAGCAGCGGATAATGGCGAGTGCAGACAGTTGCTATGGTGGCTTTGGTTTAGTAATTACAGCAAGTGATGATTTTGGTAATTGGTACCATAAAAGCATTTGTAAAGTTTCATATTTTATTGAGAGGGGAAATGCCAAGTATAAGTCTACACCATGGGAGAAATTTGGGACACAAGTACTTACTAGTTTGGATTTGTTTAGTGTTGAATTGGGAGCAAGACAAAGAAAAGTTCCTCAATCAATAAGGAAAAATGGTTTAGTTGTAGATTCCTACGAATCGAGTTAGCCAAGTCTCCTATTTTGTATGCTGGAAAAAAAAGAACTGTATCGGTATCCAGTTCGGGATTGATCTCTGAGGATGGAATATGGATCAGATTACTCTAATGTCAATCTGTTTTTTTCCACTTATTTCAATTTTAAAGCAAGGATTCAAGAATCCCTTGATCCAAATGAAGGATTCAGTAAGGAATCTTAATCTTTGATATTTTGTCATCACCCAGTTTTTCTCGGATAGGCCACAATGTGATCAATGATTCTTAGGAACAAGGCTTTCAATTTATAGCTTTGATTTATTTTCCCATATTTAATAACTTGGTAAGCGAAACAGAATAAAACGAAATCACCCTGATCAAGGCCTAAGTTACTGCTAAATACATACCCTAATCTAACCATATATACATAACTAACACCCAACCGTGAAAAACCTAACTAACAAATAGCTTCGGGAATAAAGTCACTGTCTGAATCAATTTGAGCCTAGAAGGCTTCATCTGGAGGAGATTTGAGCATGCAAGGTAACATGGGAAATATTTGGAGAAAAAGCATCATTTCCTAGCTTACAGGTTTTCTTTTGATCTTCCGATGCTATGAAGCATCCTTTTATTGCAAGCATGATAGGATGAAGGTTTGGCTTGCAAAGCAGAGCAATAAACAAATGAATATTAAGAGCTTTTGTTGGAACGTGTCATGCATTATAAAGAACCAACTTAAATAATCACATTGTAGAGGTTTCTTTTTTCAGAAGAAATTATTGCATGTCAAGTATTTTTAGCTAACTTGACAATTCTCTCTAAAGGTGTGTTTAGTATCCAAACATGGTAGAATAGAACTAGACAGGACATGACCGAACAGAACAGTTGTTCAGCGTTTGGTAAGATAGAACTGGACAAAACAAAACAAATAAAATGGTTAACTTGTAATATGTTTGTAACAAAATATAAATTTAGGATGTTTTTGATAAGACGATTAAAATGACACCAATTTTTATTTTATACCTTTCCCTTGTTATTTATTATTATTAACATTTAATAAATTACATAAATTAATCAAAATATAGTAATTGTATAAAAATAATACTTTTAGGACAGTAAAGTGGAAATTTAGAAAGTATAAAATACAATAAATAAAATTTTAAAAATGCATAAAATGTAAGTAGGAAGACAAATTTGATGTTTTTATGAGCAGCATCCCTCTCTAGGATTTCCTTATGGCATGTATCTAATTTTCAGTCTGTATTTTTGGATTCTAGTTATTTATACCTACTTCTTACATATGACAGGGGAAATACGAGGATTCCATTAAAGAGTGCACAAAAGCATTGGAACTAAATCCTACATACATGAAACCCATGCTTAGAAAAGCAGAGGCCCATGAAAAGCTTGAAAACTATGATGAGGCTATTGCTGGTAAATACTCACCATCATTCAACACATCTTTTAGTATCGGTTTTCCATTTATGTTATATATGGTTTATTTTTGTGTAGATCTGAAGAAAATCCTGGAATTGGACCCTTCAAATCTCCAAGCTAGGAGAACAATCATCCGTTTAGAGCCGTTGGCCATAGAGAAGCGTGAAAAGTTGAAGGACGAAATGCTAGGTATGGTTTTTTCTTTCTACAGGGATGTTTGTTGTGTAAAAAATACCTCTTAAAAGTTAAAACCTCTTAACTCTGAAAATTAAGAGGTTTGCAGATGTGAAACTGTTTGTTTTATTTTTAAGATGTCTGATAACCTCTTATGGTTCTTTGAAATCTTAAGAGGTGCATCATCCACCTCTTATTTTTTTAAATGTGAAATCAGATTTCAGATTTCACTCATTTCAGATCTCTTAAAAAAACAAACGACACTGATATGATAATAATCATCTTGAGTTGGTAAATTTGCACAAACTCAAGATGTGTATCCGATTTGCCTTCCGGATGATGTAAGTAATATTTTTTTGAATTTTTAGGGAAGTTGAAAGAAATGGGGAACTCGGTTTTAGGGCGATTTGGGATGAGTGTGGACAACTTCAAAGCCGTAAAAGATCCAAATACGGGCTCGTATTCTATCTCATTTCAGCAGTAGAATAGGAATGTAGTTGTGCATAAAAACAAGTATACATAATACACTTGAAGATGTTTGGTATCAAGAAATTTGGAAGCAGTTGATATACATTAATTTCTGGTAATCTTTTTTAGTTGGTTATTATATAAACTTTTGGACAAGTTGGTGTCTGAACGTTTGTATGAAAAATATGTTATCCATTTCTGTGAACTGAAGATGACATAAATTTTGATCGAAATATATCTTTCATGTTCATTTTGTAACATTTTTGTTGAATTAAAGTCTACAGATAGGATGCATTTTACATTAAATATAAAATTTAATCAAGATAATCATTGACTTTTAACATATAAGTATAAAATAAATATAAAATATAGTTAACATGGTGGAGGTTCAAACGAGAACCCTTCCTATTTGCGAAAACGCGAGAACACTTGTGAACCTCCAATTTAATTAACCTATATAATCTAATACCCACAATTCATCTCCGCCTTTCTCAACCGCCAACCACCGGCGATCACCTCCAGCAACTAAGGACCATCGCCGACCACCGCCGACTGCCGCCGACCACCGCCGTGATATCACGCGTGATAACGCCGTGATATCACGCGTGATAACGCCGTGATATCACGCGTGATAACGACGTGATATCACGGGTGATAACGCCGTGATATCACGCGTGATAACGACGTGATATCACGCGTGATATGGGCGTGATATCACGCGTGATAACACCGTGATATCACACGTGATAACGTCGTGATATCGCCGTGATATCACACGTGATACTCCCAGAAAAGGTAGGATTCCTTTCGCAAACCGGTTTCGAATTTCTTCAGATCAGCGGCGGTAGGCTTCGAACACGGATTCCGATTTGGTGGTCAACGTCTTCACGAGATCGCCGAAGCTCCATAGACCGCCGGAGGCGGCGATGCCGCTGCCATCTTCCAACGAATTGATGTTGGAATTGGAATTGGAATTGGAATTGGAATTGGAATTCAGAACTTTGGGCTACGTAATCACCATGAATTCTAACCACTTGCTGCTTGAAGAACCTATACATATGGCTTCCATTCCAGACCTGTAAGTTTTTATTTATTTATTTCAAATCTACTAAACTAATTTCATGTCATTTTAATCGTCTTCTTATGTACGTGAACAGACAGATAAGATGGATTTGAAGAAATCCATTTGGAAGCAAAGTGATTGGAGAAGATGGTAAACTTTGGGCCTTATTAATTTATTGAGCTTTTAGTATCTTAGCTAGAAAGATATTATATAGAGGTTGAAAAGTGTTCTCGCATTCTTGCAAATAGGAGGGGTTCTCGTTCGAACCCTTCCCTAGTTAACATAATCAGTAAGTTTAACATAATAATTAAATTATTTTTATTAAAAAATTTACTATGAAACTAAATTATATTAAAAAAGAGTATATTAAAGAATTTGAATTAAGCAAATTTTATAAAAATCTGAGACTCTTTAATGTGTTAATATAAATGATATTAAATTATTAATTTTACAAAATGCATAGCACGTTCATTCCATGTGAGTGTTAAAAGAAACCAAAAAACCAACTCTGAGAGAAAAAAATCTTGAAAAAGTAGCATTGTATTTTCGTTGATCATTCATACTTGTAGTATATATTTTCCAACATGATTTAATTTTTTTAAGTTACCCCCATGGTTTAAACCTAGTTAATGGAATAAAAACATAAAGCAAATTGGAGACTGAAAACCAATAATTTGAACCTAAGTATTTCTAAAATTTTAAAGTAGTTTATAAATCTTATAAATATGAAATTATTAAAAATAACAATTGTAATTTAACTTACTAGTTTATTCGATCAAACCTGAACTGCTAAAACATAATAAAAGATGGAACTAAATAAAGTTAAACCGGAGGTATGGGTGTTATTCAGTCGATTAAATCAGTTTTCGGTTTATTCAGTTTGGGTTAATCGGTTTTTTAAGTTTTTTAAAACTAATCGATAACCAAACCAAATAAGGTTTGGTTTAATCGGTTTCGGGTTATTCGGTTTTCGGATTATTCAGTTCGGTAACTGGTTAAACCGAATAAGAATTTATATCTTTTCTTTACACGCTTGCTCAAATAATTTTCCTTAATTGAGTATCAGTTGCTTCCAATATATAATTGTATCGTACATTCATACTCAATGACTGATTTATATTAGGTAAAGACATCATTTATCAAAAACAAATATCCACTCGATGACATCAGTTTTTTTCATTCGACGTAAATCAAACAAAAAACGCAAGATTAGTAAAAGTCATCATCTATTATCAATAAAAAAAACATTTTATAACAATAAGATATGAAAAGTAATAATAGTATAACATGTATTTGGTTTATAAATTACATAAAATGTTAGAAGAATGTCTTATTCGGGTTATTCGGTTTAACCGAGTTAGAAAAAATTTAACCCAAAACCGAACTGAATAAGGATCCTTATTCGGTTAACCTTTACGCCAAAACCGAATAACCCGAAACCGTTTTACCTAAATGCCATTCGGTTCGGGTGGGTTACTCGGTGACATCCCATAACTTGAGGTAAAGCCAAATTTTAAACCAAATTCTTTAACCTGACTTTTGTTCAAGCGGGTTTGGTTTTTTCTCCTTAACAATCCTACACCCAATTATGGAAATGGAACCGAATACAAAAAAACACAATTCTCCCCACTTGTCACATAATATGAGATAGAACAAAATTCTATTCTTGCACGTTTGCATGACATGGGTTAGGGATAAGGACAGGACTAGACACACATGAGAGAAAGTTGGTTTTTTTTCCACCAAAAGAAAATGAAACAAAAATCACAACTGGTGTGGTTCTATTTTTCAGATCATCGGGAAAACATCATTGTTATTTGAGTTACAGGGTTTCCAGTTAAGAGTCTGGAAAAAAAATTGCTTCCATCAAAAAAATCGTGATTACCTGTAAATTCCCGTTTGCAAAACCCCAATCTGGGTTTAGGCTCTTGTCTGGTGGTTATCATCGATGAGTATTTTTTTTTTTTTTTCGTTTTCTTGGACAACCATGGCAACGTTGGAAGGGACATGGGATAGATTTGGGGTCTCACCAGTCATGGGGAGTGTAAGATTAACAAATTTCATCTATAAACTAAATTTCGCTCCTCACCGCGCCCTTTTGTTGTTTCTCTTACCTATATAGGTTTGGATTTCATTTGACTTCTAGTTCTCTATGAGATCACCAATTTGATGTTTTACTCAAGATTTGATTTAGGTCGCATATATGGGTTTGATTCTGGGTTTCGAAGGAAATGTGATTTTGAGTTATTTCAATCAGAATCTGGTTTCTAGTGTTGTAACATCCCAATTCCGTATTTATTTAATTTAATTAGTAGTTTATAATTGTTACTAATTAGGAAAAAAAATTGGATTAGGATTAGTGGTGGGCTTAATTTAGTTAGACTTAGGCTAAAAGAAAAGCCTGACCCGATTAGTATATAAACCTTAATCCCCTCTCTTTACCTCATTATTCACATTGATTTCTTGGAGAGAAAGAAAGAGAGAGAGAGAGAGAGAGAGAGAGAGAGAGAGAGAGAGAGAGAGAAACCGAGAGTGATCAGCTGAGAAGGAGAGAGAGATCGGAGTCGGAAAGAAGCGGCGTAGAGTTCGAGTTCCGATCGCGTAAGGTAAGGTTCTAATCTCGTTATTAATCGATTGGTAAGTTAGGGTTTTGATTTGTTGAGGTTTCGGGTTTGTTTATGGTTGGGTTTTCGATGTAAATCGCATCTAGGACTAAATATTGTTGGGGTTTTGCTTTGAAATTGATTATAATGAATTTGGGGTTTTTTTTTTCGAAATTCCCGTCAGGATTGCGCAGTCGTGGGAGATCGGCCCGTTCTACTTCGTTAACCGTCGGATCGTCGTGAAATTTGGACAGCGGCTTCACGACTCATTGTTCTTCAATCTGACCGGAGGGATCGAGCATCGGAGGCTCCAGTAAGGAGCAGCAACCAGTCGAAGTTGGCTGATTTTCCAAGGAAGTGAATTCGGTAATTTATGGATTTAGGCGGTGTGTGTAAGCGATTCTCGAAGGCAAACGACGGAGAATCAAGTGTAGTTTGTTAATAGATCTCAAGGTATGAATTCTAAAACCCTCTTTAATCGTTGGATGGTGTAGTCATCACGATTTGGGTCAAGTATGAGAGTTAGGGTTAAGTTTTGGGGAGGTAATTGCATGAACACGGATTTGGGTGTAATTGATTAGTGTTTTGGTATTGGAATGGATAGGGATGTTATAGGATATCAATGTGTGAATTTTAGGGGCAACTGGACTAGTCTAGCTACGTCTAAGACCCTTGTTTCGCTATCGAGTCTTCGTATAGATTTGATAGTAAGTAATGTGCTTTACGATTGAATTGTTTAGGTGAGTTAACTTGCTATCGTGAGGATACCGAGGAGTACCCTAAGCTGCTATAAGGTGAGTTACACTGTGCTTGTTTATATTGTTTCGTGTGTATGTATGCATGATTTGGTTGAGTCACTTTTATAATTGTGAGTGGGTTTTACGTTCGTCGTATTATAGCTTGCTTATATGTATGTAAGTTGATGCGTTTGATGAGGCCGGATTGCGGGGCGATCCGAAGAGCGAGTAATCGCTAAGGCTGGGTCGTGGGACGATCCGAAGAGCGAGTAATCGCTAAGGCCGGGTTGCGGGATGACCCGAAGAGTGGGTAACCACTAGGGCCGGGTCGTGGGACGATCCGAAGAGTGGGTAACCACTAAGGCCGGACTGCGGGATGGTCCGAAGAGCGGGAAACCGTTAAGATGTGGATATGATGTGATTGGGATGTGTGATTGTGATGGCACCGATTGTGGTATGTGCCCGCGTGGCAGTATGAAATAGGCATAGTGCTAGCTCACTAAGCGTTTTCGCTTACCCTTTCGTTGTTTACTTTTTTCAGGTTCTGGTTTAGAAGTGGATAAGGGCAAGGCCCCAGCTTGATTTTCCTGTGGATGACGGTTCTAGCGACACCTTGGCATTTATTTGTGGGTTTTTATTTTATATTTAAATGGGATTTTTAGTTACTTATTTTTAGTTGGCATTTATTGAGCGGTTCGCCGTGAAAACGTATTTATTCGTAATAAATTTATTTATTAAGTTCTTTTTATTTAAAACCTTTAAAAAAATCCCGTTTTTGAAAATTGGATGTTACAACTTGGTATCAGAGCCTAGGTTTAAGAGAATCAGCACACACGCTTGCGAGTGTGTGTGTGGTTGGACTTAAACTAGGAGATTTTGGGAAAAAGAAAATGGTCAAGGGTCAGAACTGTCAACGGAACTTCAAGGTGGGGGTGAGTAGCACTATCTGTATTTGATTATTTTGTGCCATCAAAGTGATTATGTGTTAACGTTTGAGTTGTGATTTTTGGCAACTCCTCTTGGAGTATGTTGGTAATTTATGTTTGTGGACTACCTACTTAGTCGATAGGATTGAGATTGATTTAGGATGGTATCAACCTCAAATGTAAACACCTCGAGAAGTCGGTAAGGGGTTACTAGGCATGTTCTTGTTTGATTGTTGTCTAGTGATCTCAAGCCGGTTATCGATTTTCGGTTGGTTATAGCAGTACGGGCCCAAATAATAGTACTACTATAAACACCGGTGTAGATTTGAATTTGATTAAATCTTGGGAATCTCAATTTGATTGACGACAGTTAGGGAACCGATGAATGCTTGAGCTGTAAATACAATTAGATGAGGTTATTTGTTGCTTATGATACTGCATGAGAATGACTATATGAGGTTTAAACATATGTGTTATGCACTTATATGTGTGGGTGGGGGCGTGATCTAGTCGTTAGGATTTCATGTGCACTAATGACTAGTGTTAAGTACTGCGTGAGCTTTAGCTATGATTAAAGGAGGGTGTGGTAAGACACTCTAGATGTGGATAGTGGAATGACCTCAAGTAGTATTGTTCCTAAATTACTTTGTTAAACATTTAGAAGGGTGACTTTAGGAGCACTCAACTGGTGAGAGTTGTTTAGACTGCTTATTTACACTCGGTGGATTATGAGCACCGGTACGGATTTCTTGTTTCTTCGTTACGTATATTCGTGTGCTAAATTTCCGTTGCGTTTATTTGATACGTGTACGGACTCCTTATGTTTTCATTCGTGTTATTCGATCAATTCGTTCGTGCTAAATGTGCTTGTTGATCAAGGTTATTGAGTGTTTCTATTAATTCAGTTGTTCGTTTGGTGGGACGTCTTCTTTCGAAATTTCATATAGAAACATGATTTTATAGTTATAAGTTGCTGGAAAATTTCTGGAAATTTTGTGTTGTTTGTAAAAATCATAACTAATTGCTCGTTTATCGGATTACTTCATACGATATATGTTTAGAAACCCCCAGCAGTGTACTACAAATTATTGTCACACAAACAACCTGTAATTTTTATACTAAAGTATCTAAAATCTGAGTTTTCCGAAACAACTCCTGTTTTAGACGAAAATAGCGCAACCGTTTTCAAAAATTCGCACAAGACTCGTTTTAAACCCGATTTAGTCCATTCTTGATTCGTTGGAATCCTAAGATGCTGATCTAAAACTTTCATTTTGATATGTTTTTCTAAAGCCTATTGTAGACATGTTAAACTGTTTGATCTCTAAACATGTTAAATGCTGAAAATCGTACGTCCCGATTTCTAAAAGCCGTGTTATAGTTTTCGTTCGGATTTGATTCTTGATAGGATTTTGAGGCATCCTGAGGTTTTGGAAAGAGTTGGTTTGGAGTCGGATTGCGCTATAGGTTAGTTAAACCTGTAGACCTGTAGAGTCAGTGTGGAGAGTAGTGGGCTCCTTAGAACACTCAGTTGGTTGACTATGATCCTAGAGCAGTACGGTTGAGAATACGTTAGTGCATGTCGTAGGGCATGGTTCTAGGTGAATATCTTGTTGGATATAGTTTTTGGTGGTCAATAGAGGGAGGGGGTTTTACCTAGAGACAGTAAGCCCAAACTCAAGGATAGATGTTTATGTTAAGGTTGGAGAGACACTCCAGCAGTTGTGGTTAGGTTAGACTCTTTAGTTGGAGAGAGAGATGTTGTCGGATGATAGACCTGAAGATCAAGACAGATCTAGCGGTTAGGATTCTGGAGGCCAAGGTCTGTAGCAGAGGCGGGACCGAAGACGCAGCTGCGTTGACGTCGAAGCATTCCCAAATGCCCTGCCTAAGGGAAAGAAGGACTGGTGATTGTCTACGTGCTAAATACCAGGAGCGGAGGACGCTCCCTACGCCAATATGGGATTTGAAGACAGTTGTTAATTCTTCTTGGAAGAATAGATAAGGATAAGAGGAGCTTGGAGTCGCGTTTGGATGGGTTAGCATCCTCGACTCGAGGTTATTCTAAGTGGCTGCTTAGAGAGCAGTGTTTGTCGTTTATAAAGTTTATAGCCGAGAAGATCAAGGAGGCCAGTTGGTTCGTACCCGAGGCCCAAGTAGGGGAGGGATAGTTGGTCGTGTACGGCGAAAGAGAGTGAACCAAGACGGCGTTCTGTTCGGTCGCGTTGAGGAGACGGTACCTGTCGCGTGGTTGCACGGGTTATTTAGCTTACGCCTTAAGCAATCAGTCGTGAGGAAGTATCGGTAGTCAGTGAACCTTCGGACGTGCTTTCGGGAGATTTATTGGGATTCCAACCGGTAGACATGTTGAGATTAGGTTCGACTTGATGCTCGGATTAACATCAGTTGCGGGGACCCCAGTCGTTTAGCATCACTTGAGCTCTAAGAACTAGCGGGCTGCTTAAGCTTTCAGGAGAGAAGGGTTACCGTTGAGTAGCTAGTTTCGGGGTTCGCCATCTAAGGGTCGTGGAGAAGAAGAGCAGGGGTCATCGCATGGGTAGTGGTTAGCAGAAACTCACTAAGGTTACCATCTGGAATAGGTATCCCTTACCTAAAAATTTGTAACTTGTTTGAGCAGTCTCAGGAAGCGACGTGGTTTCAAGTTTGATTCTCTTCGATTTAGCACCAGCTGAGGTGGAGGAGGGAGACATCCACAAGGCAGCGTTCAGAGTCAGATGCGGGATGTGAGTTCTTAGCGAGGCTTTCCGGCCTCGCTGCTGCCCAGCTACATTGGTGGTTTGATGAACCGGGTCTATAGGCAGACGCTTGATAGAACGGTGTTAGTTTTTCGAATGTTATTGTAGGAAAGTGTGGAACGGATGCTCATTCGTACGAAGTTGTTGATGTTACAGTATTTGAAGTTGGAGGAAGTTAGGTACAGGGGAATTGTGGAGGTCAAGTTGTGATCTAGACTAGTCTTACTTGACGCTTGTGTTTCCTACACTGGTGGTTACACTCGTAGGCTTCAAGGGTCGAGTGGGGACTGTCGGATAAGGTGTTTAGGGTGCAGAACAGCAATCGGCATTCGAGATTTGCAGCGAAGTTGTGTGAGGAGTTGATCTTGATGCCTTCCGGGGGCGTCAAGGAGATGATGGGCATTGCGATGCATCAGTTTTTGGTTGGGTAGTGTGTTGTTACGTAGATGTATAGGGATCGGAAGACCGATTACTGGTGGTCGGAAATGAAGCGTGATGTGGCCGATATGTAGAGTCGTGTTCGACCAGTCTGAAGGTGGAATAGCAGCATCGTAAGGGTTCCGAGTGGATTTAGGAGCCAGAAGCTGAAATGCGGGAGTAGTATCCAGAATTGTTTTCAGATTGATTTCGGGGACGAAATCCGTGTAAGTGGGGGAGAGTTGTAACATCCCAATTCCGTATTTATTTAATTTAATTAGTAGTTTATAATTGTTACTAATTAGGAAAAAAAATTGGATTAGGATTAGTGGTGGGCTTAATTTAGTTAGACTTAGGCTAAAAGAAAAGCCTGACCCGATTAGTATATAAACCTTAATCCCCTCTCTTTACCTCATTATTCACATTGATTTCTTGGAGAGAAAGAAAGAGAGAGAGAGAGAGAGAGAGAGAGAGAGAGAGAGAAACCGAGAGTGATCAGCTGAGAAGGAGAGAGAGATCGGAGTCGGAAAGAAGCGGCGTAGAGTTCGAGTTCCGATCGCGTAAGGTAAGGTTCTAATCTCGTTATTAATCGATTGGTAAGTTAGGGTTTTGATTTGTTGAGGTTTCGGGTTTGTTTATGGTTGGGTTTTCGATGTAAATCGCATCTAGGACTAAATATTGTTGGGGTTTTGCTTTGAAATTGATTATAATGAATTTGGGGTTTTTTTTTTCGAAATTCCCGTCAGGATTGCGCAGTCGTGGGAGATCGGCCCGTTCTACTTCGTTAACCGTCGGATCGTCGTGAAATTTGGACAGCGGCTTCACGACTCATTGTTCTTCAATCTGACCGGAGGGATCGAGCATCGGAGGCTCCAGTAAGGAGCAGCAACCAGTCGAAGTTGGCTGATTTTCCAAGGAAGTGAATTCGGTAATTTATGGATTTAGGCGGTGTGTGTAAGCGATTCTCGAAGGCAAACGACGGAGAATCAAGTGTAGTTTGTTAATAGATCTCAAGGTATGAATTCTAAAACCCTCTTTAATCGTTGGATGGTGTAGTCATCACGATTTGGGTCAAGTATGAGAGTTAGGGTTAAGTTTTGGGGAGGTAATTGCATGAACACGGATTTGGGTGTAATTGATTAGTGTTTTGGTATTGGAATGGATAGGGATGTTATAGGATATCAATGTGTGAATTTTAGGGGCAACTGGACTAGTCTAGCTACGTCTAAGACCCTTGTTTCGCTATCGAGTCTTCGTATAGATTTGATAGTAAGTAATGTGCTTTACGATTGAATTGTTTAGGTGAGTTAACTTGCTATCGTGAGGATACCGAGGAGTACCCTAAGCTGCTATAAGGTGAGTTACACTGTGCTTGTTTATATTGTTTCGTGTGTATGTATGCATGATTTGGTTGAGTCACTTTTATAATTGTGAGTGGGTTTTACGTTCGTCGTATTATAGCTTGCTTATATGTATGTAAGTTGATGCGTTTGATGAGGCCGGATTGCGGGGCGATCCGAAGAGCGAGTAATCGCTAAGGCTGGGTCGTGGGACGATCCGAAGAGCGAGTAATCGCTAAGGCCGGGTTGCGGGATGACCCGAAGAGTGGGTAACCACTAGGGCCGGGTCGTGGGACGATCCGAAGAGTGGGTAACCACTAAGGCCGGACTGCGGGATGGTCCGAAGAGCGGGAAACCGTTAAGATGTGGATATGATGTGATTGGGATGTGTGATTGTGATGGCACCGATTGTGGTATGTGCCCGCGTGGCAGTATGAAATAGGCATAGTGCTAGCTCACTAAGCGTTTTCGCTTACCCTTTCGTTGTTTACTTTTTTCAGGTTCTGGTTTAGAAGTGGATAAGGGCAAGGCCCCAGCTTGATTTTCCTGTGGATGACGGTTCTAGCGACACCTTGGCATTTATTTGTGGGTTTTTATTTTATATTTAAATGGGATTTTTAGTTACTTATTTTTAGTTGGCATTTATTGAGCGGTTCGCCGTGAAAACGTATTTATTCGTAATAAATTTATTTATTAAGTTCTTTTTATTTAAAACCTTTAAAAAAATCCCGTTTTTGAAAATTGGATGTTACAAGTGTGTTAAAAATCTAGGTTTGATTTTTGTCACAGATTTGGGTTTTAAGGGTCAAGACTCACATATTTGGGATAGAGACGACGGTTGCGATGAGACCGGTGGAAATTATCTTGGGGAATATGGTCAACAAGAGCGAGTGTAAGAAAAGAAAATTAATGATATAAGACACATGACACCATCTAATTGGTGGAGTAAAAAGATAAAAGGACAAAAGAAAGTAATTAAAAAAAAAGATAAATCTTAAAATCGATGAAATAATATAAAAGACTAATAAGCCCCGAGTTAACTGACCTTTTTAACGAAAGTTAATTTGAGGGATCAAAGTCGAAACAAAATAAAAACCATAATGATAAAAGATGTAATTAGTTCAAAGAGGGACGAAACTTGATAGTGGCTAACAACCACAAGGATCAAGAGTGTATTTTACTCTAAATAAAAAAAATTGTCTAAATGAAACATTTTTATGTTTAAGCTAATGTTATAAGGTAATAAAACCATAGTTTATTTTTTCATTTTGAAAGATAATAAAACCATAGTTAATAACTTGATATATACAAAAAAATGATGATTTAATAAATACTTGATAATAATAATATTATAATACACAATATAAATAGAAAATGATCAAAAAATTAATTAAGTTAGGTAACCCAGAATTCCAAATATTACCATTTTTTAACCCAATTTGCCAACATTTCTGCTAGCCTAAAAGAACGTTATCTAATAAACTGAATTAAGAATTTAAACGAGTATTAACAAAAGCATGTGCAAAAAACATACATCATCTCAAACAAAAAAACAACTTTGCCAAAAAAAAATTAAAGGTTTTTTTTTTATTTCAAGATCATGAAATTACAAGTTACAGTTATTATTACATCAATGCATTTTTTGTGTAATCAAATGATCTTTTCATTTTCTTTGGTTTTATGCATAAATTATAAGGCCCCTTCGACCTTTTCGACATGAAAAAACGTTTTCCGACTTTATGAAAATGATGTAGAAAACGAATATGAAATATTGTAAAGGGAACAAAATTAAGCTAATCCATTTTTACATCGGCTCGTGTTTGTTTATGCTTGTACCACATGATCGTCGTCATCTGGCTGCGGCTTTTCTGCTATCATTTCCGCATGTTGTTCAAGATACTCGCTGCTGTTCATCTCCGTCAACCTGTAATTATTCGTCAATTATACAAATCCCAAAAGACATGTGCTTTGACTTCTAATGGTCAAACCTATTGCTTCATATGTTAATGCAAATTAAGGGGTCGTTTGTTTTTTAAGAGGTCTGAAGTCTGATTTCACATCTAAAAAATAAGAGGTGGATGGTTCACCTCTTAAAATTTCAGAGGATGGTAAGAGGTTTCAAAGCTTTTCTTGGAAATGAAAACAAAACAGTCTTAGGTCTGCAACCCTCTTAATTTAAGACTTGAAAAGTTTTAAGAGGTATTTTTTCTTAAAATCAAACAGCCCCTAATACTTTTAGGATGATGCATTTGCTATGGGACAAAGAATCATAGAAAAAAAATACTAAAATTGTCCAACATTTTCACGAACCGATTTGACCTCCAAAATTTCTTGAATGTGATCTTCAGGATTTAAACCAAAAAATTTCAACCTTGAAAGATAAATTGTATATCGAGTAATGAGCGTGCTACTAGTAGATTGAACAAATATTCAAGAACATGCATGAAAAGGGGCAAAATGCAGTAAAATGCAACAAGTTTGTTTTAGTTCCTAATTGTCGAAATAATCAATTTCTTTTCTTGAATCGATGTAAAAAAGTTCCAAAATTTTCTATTTTGTCCCATTAGTACCCGGTTGATCTTGTAACATTTGATGCAGGAAAAGGGGTATGGCAAAGTGGACCAAAAACTTGACATCAACATCATCACTGATCAAATATTACAAAATCAACAGGTTACCGGTCAAAATAGGAAATTTTAAAACTTTGTTGCATCTATTTAGGATAAAAAATATTTGTCACATTAAACAAAACCAAGGTGTCATTTGCTTTTTAGAGGTCTGAAGTTTGAAGTCTGATCTTAAAATTTCAGAGGGTGGTGAGAGGTTTTCAAATCTTTTCTTGAAAATAAAACAAACAGTCTTAAGTCTTAAAATCTCTTAATTTTCAGACTTAAATAGGTTTTAAGGGTTTTTTTTTAAAAACAAACATCCCCTAAGAAGTTGGCAAAAACGAGAAACAACGCATACCTGCTAATAGTACGATCTTTTGCAAACCCGAGCTCATTATCAACACAAAGGTCATAATCGTCATTCTTTCTTGACCTCGAAGATGTTCTAGGTGCCCTACTTTGAGCATCGGCTATGGTCACAATCCTTTCGAAAAGATCGTAAGCAGTCCCCTCGGCTGTACACATCAATCGTGCCTTATTCTCGTACATCACCTATGTATATATATATATATATATCCATTTACAATCGTCACTAACACATATAAAACGATCATTTGCCACTTAAATATAAAAAGAAAAAGAGACTAACATCAACTAGAGTCACAAATCGATAGGCAGCCGTTCTGTTGTGGAGCCCAAAGATCGGCACACCATCAAGAGCCAACGTATGAAATTTCTCTGCCATTACAAATAGTTATATTAGATTCTGCCATCCGTTTACGAAAAGATTCTTAAAAAATAGAATACAAATTCGTTAGTTTACGTACTGCATAATCCAAAATAGTCCGCAGCACCAAGAGGTTTGTCACAGAGTTCCTCAAAAGGAAAATACGCACATCCATTCGCACCCAACGGCACCTACCCATTCCCGAAAATAAATCAAAACAAAATCATATAATTTCCATAAAACCATTTAAACATAAGGGTATAACAGTCGCTACATATATTTTCCGCACCAAAACTAGCATTTTGCATCAAATTGTCACACAAAGGCGTCGTTTGTTTTTGAAGAGGTCTAAAGTCTAAAGTCTGATTTCACATCTAAAAAGTTAAGAGGTGGATGGTTGCACCTCTTAAAATTTCATTGGGCGACAAGAGGTTTTCAGACCTTTTCTTTAAAAATAAAACAAACAGTCTTAAGTCTGCAAACCTCTTAATTTTCAGACTTAAGAGGTTTTAAGAGGTATTTTTTTAAAAACAAACAGCCCCAAAGTAGTTGGTGTTAAAAATATGTGCAATGACTTTTTTACCATCTTTCTTCACTTGGACGCACCTGTAATTTTCTACCCATAACAACTTCGACCTCTTGTGGACGAACACTATGTTCCCCAACCAAATCTTTGAATTTTTCCATTAAGAAATCAGAGGATTCATTCTTTATGAAGTAGAAACCTTCTTCAGCCTGCATTTCAAAATAAACAACCCAAATTGCACATTTGCATTAAATTACTGCTTTAAACCAAACCAAACGAACCCTTTACATCCCATCAAAAATTGGGGTCCGGGAGGGTATGATGTACGCAGACCTACCTCTACCTCAAAGATTGGAACAGTTGTTTTACATAAAGACACCAGTATGTGAAAAGTTCGAGAAAGAAAGAAATGCTTTCATAACTAGGACTATTTTAACTAAAGTGGTAGAGTTGGCATTTTACCGAGGTCCTTTTCCTATAATCTATGGATGAACCAATTTCATGTATCGCACATCTTTCCTGCATTCACAAAAGCAAAAACAATGATTAAGAGGAAAATGGGAATTTTTTTTGGCAATTGCTGAATGGTTTGGTGCTGGAATGGAAGGTTAAGTGCTCAGAATGATTAAGAGGCTCTTATGGCATAGTGCAAAATGAAATATGATTGTTTGGTAATTGTTGGATGAAATCAGGGCGCTTAATGTTATTAAGGGATCCCCAAGATACAAAACCATTCAGAGGGTTTTAGAACCATTAAGAGGCAGTTCTTTTTTTGCCAAATGAGATTTACCTCTTAACGGTTCAGAGGCTGCCTCTTAATGGAACTGTTAAGAGGTAAACAAACAGAGGAATAAAACAATCGAGTTACTTTCAGTGCGGCAATGAAGGGTAGAAAAAGATCTCTTTGCAGTCCACGTTCATAAAGATTGTCCGGAGCACGATTTGATGTAGCAACGAGTATCTATACTTCCATCACAAAATAACAAAAAGAAACAAAAAAAACCATTCAGCCTTTTTCTCTCGAAATAATGACATGGATTTCAATTCTAAAAAAAGGATGCAAATGGATAAATGTTCGATCACTTACAACACCATTACTAAATAGATGGCCAAATAAGCGGTTCAATATTAAAGCATC
The DNA here is from genome assembly GCA_030169165.1 of Centaurea solstitialis. NCBI lineage: Eukaryota > Viridiplantae > Streptophyta > Magnoliopsida > Asterales > Asteraceae > Centaurea > Centaurea solstitialis. The sequence continues at coordinate 71,043,504 of CM058042.1, forward strand.
AGCTACATCGTTAACCTGTTAAGATATCATAAGGGCATGGCGGTAAATTAACCAAACGAACCCAATAAATCCTAAAAAGATAGGTTTAAAACATACCATGAACTCATCTAAGCATAATAAAATGGACTCATCCGATATCTCTCCTGCAACGACTTCAAGGGGATCGGAGACACCTTTGTGCCTCTGCATTGCAAAACATGATCGTGTTATGGATAGAGGCTGAATGGTATTCAGCTATTTTTATTCAGTAAGGGGATGTTTCTTTTTTAGCAAATACCTCTTAAAACGTCTTAAGTCTGAAAATTAAGAGGTTTCAGACTTAAGTTTGTTTTATCTTTTAGAAAAGGTCAGAAAACCTCTATTTTTTAGATGTGAAATCAGACTTCAGACCTCTTAAAAACAAACGACATCTAAGGGGCCATTTGTTTTTTATAAGTTACCTCTTAAGTCTGAAATTAATAGGTTTGCAGACTTAAGACTGTTTGTTTTATTTTAAAGAAAAGGTCTGAACACCTCTTACCGTCCTTTGAAATTTTAAGAGGTGCAACATAACATCCACCTCTTTTTTTTAGATGTGAAATCAAACTTCACACCTCTTAAAAAAACAAATGGGACCTAAGCGTTTTAAGGTCAAACGATATCTTCAAAATCAAAATTGGTATATGGGTTCTATGATCAACTTACCTGCAAGCGACTGTGGACGTTTAACATGAAGTCATGAAAATGAATCCTTTTTTTCCTCCAATCGGAAGGCCTGATAACAGGAAATATGCTTCTAAGAGGCGAAATCAACGGGATACTAAATGTTTCATAATGTCTCCACTCTCCAGGTTATGCACACACTTCGCATTATGTTGTTAATTGTGGTGCAATAGCAGTTATTGCTTAAAAATAAAATAGTGGTGGAAATTGCGGTTTCGATAATAGCAGTGAAATATATATATATATATATATATATATATAGAGAGAGAGAGAGAGAGAGAGAGGAAGGTTCATGCGAGAAGCATATCAATTTAAGAAAACATGAGGAGCAATCTCAGCCACTCATCTTCGGTTACGGTGGACGTGATCACGGAGGATTGACGCAATTCATGGGAGGGTAGAGATTATTAAAGAGGGGGGGGGGACCGGTCAAAGCCACCTTTATTGACCGGATGAGTGGCTGAGATTGCTTCTCACATTCTCATAAAAAGTTATGTTTCTCATTTGAACCTCTCTCTCTCTCTCTCTCTCTCTCTCTCTCTCTCTCTCTCTCTCTCTCTCTATATATATATATATATATATATGTAGAGGAAAGTTCAAATGTGAACTCAATTTTGGTTGTGAACATGAGGACCAATCTCAGCCACTCATCCGGTCAATAAAGGCGGCTTTGATCGGGTCCCCTCCTTTAATAATCTCCACCCTCCCATGAATCGCGTCAATCCTCCATGATCGCGTCATCATAACCGAAGATGTGTGGCTGAATATATATATATATATATATATAGGGGTGGGTTCAAATGTGAACCACTTTTTGGTTGTGAACGTGAGGACAACCGAGAGCGCGACACGTGGCGGATGACTAGGCGCCACGTCAAGTCCACGGCGGATGACTAGGCGCGATTCATGGGAGGGCATTGAATTAAAGAGGGGGACCACACTCAAAGCCGCCACGTGTCGCGCTCTCGGTTGTCCTCACGTTCACAACCAAAAAGTGGTTCACATTTGAAGAGGAAAGTTCAAATGTGAACCACTTTTTGGTTGTGAACGTGAGGACAATCAAGAGCACGACACGTGGCGGATGACTAGGCGCCACGTCGGCTTTGAGTGTGGTCCCCCCTTTAATTCAATGCCCTCCCCATGAATCGCGCCTAGTCATCCGTTGTGGACTTGACGTGGCGCCTAGTCATCTGCCATGTGTCGCGCTCTCTGTTGTCCTCACGTTCACAACCAAAAAGTGGTTCACATTTGAACCCACCCCTTCCTCTATAAATATATATATATATAGAGAGAGAGAGAGAGAGGGGGGATAGGTTCACGGGAAAACCTCACAAAAGCGAAAAAGTGAAGAATACCCTAGTAGCCCTTCATCTGGATGGTATGCACTTGTGCATACAAGTAATTAAGTTATTTTTTGGTTATACACATGTGCATTTATGCACATGTGCATGTTACAAATTACTTATATGCACAAGTGCATACCATTCCGATGAAGGGCTACCAGGGTGTTCCTCAGTTTTTCATTTTTTTGAGGTGTACCCTATACATACATATATATAGTTCCAAGAAATATTATATGAATCGCTATTTTTGAACCACTATACCACTGTGATAACCACTATTTTAAATCCCAGTCCTATGCGCAATTTCGTATTTTGACCGTTGTAACAGCATAGTTAAGTCTACCAACATTGAAATGAGGAAATCTAGCAAGGTTGAATCTAATGCTTACAATTGATCATAAAATAAGTCCATCAACATGGTTTTTCCAGTGCCAACTCCTCCATACAGATAAAGTCCTTTCACGGTGAGACCGAAGACTGAGGCATGAGACGCGACCATAACCACCGGCTCCTGAAATCAAAATAAAATGTTCAACTTGGAAAGTAATACATATAATTTTTAGAATCAGAACTGCAATTTGATTACGGGTAGATGAGGTGGTAACGATGATTTACCTTCCACTTTTCCCAGAATCTGAATAGCGATCCAGACGACAGGCATCAGCTGACTCAACAAGCTCATCATAAAGTCTTTGAATTTCTCTTAGGGTACCTATCTGCAAAAGCGCAGTAAGGGGTTGTTTGTTTTTTAAAAAAATACCTCTTAAAACCTCTTAAGTCTGAATATTAAGAGGTTGGCTGACTTAAAACTGTTCGTTTTATTCTTAAGTAAGGTCTGAAAACCTCTTATCGTCCTCGAATTTTTAAGAGGTGCAGCATGCCAGCATCCACCTCTTAGTTTTTAGATGTGAAATCAGACTTCAGACCTCTTAAAAAACAAACGACACCTAAGAAAACAGTCTGAAAAAGGCGAATAAGAACACAGCTCAAGTTACGTTTCTTGATACAACTGATTTCCAACATATAATCTAACTTTTGTGATGGTAGATTCTGATCAAAGTTCTATAGTCATCTCAACAATCTCCGGTAGATAGTGTCTTCCCTCTGATTAGGTGAAGCATGTTATGGGCATTTTTGGAATTATAACATAAAACTGAAGCAAAAATCAGTTGGAATTTTTGGAGTAAATAGGATTTGGTTCAAGTAAACCTCGAATTCTTTCTCCTCAACACTAAGGGCCTAACTATTAGCAGCTTAATGAGCTTAACGGGACTCGCAGCTTATTCGATCAGCTATACATGATTGTTTGATAGTGGCTTAAAGATAATAGAAAGTGGCTTATTCAATAACCATCTAGGGAGACTTTATGCAGAAAGCCAAGTTTTTTTCGAACCTGCCCCTCCCAATTGAAAAACACGCTCCTTCCATCTATACAAAAAACTCCCAAACAAAAACCTTCTTAATCTATACAGACAGATTAATCCATTTAGGACTTAACAGAAAACCAACCAAACATCCCATCATGAGAAGAATTCAAGTTACAATTGCCTATGTACCCATCAACATAGTTGCAAAAAAAAAAAAAAAAAAAATAGGGGCTGTTTGTTTTTTATAAGTTACTTCTTAAAACCTCTTAAGTCTAAAATTAAGAGGTTTGCAGACTTAAGGTTGTTTGTCTTATATTTAAGAAAATGCCAAAAAGCCTCTAAAATTTTAAGAGTTTCACCATCCACCTCTTATTTTATAGACATGACTTTAGACTTTAGACCTCTTGAAAAACAAACGACACATTACTCAATCCTAAAACATGGTCTACATATTTACAAAAATAGTCAAATACTTAACAAGTTACCTGGCAATTATCTCCATCTTCAAGGTCACCGGCTTCAATTCTTCGCTCATACTCCACAAGAGCCCTGCTCTTTTTACATCTGTTATCAATACACACCATAATTGCATTCAGTATTCACCATCAATCTAATTAGTAACTAAACTAAATTATTTATAAAAAAAAAACACTTAAGGGTCTTTTGTTTTTTAAAAGTTACTTCTTAAAACCTCTCAAGTCTGAAAATTAAGAGGTTTACAGACTTAAGACCGTTTGTTTTATTTTTAAAGAAAGGCCTTAAAAACCTCCTACCATCCTCTAAAACTGTAAGAGGTGCACCATCCACCTCTTAACTTTTTTAGACTTCAGACCTCTTAAAAAACAAACGACAACCTTAATTTACCACCTTTGTTGTTCAATTGGGCAGCATCGGAATGCATAGTTCTTGAAAACATATATGACGGCCGGCCATACTTGCATATATCATCGGCTTTGCGAATCGATTTATCGAAAGTCCCATTATTTATATTCAATAACAATGATCTTTTGGCTACCCCATTTGGCATTCTATCTCCATGAATGTTGTCTTAAAGCCGATCGAATCGACCCACAAGATTTAACAAAAGCTCTTCTCATCTTCAATGCACTTATTTTGATGTTGGATTTTTGAGACTTGACCACTCCAATGAAGATAAAACTCTTCAAGGGAGGGTCTCAATAATCCTGAAATTGTAATTAAAAACACAAAATTACACAATAAATTAGGAATATATTCCAAATGAATCCACTTTTAACTACAATTGATTAATCAAAAAACAATCATTGTCAATATAATCAAAATCAACCTTTAAAATTAATTGTAAAAAAAGCTAAAATTCAAAGATTTACCAAAACCCCAATAGAATTATAAAAACAATTTTACAAAGCTATTGGTTAAGTTATAAAGATGGGTATAAAGAAGATTATAAAAACGTGAAAAGGTCAAAACATTTATTTATTAATTTAGAAAAGATTATAATAATTCAAGAAAAGAACATTATCGATGAAATCAAGAAACAAAAGGTAAATAGAGATGAAAACGAACCTGAATTGGGGTGGTTTTATGAAAGTGGGTAAATTATTTTCAGGAATTTTGATTTAATTCTCAAGTCTGCGAGGAGATGAAACTGAGCTATGGAAGATTGAGCAAATTACTAATCTATTATATATATATAATATAATGATAATAATCAATTAAATGCCCAATATCGAAAAAGATGAGTTGGAATGATTTAGAGAATGTGAGGAACCCTAAATTTATGGAAGTCCTAGGATGGTTGGAGATGGAGATGGAGATGGAAATGGAGCCCTTTTTTGTTGGAAAAAGACCATGGAATCAAGATTTGTGTCTTTCAATGAAATAAATCAAATTTAGTCCCTTTACTATTAATCAATTAGTAGGTTTGGTCGTTTATGTAGTAGATTGTAAACTCAATTCTCATATCAGTTTTTCACTATCTTACTCAAACGAATCTAATCTAACTCAATCCATCTACATTGATAGATTCTCAACTTAATAACATTTTAGTTTTAATTTTTTTAAGAGTAAATTACGAATTTGGTCCTTAAGGTATGAAGAAATTTATGGATTTGGTCCCTAAAGTTCATTTATTACATAAATGATCCTCCAGGTATGCAAATCGTTATGGATTTGGTCTCTTCCACAAACTGCTGTTTAAATCTCTGTTAAGTAGAAGGGTTATTTTTGTCTTTTTATTTTTTCTACCATATTAAATTTTTTTAATTATTTTTTTCATTTTCTTCCTTGAATCTTCATCTTCTCTGTTTTAATGTTCAAGAACAATCCAAAAACACCTAACAAATTCAACATAAATCAAACATTCAATCACATTAAAATGGAATCCCTAAATCAAGCATCCAATCAAATTAAAATGGAAACCATAAATCAAACATTCAATATGATTAAAATGGAAGCCATAAATCAAAATCAAATCAAACATTCAATTAGATCCTAAATCCATTCCAAAAACACCAAGAACAATTAAAAATTTTCAAACCAATCCCAAATCCAAATCTATTTCAAAAATCTCCAATCCAAAACCCACATCAACATTTATATAGTTCCTAACTAGAAGAACCCTAAATCAGAAGCCTCCATGGTTTCTCGACGGAGAAATCGATACAACGAAGACCATCAAGATCTGAAACCCTAAATCAAGATCAAGATCTGGAACACACATCGAAGAAGAAATCGATTGTCGTGATGAAGCCCACAGGGACAACGACGCACAGATCTGCAGTTATCCTCCATCTCCATCTTTATTCACGATCATGAAGACTCCATGGTTTCCAGCCCCTCTCCTCCGTCGTGGCACTCCCTTTGCCGTTGTTCATCCCATCGCCGGAGATGGGTTTCTTCTCCGACTTGGGTTTTTCAACTGGAGAAGATTTGGAGGTTTCCATCGTATCCATGGTGTGGTGTTGTGACCTGGTGGTGGTGGTGGTTGCGTTGGACCGCCGGAGATGGTTGCGTTTCACCAGATTTGGGTTTCTTCATCAATGGTGAAACCCCATCACCATCGCCGGAAAAAATGGGTTTCTTCATCAGTGGTGGTGGGGTTTTTATTTCTTCAGAACTTTTAGGAGGGAAGTCGTCGGAGATAGGAGGGAAGTTGTCGGAGATGGAGCTATATTGGAAGTCGCCGGAGAGGAGTGCATTGGGAGATGGATATGATCCTGGGTTTGTTGTGAGTTTGATTTTACACATATGGTCCTTGTGCATTAGAACAATGTTAAAATAACAAAGAAATAGTAAAAGGACCATAATACCCTTCACCTTAACGGAAAAACTAAACAGACGTTAGCCCCAGGGACCAAATCCATAACGATTTGCATACCTAGAGGATCATTTATGTAATAAATGAACTTTAGGGACCAAATCCGTAATTTTTGTCATACCTTAGGGTGCGTTTGGTACGCAGACGGGACAGGACGGGACTGGACTGGACTGGACAGGTGTTCAGCGTTTGGTAAGACCTTATATAACTGGACATGACAGAACATAAATAATTAAAATGACCAAATTACCCTCATTCAAAAATTGCAACAATTAACCCATTACAACATTGATTACCAAGAATCAATTACAATTACTAAATTGCAACAGTTTCCAAATTGAAACAATTACCAATTTGATAATTACAAGAATCTTTACAATTACAAAATTGATTGATAAGATAATCAATTCACACACATCGATTAGCAAGAAATTAAGAACCAAATTGATTTTCAAGAAAACAGTAACCAAAGTTAATTCACACATCGACCGGTAGCAGACCTCCGACGGTGAGCAGCAACAGGAAGGTCGAAGGCGATTATTACCACCACTTTCCGACGGTCAGCAGCAGCGGCGAGGTCGACGGCGACCGGTAGCAGACTCCGACGGTGAGTAGCAGCAGGAAAGATCGACGACGAAGAGTACCAGACCTTCGACGGTCAGAAGCAACAGCGAGGTCGACGGAGAACGGCGACCGATAGCAGACTCCGACGATGAGCAGCAGCAGGGAGGTCGACGTGGAGACAAATGAATGTGAGAGAGAAACGAGAGAGAGGGGGAAACTTCAGGTCGCCGGTCGCCGGAAAGAGTGGACGCACGAACGCCGGTCGCCGGAGAGAGGGGAAACTTGAGGTCGCCGGCGAGATTGGGTGAGGTCGTCCAACAGAAAGGGGAGGTTGAGAGAGAGCAGCGTTTAGAAGAAGAAAGCTGAGTTTTGGATAAGTTTTTCTTATTTCAAGGGGTATTTTGGTAAAAAAATAAGCTTGTTCCACTTAGTTCTAGGGGTATAAGGGTGGACACACTTGTCTCATCCTTGTTCAAGTGTGTTCCACTTAGTCCATGGTTGGGGGTGCCAAACGTGGGACAGGGCTGTCCTGTCCTGTCCTGTCCCACCCTGTCAGTGCACCAAACGCACCCTTAAGGACCAAATCCATAATTTACTCTTTTTTTAATTACTAAAATACATAATCTAAAGGGTTTACTTCCCCAAAATGTATCCAAGTTGTCACATTTTGTTATTGTATGTATTGTACTTCAAAAACTACCATTTAATACACTGAAGTTTCAAAAACTACCATTTAATACACTGAAGTTTCAAAAACTACCATTTAGTATATTGGGAAACTTGTTGAAGAGATAGCAGGTCATTCCGGCCAGCTGGTCATCTTCTCCGGCGAGACTTTTTCCGGCAAGAACTCATCTTCTCCAACGACCTTCGGCAAGAACCCATCTTTTTCCAGCAAGACTTTTACCACTCATAGTCACCGGTAAGACATCTGACACCTACCATCTTCTCCGGCGACCTCCATCTCCGCCACCCACCATCTTCTCCGGCGACCTCCATCTCCGCCACCCACCATCTTCTCCGGCAACCTTCATCTACCCTTTTGCAAACGGATACAAATGCGATAAAACCCATAAACTAAAAAAACACCTTACCCACTAGCTTACTCCACTCCGAAAAAGAGGTGTAAATGGTGGTTGGAAAAGTCGCCAAAATGGGTTGTACATGGTGGCTGGAAATGTCGCCGGAACGGGCTGTACATGGTGGCTGGAAAAGTCGCTGGAACGGGATGTACATGGTGGCTGGAAAAGTCGCCGGAACCGGCTGTACATGGTGGTAGAAAAAATTGCCGGAAACAGGCTGTACATGGTGGTCGTCAGAAAAGTCGTCGGAGAAGATGGTGGTCGCCGGAAAAGTCGCCGGAGAAGATGGTGGTCGCCGGAAAAGTCGCCGGAGAAGATGGTGGTCGCCGGAAAATATGGTGGTCGCCGGAAAAGTCGCCGAGAAGATGGTGACCGGCTGGTAACCTTTGATAGCAGGTCACAATACACTAAATGGTAGTTTTTGAAACTTCAATGTATTAAATAGTAGTTTTTGAAGTACAATACATACAATAGCAAAAGTTGACAACTTGGATGCATTTTGGGGAACTAAACCCTAATCTAAAACAATTAATTTAAATTAAACTAATATTAATATTAAATATTTTAATAATTAAAAATTACATTAACATTTCAAAAAATACATTAAAACTAATTTTGGGCGTTCACATGGGATGCTCACACGTGTTCGGTTAAATCGGCGTGAAGGTTGGCATGCGTCTTTCTATTTTTTACTTGGTTGACGTTTATTGTTCGGTCTTCTTCAGAGACAGTTGTTTCAATATTTTCCGTTAAACCTCGGTTTCATCAAAATTATAATATGAAAAGTGTTCGTCTTCGCGAATCATGTTGTGTAAAATTATGCAAGTGTACATAATATCCCTTAATTTCTTATGTGTCCATACCCATGCCGGTCTATCAACAATGTGTCATTTTTTCTTGAAGAGTCGTGAATGCCCGTTCAATGTCTTTCCTAGCCGATTCTTGACGTTCCTTAAACTTGATCCATTTAATGTTTGTTGGCCACTTAAATGCTTTGACGCACTTCGGATAAATCCCGTCGGCGAGATAGTATATGTGTTTGTAGTGTGTGTCATTCACATAAAACGAAATATCAGGTGCTTTATCTTCGAACAAATCATTGAATATCGGTGACTAGTTTACAATGACTAGGTCGTTTGTGGCACCCGAAACTCCAAAGAATGCGTGCCAGATCCATAAATCAGGTGATGCAACCGCCTCTAGAATTACTGACGGTTCAGGATGATCATCTCTATGGTATTGACTTCTCCATGCAACGGAACAATTCTTCCAATCCCAGTGCATCCAATCTATGCTACCAAGCATGCCAGGTAAGTTATGTCTTTCTTCGTGCAACGCGTACAACACTTGAACATCATTAGCAGTAGGCTTTCGTAAATATTTTCACCTATAGAGGTGAATAACACCTTTGCAAACATTGTCTAAGCACTCCCTTGATGTTGTTTCGCCCATCCTCAAGTACTCATCGATAGCATATGAAGCAGTCATGTACGCCAATTGTCGGATAGTAGAGGTACATTTTTGTAGCGGAGAAACCCCCTGAACACCTCTGGCATCCCACATTTGCTTGAAATAATCAAACTCCCTTTCAAGATCGTCAACTATCCTATCGTATAGTCGTCGGCTCATACGAAACCGTTGTTGGAAGTCGGTGTTGTTATATACCGGGTTATGAGAAAAGTAGGTTGCTACAAGTTTATCGTGTGCCTCTACTCGACCTCTCTCTTTATTCGGCCTTCTCGGTCGCGGAGTCGACATTCCTTCGTCGTTTTCGAGAATTAGACGGACCGCTTCTTTCGCAACAATAACGAAAAGCCGAAAATGTTTATCGATCTCGTTTTCACTCTCATCTTCTGAGGATGGTGGTGGTGATGAAGAAGATGACATTTTTTTGTAAAAAGAAAGACATAGAAAGAAAGATATAGAATGAGATGGGATGAAATTGGTTTATATAGATATATATATATATATAACATTAATTAGTTTTTTTAAATAACCGTTAAAGATCTGTTAGGGGTGGGGTGGGGTGGGCTTCGTCTTTGGCATCGGCTTACACAACCCGAAGGGCACCCAAGTCTACCGGCCTCGGCGGTGTTGCCGATGGACCCAATCGGCCCGGTGCTACCCGATGGCTCCGATGCGGATGGTCTTAGCAAAAGTTTATTTTGTATTTCGGTCGTTAATTGAATTTTTTTTCTCATATAGGTCCTATCAAAGTCGTCGGATAAGGGGCGGTTCGTTTGTGTTTTATGGGTCGTATAAGCTTTATAGCTTAATTGATCAATTATAGAAAGTTGTTTTGTTGCATCTTATTTGTTTCAGAAGAGTAAAAAACATTTGTCATATATAACGGTGCTCAAAATACTAACCAATCCGGTTAACCTAATTTAGAAAAGAATTAATTCGAGATAACTCAACATATAATTGATACAGATTAGCGCAAATGGATGTATTATGTTGAATTGGGTTGGGTCCAAAAAAAGCCGACCAACTAGATAACTCAATGAAAGTTTAACGATTTCTCTAACATCATTATATTTCTCTTTAGTAAGTATATTGTATACGTTACCAAAAAAAATGTTGGAACTCATAAAAGAACAATATTAGAAGGTTTATGTAATATACCTATATATTTGATAAATTCATATATATTCTTTTTCAAAGAAAAGATTCATTTATCTATTACATATGCATGTAAATAGATAAAGTAGAAAGAAAATTATTATTTCTAGTAAATTACATGCTTGGTTGTTGTGACATGAAAAAATTGAAAAGATAAAAGAAAAAACTGAAAGGGCTAATTCACCCTTATAGTTAACAGAGACAATGAACGACCTTTCACGTGACGTGAGAGATCAAATTCATAATAAACTACATATCTGGAAGGTTATTATGTAATAATGAAGTTAAATGACCAAATTCTTATTTTTTTTTACATACCTTAGAGACCAAATTTTAAATTTGTGTTCTAAATGTTTTCAAAGATGTTAACAAGGTATATAAATTAAAACCACAAGAGTGGTAGCGTACTAGCAAAGACTTAGGAGATGTGGTGGGATATCCCATCAGGTTCGAGTTCAAACGTTAGCATTTTGTGGCTAAATTTAGTCTCAGATAGCTGAAATATAATTTCCACTTTGTCAAAAATGTAGTTTAGGAAAAACTTAGATGAATCTTATTCGAAAAAATAATATAAATTAACAGATTAAAACAAAAAAATGAAAGTGAATGAGTTATATGCTAAGTTTTTTATATTTTTATAATTATATAATTATATTTAATGATATATAAATAAGTTTACATTCTATAAACTAAAAATATAGAAATAAGTAAGATATTTCTAAAAATTGTAGAGTTTTATTAAGATTTTTATTTTATTTTAGTGCCAATAAAACATAACCATTGTAGCTCAAACAAGGTTATTCAACCAATCTATTTATAGAACATTAAATTTGGTATGACTAGGTGCAATAGATTACGAAGTAATTTGCCAAATTTACCCTCATGTGCATCTATAAAATTGTTAAAAAAAAAGAAGAAGCTATTTTATTCTTTTTCTCAATTATGTATTAAAATAATAGTTATACACCCATACTTCCATGACCACAACTAACAAGAGTTATTAATTAAGAGTTGACATGTTAACGTCCTCTTTGTCAAAATATTCTTCCCCTTATTTTAATAAGAGTTGACATGTTAGCTTCCTCTTTATATATCTTGTATAGGATGTTTGGACTTTTATACAAATTCATATGACAATTGCATTGTAATGGACTTAGGCTGTTTATCCATCTTTTGGTTAAGTTTTGATTTAGGTGAGAGATCTGATTTGAATAGGATGTTTGATTCATGTAAATGTTGACCAAAAATTGTTGTTTAATTATATCATTTATATATATTAAAACAACAACCAAAGACAATGACATGGCATCTTCTAAAGCCTTCAAACCTATTTATCTTTTTTCTCAATTTTTTGATTTTTTTAAATGTTGGATGTGTAAAAGACTAATCTACCCCCTAAATGAAAGTTGTGTATTTCATTATAAGAAGGTTACTTTAGTAATTTGTATGGTCATTTTAGTAGTTTTTAACTTACAAACTGTTTAACTTCCTATAACATTCATTTTGCTCTCTTCATCTCCCATTTATTTATTACAAGAAAACCTACTACAAGATCATCTATAAATTACAATCTAATGATCCATCAAAATGAAATTAACCACTTTTTATGTTGCATATATATTATGTTCTATGAATTTTGTATATTTGTTTTGTTTGTTTCTTTTTTGTAGAATTTACTTTTCGACGATATCATTGCTCATCCTTCATAAAATTTCAAGGTAAAGTAAAAATTTTATTTATTTATTTTAAGATTATGTGAGCTATACATTGTTGATGTGTGTATATGTGTATCGTTTTCAATTGGTATCATTTTTTTTGTCTATTAAAAAAAGTTTCATATATTTTTTAAGTTTTACGTGTATATTATATTTTGTTGTTAAAAAAATGTTTAGTTTTTTATTCGGAGTTTATTTACAACTATTATAATTTTTCTTCTTCCCATCAAAATTTTTAAATAATGTGTATTCTTTGTATTTATTTTTCCATTAAAATTTTAAATAATATTTATGCTTTGTATAAATGTTCTTCTTCCATTGTATATATTATTGTTAATGAGTTTGTAAGTTTTTATTTGGATTTTTCACAATTGTTATTTTTGTATTTCCTCCTTCATGTTTTCCACATAATCTTTATGTTGTGCATATGTTTTATCTGGGTTTTCTTAATTTGGTTCACTTATATTGTCGTGGTTTCTTAAAAATTATTTTATATATTTCTATTGAGAACGAATCATACTACAAAGAGTGATTTATGTGGGGTAAAATCTTCTTTGTCCCACGTTGGTGGCAAGAGTAAAACGGTGGAAGTAGAGGTGATTATATAAATGATAAGATGTGGTTTGTATGTTCATCCAACATTTGATTCATTTTTTAGTTGGATAGTTATTTTTTATTTAGATGACAAACTATTTTATGCAATAGTTAAATATTTCATATTTTAATTGATATATTTAAGTTGATTTCAAATGAATGTTCATCTTAACTTTAATCCATTTTTGGATTTGGATTAAATAGTAATATTTTATTTGCATGACAAAACACGTCATGTAATAGTAAAACATATAATTTTAGTTTTATATAAACTAAATTTATATGAAAATTTTAAAATATCAATATATAAAGAAAAACCTTTATATGATATAACATGACACAATGAAAACAAAGTATTCATCAAATCATCAATTGTAATAAATTCTTTATTGTCCCGCATTGGTGAAAAAGGTGAAAAATTAGAAGTTAAGTGGATATATAAAGAATAAGATGTTTCTTGAATGTTCATCAAAATTTTGATCCATTTATTGGGTTAGATAACTATTTTTTATTCACATAACAAAACATCATTTATATATATTAAAACAAGAACCAAGGAGAATGAGGTGGCACTCTCTAAGAGTAGGATTTGCATCTAAAAATTTTCTCATTATTTTGAATTTTTTAAATACTAAATAAGTTAAAGACTATTTTACCCCTATTTGAGAAATGTGTAACTCATAATTAACTTTGGTCTTTTTGTAAATTTGCATATATGAGTTTAACCCCTAACTCTTGATTTGCTTCTTCATTTACTTTCTTTTAATTCCCAATTGATTTAGCTTTTAAAGTTGCAAATATAAATAATATGAAATTCTTGAAATTCCTTTGATGGAGGATGAAGATGATTAAAGTTGAAGACATGGAAGGTCCTTGAAGATTCTTTACAAGTATGTAGAACTTATATTTTTACAAGAATTTGATTTGTTATCATATGTTTGTTTTTTACAAACTATTGGATTTGTTGTTACTATAGTATATGATTATGATTGAATCGTATATACTCTTGATTTGCTTCTTCATTTTTTTTATTTTCTTGATTGATTTTGCTTTTGAAATTTCATGATAAACAAAATCAAGTTCTTGAAATTCCTTTGAAGGAGGATGAAGAGTATGAAAGTAGAAGGCATGGAACAAGAAAGAAGATTTTGAACAAGCATGGAGAAATTATGTTCTTCAGAGAATGTCATTTGTTATTATATATTTGTTTTTTTTTCCATATTGTTGAATTTATTGTTATCATTATTATCATGGTATATAATTGTGTTTATGATTGAAACATATAGACTCAAATTTAATTTTGATATTTTATGATTATGTGATAATCCATTAACAATTACCATTTTTACATGATTGATATATCGCATCGAGTTTTAACTACTTCTGTTGTTCCAGATTCAAGTTCTAATCAACATGCAATGAGTAGAGAATGATTCAGAAAGCCATATGTCATTGATTCTTGGATAATTGATTACACACACTAACCACACCAAGAACACACACACTTAAGACCTAACTTTCTCTCTTCACTCTCTTTACACCATAAAGCACGTATGCATGTCACTACTAAACAAACTAACTCACTTTGGGTATTTATACCCCAACACTAACAACCCTTACACTTTACAACAATTACAATATCTACCCTACTAAAGGAAAACTATTTCAAAAGACTAAAACAATAAAAGTAAACTTTGACTTTGTTGTCCACTTTGACTTTGCCTTTGACTTCAACTTTAGCACAATCTTGTGATCTCGGATACAATCCGATTTTGCACCCAACAATCTCCCCCTTTGGATTCGAGATCACAAAAAGAATTAGGCAAAACGTCTTCAAGAAAGCATCAACACTTTAAGCATCAACAATAAGCTTTCTTGAACAATAAGCTTCCGAAATAATCTTCACGAATCATCCAAATCTTCATGAAGCTTTAACAAACTTTGAACGAGAAGCTTTAACGAATCGAGATATCTTCAAATAACCATCAAACTTCAAACATCTCTTGCAAACATCTCTTGTCATATCTCGTAATCTTCTCTTTGACTTGACATTTCGGAACCATCTCCCCAAAATATCTTCATAAACATTCCTCAACTTTACATTTCTAAACCATCTCCCCCTTTTTGATGAAATATGCAATAATCATCAAAACTATAGAAATGTATGATCAGATAAATCGTTTCATAAAGATACAAACATGTGAACAAACCACCAAGGAAATCAAAAACCATCTCACATAACCATCTCCTTCTTGTTACTCCAGAATTCCCCTTATTACTCCAAAGAAATACCGTCAATTCCATAAAGTAATCCGAATCTTTTCAAATTCAGATTTGAAGTGGGAAAATCCTGAAACAACACATGAATCAGTTGGAATGCCTGTGAGAAGCACAAAGCAACTCAGTGCAACAAATGCACTATATAAAGAGCTTTAGTGATGATCACTCCCCAGGGCTTCCGTTCAATCATCGCAAACACTAAAAGTATTCCTATGAACGTTCTGACAAAGAAACAAATTCCTTGTGTGTATTTGTGATGAAAGAAAATAAGCATCAAGTGCTTTTATAAGGCTCAAAATGTGAAAACATTTCACGACTCGATGTGTAGAAATGAAGTTCGAAGGCAGGACAGCTTCCTTCTGTTTCAATATCGATTTTCCAAATGAAAACCTGATAGATTATGTGCTGCATCCCCGTGATGAAATGAAACATCTCCTTGTTAAGAAGGAAATGAGTAGCTAGTGGGGTAAAAACGAGAGTCGGCATTGGGCTTTGCCTTATTTCAATATCGGTCACCAAAGAATGTGAACCAATAGATTATGTGGTTGCCCGGCTTAGAAAAGGTTGGTGCAGAGTTTTATGTTTCTTTTAACTCTGTTCTCACACCCTCCAATTCTTTTAAGCATCCTCACTTCTAACCAATCTCTCATATAATATTTTTCCGCTCAATCACTATGAGAATAACTCGACCTCCTGAGTTATCTCCCCCACTCTTTGATGGAGACCCCTCACTCATTTCTCAAGGATAACTTCTTGGGTAGGATTACCGGTTCTGGAAATCCATAGAAGTTCTGTTTAGCTCACACATCCCATGAAATAAGTTTCCTAAACATGATAGTACAATGATTCAACGAGTGAATCAAAGAGCCAATATGAAGCAAGCTCGAACAAATATATATGTAGACAATAGGAGCATAAGAATTTCTTCAAACAAGTATAGGAAATGAATAACATGAATGATGTAAACTTGTTTGAGAAAGCTGATTCATCATATGATGTGAGATATGTTTTTGAAAAGCTTTGATGTACACAAAATGAATGAATTTTATCTATACGATCAAGATATAGATATAGCAATGAAGAACGTATCTGATCAAATAAACGATGAAGCACAAATAGGAAGATATCAAGCGAGTGTATTACCACCGAAATCATATAGAGACGTGGTAATAACTAAGTCAAAAGAAGCTAAACCGGTGTATATGAATACTTGAAAAGTATATGAAAAGATAATACGCAAGTATTAATCTTTGGAAACACACGGTTAGAAAATATCCGTCAACTCATCATGATACGAAAACATGGAAAATCACACTTCTAATTCGAAAAATCATTTGAGAATCAAGAAGTAAGTTTGAACATTTAAAAACAATTTGCATATCTGAAAGTTGTTCGTCTTTCAAATATGTAAGCATGAAAGCTTATTTGAACTCTCCCCCTAAAACGAATATCTCTTTCAAGTGAAGACAAGGTATGAAAAATGTTTTTAACTGTTCATTCCCTTAAAAAAATGATATCGCATTTAAGTACTCCCCCTCAAATGGATAATCAATGATTTCTATTTAAAGCTCTTCCTCAAAGTTAGAAGAATACCTTGAAGACCATTTAAGCCCGGGTCTTGAACTTATTTATTCAAGAACCACTTGCACATTGAAGATCGGGTCCTAAACTGGTTTGATTAGGAGCCACATGCTTGCAGAAACTCCCCCTTGAATAATGCATTAAAGATATGGGGACCTGCAAGAACAAAATCATACAGATTTTGGTATCCACTTGAAAGTGGATCCTCTTTTGTTAAAAGAAGTTGGTTTATAGGTTGGAATACTGTAAGTACCATACCAACTTTCTGAAGATTCTTTTCGAACAAAATTATTTGTTCCACATTTAGAACAACATATTTTCTTTTGAGAGAATCTGATCAAATGATTTACAGAATAAATTGAATCAGATTTAACAAAAGATTTAGGTTTAAAACCATTGTTCTTTTGAACATTTTGTTTAGGAACAAACAACTTTGGTTTATCTACCTTTGGTTTATCTAACTTTGGTGTAGACCCTTTAACTCTCCAAACAAACTTACCTTTCTTCGAATGATTTTTACCTGAACCATCAATCCGATAATCATAGAAAAGATTAGAAGGACGAATCTGATTAGTTGGTGTAAAACTTTTTGTTGAAGAAACATCTGCATGAATAGAACTTGGAGCAGTTTTGAATGAACACTCAGAATCAGCATAATCAACATATGGTGATTGTACTATAACATCGGGACTCTTTGGTTCATTCAAATTGACTTTAAAAACAATATCTTCAAGATCTTTCACCATTGCAGATAAAAGATTCTTTTCTTCAACTGTTTCATCAAGTTTCTTTTTCAGATTAGAACTCATAATCTGTTCTTTCATGATATCAGAAGACAATTCAGATAATCTTAATGTAAGCTTCCTTACTTCTGTCTCAAAAACCCTCTTTTCTTCTTCAAAATCATTTTTCTCAAAGGTTGGTTTCTTTAGTTCAGCAATCAGTTGCTCAAAACCTTTTATCTCACACTTTAAAAGGTGTTCTTTTCTTTTAAAAGCACTTCTTTCATCCGAAAGTTGCACTTCTAAATTAGCAATCTTTTTCCTAAACAGAACACTCTTTTCTTCAAAAGCTTTTCTTTCTTTTTCAAAACCTTTACTCTCTTCCTCAAACTCAAACTCAACACATCTATCTTTTTCAACACGAACATTCTTTTTCTTCAAACCTTTCTTCTTACTTTCAAAAACATTCTTCTTTTTCTCAAAATCTTTTCTTTCATTCACAATCTGTCTCTCTAAATCAGAAATCTTCTTTGAAAGCTTATCACTTTTCAACTCAAAAGATTTTCTCTCTTTCTCAAAAACCTTTCTTTCTTCTTCAAAAACCTTTCTTTCATCTTGTAACATCTTTTCAATCTTAACCAACTCACTATCCACAACATTCTTCTTGTTGGTACAAGAATCGGTACAAGACTCAAGAGAATCAAAAACATTCATTCCATCATAAGAGTTGGAATCATCATCATCATAACAACAATTAACATAACATGTTGATTCAGAAAACTCTTTGAAAATCTTGTTTTCTTTTTGCTCATCAAAAACTGATATCTTTAAAGAAAGTTCACCAATCTTAGCTTCAAAAACTCGTCTTTCTTTCTCAAAGTTACTTCTCTCGATGATCACGATTTTCTCAAAATCATTTACTTGGTTTGAAAGTTCTATCACTCTCGAATGAGAAGATATAAGTTTGTTTTCAACAACTTTCTTATCTTCATCTAATTCATGAACTTTCTTTTGCAAACATTCATTTTCTTTCCTCAAAGAAGTTACAAGTTTTAAGTTTTGAGCATTTCCAAAAGAATGTTTTAACATTTCATCATGCTCATTTTGCAAATCAATTTTCAAACTTGTAATTAAACTTCTTTCATTAGAAAGTGACTCTTCAAGATCAATAACTTTAATAAGAAGATCAGCCTTTTCAGCATTTGATATAGATAAACTTTGCTGAAGCTCACTTATCTGTTTTGACAATTCTGAATTCTCCGATTCTTGCCCTTTTTCACTCTGTAATAACTTCTCTAAATCCACAATCTTCATTTCTAACAAAGATTTGTCAGAACTCAACTTTAGATTTTCCTGGTTTAGCTCAAAGACACGATGACTGTATGTCATATAATTCTTCCATAATGTATGATGGTCAACTAGCTCCGTCATCTTGACTAATACGAAAATAGAACTTGAAAATGATCGATAATTCACTGAAACTGGTAGATTTCTTCTGAACTTCTGGAGGTGTAACTAATCTGAACACTTCTTTTGATCAAATACAAGGTTAGTGACAAAAGTCAAAAAGTCAACTAAAAGTCAACCGGTGAATAGTGAAATCCCGAGAAAAAATGTTTTTCAAAAATTTGAAAGTTGATTTTGACCGCGAAATTGAAATCTTAGTTCAAAAATACAACCTCCCGGAAATCACCAAAATCTCGGAAAAACCGGCATTTTTCGGGAAAAAATGACCTTAAAAATGACTGAACTTTTTCACCGTAGAATCAGATAAGAAGTCTAAAAAAGTTTACGTGAAAAAACGCCCGAAAAACACTTCCAGACTTTTTTTTTTTTTTTCAGGAAGAATTGCAAGATCATCTAGATTGTTCTGACTATCATTTTCATCAATGATTGCAGGAATCTCTGATTGATCATCGGGGGTTAACTCTGATTGCTCAACACTTGGAACTGGTATAGCCTGATCAGAGTTAGATGTAGAACAAATATTCTCCGATGGTCCGGAATCATTCACGCTTGAAGGTTCTGGGACATCGTGAATATCAACTCTTGGATTTCTGGAAAGAATACGATCTTCATTATCTGCACAAATATCCAGAAAAGCATCCATAAACAGTAAATCGAGTTCTGAACTATTTGGAGCAGAAATAGAATCAGAAGTCGTAGTAGAAGCTTGACTATGAATTTCGAGTTCTGAACTGCTATGTTCAGAAGTCATTGATACGGTTTCATCAAAGGTCACATAAACGGTTTCCATAACCATCTTGGTTCTTTTGTTGTAGACCCGGAAAGTCTTTGACGTTAGCGAATAACCAAGAAAGTATCCCTCGTCGGCTTTCTTGTCAAACTTACCAAGATTGTCACGGTTGTTAAGAATGTAGCACCTACAACCAAAAACATGAAAAAATTTGACATTAGGAACTCGACGGTTGATTATATGATAAGGAGTTTTCGTGAAGCGCTTAGTGATGATAGTTCGATTTTGTGTAAAACAGGCTGTTGAAACAGCTTCGGCCCAAAAAGTAAGAGGTAATCCGGAGTAAGCTAGCATCGTTCGTGCCGCTTCCACTAAGGTTCGGTTTCGTCTTTCTACAACTCCATTTTGTTGTGGAGTATAAGCACCTGAAAAATTATGAGAAATACCAACAGATGTTAGATAAGCATCTAATGTAGCATTTTTAAATTCAGTGCCATTATCACTCCTAATCTTTCGAACTGGAAGTTGCAAAAGAACTTGGATCCTCTTGATAAACTTTATGATCAACTCGGGAGCTTCAGATTTCATTCTCAGAAATTCTAGCCACGTGTACCGCGAGTATTCATCAACCATAACCAGAATGTACTTCTTTCCACTAATTGATTGAATTCTCATCGGTCCGCATAAGTCCATGTGGAGCATTTCGAGTGGTGATTGACACGAAGATTCTGTCTTTGACTTGTGAGAACTTCTCTTCATCTTTCCCATTTGACAAGCCGGACATAAAGAATCTCTATCAAATGTCAACTTTGGAAGACCTTTCACCAATCCACCATTAGCTAGTTTGCTAATATCTGAGAAATTCTGATGAGAAAATCTTCTATGCCATAGCCAACTTTCGCCTTTTGTTGCCTTTGAAAACAAACAAACTGGTTTCGACGAATCTATCACCGGAAAGTCAACCACATAGAGATTGTAAAACCTTCTCCCTTCAAAAATCTCAACACCATCACTATTAATGATAAGGCAGTTAATGATGGAAAATAAAACAATGTTATAACCATCACAAAACTGACTTGCACTAAAAATATTATGACTTAACCCCTCAACATAAAGTACCTTCTTTATGGATACCTTACCATTTGTAAGAATGCCGTAACCTTTGATGACACCAGTCGTCTTATTCCCAAAACTAACTGTTCCTCCTGGTCGTTCCACATAATTGTGCAACAACTCCTTGTAGCCAGTCATATGTCTTGAACAACCGGAATCGACATACCACATATGCCTGGCCTGTAGAAACATGTTAGTTCATCTTGGGAACCCATATCCAAATGGGTCCTTTCTTGTTGGTCTCATACATCTTTAACAAATCAGAAGATGAACCTAAAATCTTACAGTTTATACCAGACTTTGAAATTTGTGCATTCAATAAATCTTTAGGAATCCATTTGCACACAAATTTCACATCAACTGATTTATCTTTTGCTTGTGAAAGATTTTTCTTTTTAGCACTAAACACTTTAGCATGATGATCAAATGAGTAAGCATGAGATTTATCATTAGAAACACCACTAGATCTCTTCTTGTTAACATGACTAGAGTTCAAAGAAAAAGAGTTATCACCACAATGAGTACAATGCAAACGTTGCATAGCAAAAAACATTAAGGCAGACTCAAAAGAGTTTTGACACTTATTGAATCTAACATTCAGATTACATTTATTTGCATCATCAACGGATGACTTTTTAACAAAACGCTTTTTCTTCTTTGAATCTTTCTTCTTCCACCCTAGGCCATGTCGTTTAAAACTTTTTAAATCTGTAGAATCAGAAGAACTAGAGTTAATAGGTGTCTTAGGAACTGAACATACATCAGATGAATCTTTTGAAGATGTTTCAAGTGTAGCACAAGAAGTACTTCCTACCTCAAAAGTACTTGAATCAAAATTAATTGAACAAGTTTCAGACTTTAACAAAGTACACGAGGATTTATACTCTTTTGAAATTCCACTATCACTTGAAACATTTACAACATTTGGTTTATCTTGTGTACTCGACTTTGGTTTTTCAAAAACAGCACCAAATTCCACATCTGGTAATTTGAGTTCTGATTTAAGGATATCGCCTTCAACCATACTATCTAAACTTTTGTACACAAGATATCCATCTTTGTCAATAATAGCATATGTAATTAACTCAGTCACTTCAGGCTTAATACTTTGATCAAAACAAGGTGGAGTTTCTTGAGACTCAAACATGGGGTTTGAAATAAAATTTATCTTTTCTTCCTCAACACCCGCTTCAATATCATCATCATTATCAGAATCAAAACATGGTTTGGTCTCAACAGAATCAGAATCAGACTCATAATCAGAAACACTTTTATTTTCTGAAAGATTATTAACTTGAATAAACTCAGAAAGATTTTCACAATCTGTTTCTTTTTCAAGTTCACTTGTCTTATCTTCAGATTCAGGAGTAGAATCAGTAGTCTTTGACTCATTTTCAATATCGTTACTAAGCTTTTCAGATTCTTTTGAAAAAGACTTTACATCTTGAGAATACAAAGAAACACACTGAATATGAGAAAACTCAGGTTTTCTTGTTTTATAACTTTGATTTAAATCATCATATTGAAAGTTACATGTGAAATCTAAGTTATTCTTTCTCTTTGGCTTTGAATCTGAAAAACTATCACTTGAGTCATCAACAACTTTTTCTTTACCTTTATCCGAAGAATCAGATAATGAACTACCAGATTTCACAAAGGTCTCATTTAATTTTGGAAAACTTAAGTTATCAAACTGATAAAGACCTTTAGGAGCTTTCTTTAAAACATCATTTTCAGGTAAACCTAACCCCATTTTTGGATTGTAAAACCTAGTATCTTTTAGATTATTTGTCAAAAGCTTAAGCGTCTGTTGAGTCTGACCTCTTTTGATATTAAGATCCTCCAACTGTTTGATTTTGGCATAAGCCTCAGACCTATCTTGAAAACAAACTTCATATTTGATCATATATTCAGCTTTTTCAGACTCCAAATTTACTAAAGCAACATATATATTTTCCTATTGATAGTAACATGCATTGTCATTGTTGTGACAATTTATGACTATCTATGACCTTAGCCTTAAGAAATAAATAAAAAAGCCATCTTCGATCTTAGCAAAAAAAATTCAAATGATTAGAAAGATTTGATGATTTAGGGATCATCTTTTGAATTTTAAATAGAAGGCAACATTAAATACTTCAACTCTTCCATTTCTTTTTAATTTTTATTCTATTTATTTATATAACATTATCATTTTAACATAGTAAATTATTATTTAACTTACAATTTTTTATTAATAACTAACCAAATTATAGTTTTGTTGATTTTACTTATTATTATAACTAATAACATCATTTTAACATATTGATTATTATTTAGCTTACAATTTTTCTTATTAACAACTAACAAAATAATAACATGAATATATATGTCAAAAAAAAATCATTTTGTATAATCATATAATTAATAGTGAGGTAAGAATATGTAAGCAAAACCCAAAAACGATGACATGGCATAATGTGAATTGAGAATTCTAAAATATTGAATTGCGGTTAACTTTGCTTATTCCGTATTGGTAAAAGGATAGTATGTATGAACATGACGGTTAACTTTCCTTCCAACTTTTACATGGTCCATGATTAATTTTAATCAATTTTTTATTACAAAGTTAATTTTTAGTTACAAAATTGTTCATGTTGAATATAAATCAACTATATCTATCTATTTACATATATATATATATATATATCTAAGGATTGAGAATCTTTCATTTCTTGAATTGTGGTTGAGTGTTTTGTAGATATTTTGAGAGTTCAAGTCATGACCTATATTTTACTTTTGATGCTTTAAATAGTTTTTCACGTTTAATGGAAATTACATATTTGAAACAATTTCTTCTTATTCTAAAAGATTCATTACTTTTTCGCGACCGCGCAACGCGCGGTTCCACCCACTAGTCAATATATCAATATATATACTAAAAGCAAAAACCACAAGGTATGATGTGGCATCATATCTATTGAGTATTTGTCTCTAAAAATTTTCTCCTTTTTTGAATTTTTTAAATATCCAATATGCTAAAGACTATTCTACCCCTAAATGAAAATTACATGTTTTATTATAAGAAGGACTATTTGGTAAATTGACTTGACAATTTAATTACTTTTAACTTCCATTTATTTAACTTTTAAAAACATTTATTCTACCTCTTCACCTTCTCATTTATTAGTTAAAAGAAAACTTACCACATAACCATCTATAAATTACAAGTTTACAACCAAATGTTCTACCAAAAAATGTAATCCACAACTTTTAGTTTTATGTTATGCTATTGGGTTCCTATATATGTTTGTTTGTTGTTTCTAATTTTTATTTGTTCTTTTTGTAGGTTGATGTAATCTTGATGTAGCTTCACCAAACGTCACTTAATGGTTATAATGATGCGGCATCTTCTATGCATTGTAAGCTTACCTCTATATCTTTTTTCTAAGTTTAATTTTTGTAAATACTATATATATTAAGACTTTTGTATCCCTATACTAATAACATAAATTTCATTGGGATGAGGTTGTTTTGATCATATTAAGAAATGTAACCTCCAAAGCTTTTCATTTTTTAAAAATGAAACCTCCACATGTTTTCATCTTCATCCTTAAAGGTAAACTTCTAAACTCTTCCATGTGATTTGTTCATAATAAATGTCTTATTTTTCCTCTCTACCACTTGATGTATCCTTCATTTTATAAACAATTATTCATCAACAAAATCATCTTAGGTAAACTCTTTTTCTTTCTTCTGTTAATCACTTGATCTGTTCTTTCATTTCACAAACGGTTATTCTTCAACCAAGTCGTTTTTCAGGTTATTTTAGGAATACTTCCGAGTATTATTACTATTGATGTCTGTTGACATTTGTTTATTTTTAATTTTGTCTTCTATATTTTTATTGTATTTCTTCAATGGAAGCGTATGGTTGTTTTTCGCAACGGTTTAAAGTTTTGATAGCAACAAGATATGATAATCTAATGTTACAAGTAAGTATTACAATCTAAGATACATAACCTCAACAATTTTTCAATATGTTATTTTTCAATTGGTGTTCTTATTCTTTTAAGTTTATTTAAAGAAGACTAATTCATATATTATTTTCTTTTGACATTTATTGGAATTTTAGAGGGTTTTTTTAGTCTTCTATTAATTTTTTTAAAGTTTTAAATCAATATATTTTTGTTTACATGAAATTTGAGATAGTAATATATATATATATAAATCGAATACGATAATAAACCGATTATAATTGATATAAATATAGATAAAATGAATATAACGATTAATTATCTTACTCTAATACCTTTTTAATTTACACAAGACAAAAAACTTACAAAAATCAATCAGGAAAACTGATTCGAGAAAACTAATTCGAGTATACATTTCTTTTACCTTTTTGATTATTTTTCATATTCTAATTTTTTTCCCAAGTTTTAAATTTTACTAATCAATTCAACTCTTGAAGATTAATAATTTTATTTACATAAGATTTAAATACAATAAAAAATGGACTCTAATTAATATAGAATAGAAAAAATTAAAAGAATAAGTAATCACATCAATTTAATACCTTTTAATTTACAAATAAAAGATATTTTTTGCAATCAATATACATAAATAAAATACATATATATTTAAAAATAATACAACTTAAAATTATAATATTCCTATTTAATATATAAGTGAATAATAGTTAGCATGAATTATTATTTATTCATTACCTATTTTGTTTGATCTTTGTTGGGATTTTAGAGGTTTTTTATTTCAGGTTTACTCGAAGCTTTGACAACCACTGTAGGAGGTGTAATGTACATGCGCTCATTTTAAGGGGATGCAATATTTCTCAGTTTGGGTCTAATATTTATTCTAATATTTTAAACATGAATCCACGTTGCAATCAAATGGTAAATATTATAGTGTAAAGATAAAAATGATCTATGATGAATGTTTGGTAAATATTATAGTGTAAAAATAAAAGATATCTATGATGAAGGCTTGGATTTTAGAGGTTTTTTCTTATTTGTGTTTGTTGTACTTTTTTATGTTTAAAATTTTACTAACCATCTTAACTTTTATTAAAATCAATATTTTTTTTAAAGCTATAAGGTTGCATCCAACATAATTGGTGTGTTCAACATTATTTTGATTGTATTTATTCTCCATTATTTTAAGAAAAGTCATGGTTAACAAAGTAATAAACATTGACTTATAATTCTTAATGTATTTGAGACTTATTTTAATGTATGTTGGACTAAAAACTACCTTTGGATAACGGATGCTGGTTGTGAATATTACATTTTATAGACCATGGGAGCTTTTGAATCCAAAAGGAGATCAGGATTTGATTAATTTGGATATGGTTTGAATTAACAAAAATGTGTGTTCTTATATTAACAAAGTTGGAAAAGGTTGGTCCCAATTATGAAAAATCCTTTTTGTTTCGATTATTGTTTGGGGTATGAAGGTAGGTTTAACCACTTATATTTAGGTGTTTTAGTTGGTGTACTTCATGTCAACATTAAGGGTATGTCCTATTTGAAAATTAGACATGCATTTGTGCGGTAGTTACTGTGTCATTTGTACGTACTTTTATTTATTTCACAATAAAATTGTCAGATGTATTAAAAAGTTAATATAATAAAGCAAACAAGAAAGAAAAATCAATGAATGCTAACCTATATAAGTTAAAGACTTTTCTATCCCTATACTTAAAACATAAAGTTCATTAAGATAAGGTCATTTTGGTCATTTTTATAAATAGAATTGTAACATCCAAACATTTAATATGATTCATTTATTTGGCCATATAATTGTTTAACTTTTCATTCACTCTACAAACCCTTCATCTATTTACCCTCCTAACATTTTCATCTCCATTCTTCTAGATAAACCCTCTAAATCATTTCATCTGCATTCTTGAAGGTTTCACCTCCAAACCTTCCATGTATTTCAGATTCTTCTTAATCACTTGACAAACCATCAATCTTTAACCACAATTTTTTTTTATTTACATCAATCTAATACTTTTTAATTTAACTGTAAAAAAATTCTATCAACTTATCATTTATTGTTATTTGCATAAACTCATATCTATAAATAAGTGAGTTAAATTTTTTATATAACACTCATTATATATTTTAATATGATTAAATAACAATTATCAATATCATTAATTGAGTAACATAATACTTTTATTTAGTTAATTGTAAAAATTAATTATTCAATTTATTGCAATTTATGTTACTAATTATTCATTTTCTTTTTTATGTTACTAACTAACTAACTCTTTATTTTATTTTATTTTTACTTTGAGTAATAATTTATTTCTCTTATTTAAGCATCAGTGTTTTTTTTTTTTGATTGACTATGTTATTTGTTTTTTAACATACAATAACCTGCATCTCAATCTCTCCATCTAACATATTTAGTTAAGTTTTTTATTTAGATACATGTGTGTTGAAGGTTATTGAGGTTCTACAATGAAGGTGATGTTGTAGTTGTCTTAATTGGTTAAAAAAATCTAAGATTTTGTTATTTCTTACTCATATATTTCTGATGTGGCTGTTGAAGTTGTAACATAAATGGTTGTGTTCTTTTAGTTGTTAAAAAGATTTGAGGATAGTTTGGTTGTGAGTTTTCCATCAGATGGTTCATTTATTATATTATTATACTGATACGTTGAAATTAATAGTTTTAAGTTTTAACAAAGTATTGCTCTTATCGATTATAAGGGTAATGGTTCAATTAGTACGATGAAGTGAGTGGTATCGCTAAGGTTGGTGTCATAAAGTTAACTTATTGAAATTAATACTAGGATAATTTCTTCACATTTCACCTTTAACTTTGTGTAATGCATGCAAATGCAATTAAAAGCTTTACAAATTCCATATTTACATACTAACCAATTAAAATAACTATTTCTTAAACACTTCAAATACATTGTTAATCACATTTTATTAGTTATTAATTAATAATTTATGTTTAACTTTAACTTACTTTTTATTTTTGAACGACATAACTTTAACTTACTTGCGATTCTCCTAATCATATATTTTTTCGTGTCGTGCAACGCACATAAAAGCAAGATGTTGGAAGATGATGTGGACATCCTATCTATTGAGTATTAGCCTATAGGATTTTTCTCATTGTTTTGAGTTTTTTATATATAAAATAAGTTAAAGACAATTGTACCCCTAAATGAAAATTGTCTCTTTTATTATAAGAAGGCTTCTTTGGTAAATTGACATCCAATTTAATTAGCTTTAACTAACAAACTATTTATCTTCCTAAAGACATTCATTTCACTCTTTTCATCTTCCCATTTATTAATTTTAATATTGTAAAAGACTTTTCTACCCACATATATGGATGTACAATTCATTATCTACAAGATCATTTTGATAATTTCACATATTTGCATGTAAGATAACTCAAAATAACTTCATCTTCATCTTCATCATAATTAATTGTTCATTAATCTTCATTAATTCATTGGTTAGAGATAATATTCATGATAAATAGACATTCTTCTACATCATTGTAGTGGGAAATTTGTTCTACATCAAATTCAACTTCATAAATCGATATTCAACATCATATCTATCAAATTCTTCGTCTAAGTTGTGATGTTCTCTTATCCTTAGTCATTTTGGGAATATTATCAATCTCATAAAGTATTTGGTCATGTTCTTGGTTTAGTTTTCAATCTCTTACATGCATTGCACAAAACATACGATTATGTTCATGATTTTGGTTTTATTTTCAATTTTGACATTACAACATTCGATTCCCTTAATTTCTATTAAAGGTAAGAACTAACTTTGTTTTACGATTTTGTATTTGAGTTTTTATTTTTATGTTGTAGGTAGAAGTAGACGTTGATTTCACGGTGACTGAAATGCCCATGAAGTAAACCTCAGCTTATTCTTCTCTCATTAAATTTTGCAGGTTTTCTGTACTTCTATTTTGAAATTTAGGGGTTTTTTATTCACGATTTCATCAGTTTTTATACGTTTTAGGGATTTCTTTTTGCAAGCATTCTTCACCCATTACCAACTCTTGATATGTTCTTTTTAGGTTTTTATAAGCCTTATGTTTTGTTCTATGTTCTATCTTATGGATTTATGGAATGTTTCATCAAAATCCATTTAACTTTGGTTCTATCTTATGTTTGAATTGGTTTATATGTTTTTTATTGTTTCACTTTGGTAGAATTTATTTTCTATTGGTATTGATGTTTTTCCTCCATAAATTTAGGTAATTGATAACTCTCTAATTTGAGAGTTATTTAGTGTTTAATAACCTCATTTTGTATATTATTTTATACCCACTTTGCTCTTTTTCTTTCTCTTTGGACCAAAATGTTTTGAAAAGGTTTTGATAAACACAAAAGATCAAGTTTGATGTAAAACGACCTAAAAGCTCAACAAATCAGTCCAAATCCCGAAAGCAGTCCAAAAGCTCTCCAACAGTTCAAGGTTCAAAAATGCAGAAGACCCCTTTGTGTCACCACTGAGGGGAACGATTTTAAATTGGCCTTTGGAAATTCTGAAGAGGCAAATGTGCTGCAAGTGGCCCACATGGCCCATGTGAAGAGAATAAAGAATTGATCTGCTGAAGAGGATAAGATGCCTTCTATTGGATGAATCTATACCCATGGATTATATCCATGGGTTAGAATTCTTTATATAAACAAGTTGATGCTTTCTCAATTGAGGAAGCCCCAACACATCTGCTACTTCTTATTTCTTCTTCCTTACCTTGCTCCTCCATTAATGGAGGAGCTTAAGGTTTTCTTCTTTTTGTTCTCTTTCTTTTTACTGCTTTATTTAAATATCCGTCTTTAAGCTTTTCGTATTTATTTTCTCGTACTGTAGTTTATCTTTCGTATTTTATTTTATGCAAGTAATAGTTAATTTTATTTTATATATGTCTTTTATTTTAGGCTAAACCCCTTATGGGTGTGGGTGTAAGTCCCTCTTAAGACTGTGTAGACAACACTTGGGTGTTGTCATTACTTTCGGATCTTAAGATTGGTTATTTGAACCGACGCTTAATTTCGATACAGATAAACCGATCATTTTGATGTGTCGTGTTAGACCTCAGATCCAGAGATGGGCGGGTCCGAAATACGGTTTGGATAATGCACGAAGAGCTCGAGAGGGCCTTTGATAATCACGCAGAGATGCGGGTTCTGTATGGTTTTCTAAGGTTCAGTAAGCCGGTCGGGATTTATATCACAAGGAGACTTGGGTGTAAATCTCCATACTCGGTGGAACGAGATTTTCTTTAAAGTCTACTTAGTAAAACCGGCAATCTTACGATTTGGTAGTAACGACGACTTCGTAGCAACTTCACGGTATGTTTTGTAAAAACGTAGTTTCGAGAGATTTGGGTTTTTATGAATAATCCCATAACGTGAAGTTTTTAAACTCGTGTACTACCTAGTTTAAAGAGAAAGCTTACACCCATTCCCTTTGCTTTAATTTTCTTTAATTAATTGTTATAAATCTCCCAAAAATATTATCTTCTTCTCTAACTGAAATCAATGTATTCTCAACTCTATATTCGAAATTCTGAAAACCAATCCCTGTGGAAATGATCTTGATTTACTTATCACTTTATTACTTGTAGCGATCCCAGTGTCGGTGTATACTTGTATCCTCATTGTGGTGATATTGTGGCCACATAGTGGCACGGACAGCATTTCCGCTACCAGTAACACCTTTCATGCTTTTGTAAAATTTTAAATTTTGGTGTTGTTGATTATCTCACACCTCTAAGAATATGATGGATTGAAAGTAATACATTTTAGCAACACATAAGGTTTTCTTATTTTCAATCATCCATTGTTGCAAAAGTAACACTTTTATATAACATACCAACTGAAAAATATATATTATAAGATTAATTGAGAATTAAATACCAACTAAACTTATTAAAAAGCAATTGAGAATTAATTATTTTAAAAGATTACATTTGGTTAGTTTTTGGATATCTAATCTTGATGATAAATTGATACATTAATGAGCGTATGTGATCTTTCTTAAAACCAAGGGTTATGTGACCATGTAAGGCATTTTTTACTTTAGTTTTTGAAATATGGCTAAAAAATATGAAGGTCAATAAACAAATTGGTGTATCTATAAATTATAACTTTATAAAAAGAATAGGACTTACACATGATCTGACAATCTAATATTTCAATATTTTGAAATTTTGAATTGTACTTTTGTTTTGGTCATCATATATCCATGGAGAGATGATATGTTGGAGAATAGATTTAAGTATGTAAAAAAATTGTGCTAAATGTGAAAAAAGTACATTTCCTAAATATGTTTTTTGACACACCCTTTAATTTAAAGTACTTTATATATAAAAATTATTAGTGCGTCTTTGATAAGTAAAAGGTTCATTAACTAAATATGCTTTTAAGCCGACTCTTTACATAAAAAGAAAATATTTATCCATATAATAAGTAAGTAGAAAAATTTTTAAAAAATCACAATAGATATATGAGGTAGCATCGTAGAAAATGTTATTTAAGTTCAAAATTACCCAAATTTTGTTTTATTAAGGATACATCTTAAGTTATTCATAACAAAAATTGATTAATATAGTCAATATATGCAACTTAACCACTAAATAAATTAAACTTAAAAATAATTTGATATTTGATTAAGTATTTTAAAATAAATGATGAAGATGTATTTAAAAAGTATTAATGTGCAAAGGCTAAAAGAACAACTAAAATGATTAGGTATTTCATATAAAGTGAAATGACGATTCATAATAGTTTAATATCTTATTTGTAAATAAACTCATGTTATTTAACTTAAAAAAAAAAGAATTTAATAAAATTATCGCCACCCGCGCAACGCGCGGTGCACAACACTAGTTTCTTATTAAACGATTACCAAGAACTAATGAAGATTATACCCATATTTACCCAATATTTTATGAAGTATTCTTGATTTCTTTTGGTAATATGCTACTAAAAAGTAAAAACTGATTATGTGTTTGGGATGTATTAGAATTTGATTGATTTTACAGCTTGAATTTCTTAATAGGAAGAAGATTTTTTGTAAAACTCAAATGTTGTAATAGGAGTGATGGGTAGATTACGAAAATGAAGGTTTTAACTATGGGCAGTGTAGATTTTACTTTTGTCTTCAATAAGTTCTTCTATCATTAACAAGAAAGAAGTTTAAATTTCGTAAATAATTCAACTCTTACTACGGTAAGTAGGAATGGCCAAAAATTGGTGTTGATATTTGATTTGCTATTCATAGCAGTCCCAGCAGCGACCAATTAAAACCCACAACCCGGTCTCCATGGTTAGTAATCGGTTTGGGCCAGACTCAAATCAGTCACAAGTTTTTTTCAAAACTTAATTTTGGACGTACACAAAAATAGTGTTAGAAGATTTTCTGTTTTTAGGCAATATCTTATTGAAATACACTTTAAACCTCTTTTGGACATTCAAATACACTTGGATCTTTTGTATACAAAAATGTTATAGATGTTTTTATAATTAAAATTTTTAAAATTTAGTATTGGAACATTTACAAAATATTGAAAATGTCAAAAGAACTTGAAAATAAAACTTGAAATTTTTGGTTAAAAAACTTAGAAAATCTTGTAAAATTATCAAAAAACTTGATATATAATTTATATATTTTTTAATCAAGCCTATGTATAATTGGTTCCGATATGGGATGGGAATACAGGTAATGGACTAACAGGTCGGTCCCAGTTGCGGTCAACTCTAGCTCCAAATTGATCCTGGTTGCAGTCCTCCGCCAGTCCCATATAGCAATCTCTAAGCCGAAAATAACCTATCATCAGGTAAGTGGTTGATAATAGGTTAGTAAACAGAGCCTTAGAGATGTTTACGACACTTATCAGGTAAGTGTTTATTAGATATTATTTACTTTGTTGGGTGAATATGGCAAGATCAATCTTATCCGATAAGAGGAAGTATAAGGATCAATAGTTTTACACGGAGTAAAAACACTCTTTATTCTATAAACGATTACCAAGTAAAAGGTGTTTGTAAAGCAAATAATTTATCAAAAGGCTAAAGTGGCATAGGAAGGAAAAGTGAAGGATGATTTTCATAATTTTATCAAAAGTTTGAAAGTAGAACAAGAGTGGGACAATGTTCCATCCTACCCTCTGGAACTAACTAGAACAAAGTCACATTTACCATTATACTCCTCAAAATACAAATTGATTTTATCTTTCTTTATAATTGCCTCATACTTAGGGGTGAACAAAACTCGACCAAATCCAAAAAAACTGAAAATCCGATTCAGAAAATCTCGAATCTACCTGACCCACATAACTCGAACTAACTCGATTTTCGAAATCGAACTTTATGATGATCTTCGAACTAACCTGAAACTCGATCGAAAATACAACTAATAATGTATATTGCTACTATTTATCTTGCAAGTTATAATTTTTGATTATATACTTGATTATAGTTTTGTTGATACGAAGATTGGGGTTTTTTGTATTTTGTTAATTTTCATTTAGATCGACTATTAAGTAAAAAATGCTAAAATTTTTATAAGGGATAAGATGGTCATTTCATCAGAGATGTTTTTTGTTTTTAATTTGATGTGAAGATACAAAAATCATATGCATCATCGCTGGTACAGGTCAACAATGGCAGATTGAACGCAACCAAACCAAACAGCAGGCAGGCAGGCATTTAACACTTGAAGTCTCTTCTTCCCTATTTCACTAGTCTAGGGTTTTTCATTTTCCCCTCTTTTTTCTTCAACAAACTCAAATCAATCAATCCAAAAAGCAAGCAAGCAAGAAGAAAGAAAATGGCAAATCAAGGTGCCAAGAAGCGAAGGGACGAAAATACTCGTCATATCAACAATCTCTTTCGCATCATCCTCGCCTGCAATGTATGTATATATACTCTCTTTACTATCTATCCACTTCATCAATTCATTCTAAAATCATCATGTATTAATTAGGGCTACAACTCTTCAATTTCATTTTATTTGGAATAGGACTTATAAACAGATTGTTAACCAAGTCTATGAATATGCACCTGGTTTATTCTTTATAAATTATGCTTCTCCAACTTAAAATGTGTTGTTATTTTCATCATAATCAATCCAAATGGTTACTATAGTCTTATATAAATATATAATGTTGTGGTTGATGATGTGTTACTGGTTGATGCTATGTAGGCCATTTATATCATCTTAAGGGCAGGGGTCTTTTATTCCAGCTTTACATGGCTACATTGGATTGGCCTTTTACTGACTTCTGGTGCCTACTATCTTTGCTACCAACAACTGGCATCAATGGCAAAACCAACCTATACCGATAACGGTGACCTTTTAGATGGTGGATTTGATATGAGCACCGGCGGAGCTTGTGGGTGTGTATCTTGTTTTCTTTTCAAGATGCCGTTGCATTAATCTATCTATGTAATAGTAGAGTTCATGGTATTTAATAGGATGAAAACCTTCAT
This sequence comes from Centaurea solstitialis, assembly GCA_030169165.1. NCBI lineage: Eukaryota > Viridiplantae > Streptophyta > Magnoliopsida > Asterales > Asteraceae > Centaurea > Centaurea solstitialis. The sequence goes on from CM058042.1 coordinate 71,078,173, forward strand.
ATTTTTAGCAGAGTTTCAACTGTCCAGTAACCGCTGTTATTTCCCTGTTGAGATGAATTTCGTCGATAAAAAAAGAAGAAGAAAACAACTAGATGGTCAACTGATCTGCCGATTTTCATTCCTTTTGTTTCTTCGATGTGATAGAACTATGAAAACTACTATTGTGAATTTAGTACTTGTGGCTGGTATATTATTTATAAAGCTTTCTTCCAAATTCTATTATATTTTTCAAAACTTGATCACTGACCAGCATTTCAAAATTTTCCTATAATAACTTGTGCATTCTTGCATTTTGTTATCATTGCATTTAGATGTCTCCTATAACAGTGGACGTTTCGAAGACACTGTCAACCATTATGCTATGTTTTCTTTGAACTGTTGGTTTTAGTTCTTTGAACTTTCTGAAAACACTGTCAGCCGATACAAATTTAAGATTTTGGTTATGCTGTGTTTTCTTTGAAATATCTGCTACAGTTCTTGCCCTTTAAGACTTTGGTTATACTACGTTTCTTTGAACTACTGGCTACATTTCTTGTTCTTGCAAAACAGTTGATTGGTTGAGACAGTTGATCACATAAACTCAGCAAGATGCAATTATTTAATGTGGCATATTTTACATTACTTTTTTTGTATCATCAGTTTCTCAGTCTTATCCTTTTCTTTTGTTTTCTCTGTAGATACCTGCATGATGTTATCTATATCACTTGCTTTGTGCAACTCACGTCTATCATCTCCGGGAAGTTTTGGTGGATATATGCTGTGGTAAGATCCTTTTCTTGACTATAAATGTCATTCTACTAAACACCACTTTATGAACATGGCAGGACATCACTTTTACCCCCAAATATTTTCTTCTTTTTTGTGTGGATAAAAAGAATGAAATATTGAAGGCGTAAGTAGCGAAACATTGTTATAGGCAAAGTCAAAGTATAGGAAACATCAATAATTCTTTTGTTTGAAAGGAAATTATGCATCACCGTGACCAGTGTAGAAGCAACCTGTAAGAACATCGTCTATTATGTTTGGACTTGGAGTCAGTTTATTTGTTACTATTAATATTTGATTAAAGATGCCTGCTCTAATTCCTGCTAGATGGGTTGAGTGGCCGAGTTGAGACCTTGTTCAGCTGGGCTAAACTTCATTTCAATCTTTGACCAAATTCCATTCAGGCGTTTGGTGTCTATGGAATGGAATTGAATTCCACTTCCACACATTCCATCATTCATGGATTTGGTCATTCCATCACAAATGAGAAAGAATTCAATTCCATTCCATCCAATTTACCCAAACTCATATGACCTCCATTGAACCTCCGCCAACCACCACTGATCTGAACCACTGCCGACCACCACCGATCTGAATCACTACTGATCTGGACTGCTGCCGACAACCACCTTTCTGAACCACTGCCAACAACCACCGTTCTGAACAATCGCCGACCACCACTTTCGTCCACCATTTATCTGAACCACTGCCGACCCCCGCCGAACACCACCTATATAAAAGGGGTATTTTGATCATTTATTCTTTCCAATTCTTAAGCTATGTTCTACCAACCAAACATGTAGATTCCAAATCATTTAATAGATTCCATTCCAATTCATGCCTACCAAACGTGCTGTCAAATTCCATTCCAATTTCTTCAAAGTCAATTTCCTTTGACAGCTTCCGTTTCTTCATAAACGTTATGTGAACCAAATGCCCCCTAAAGGTGAAGAGTGTGTGTTTTGCCATATATAAATATTATATACTTCAAAAAAATTTCCTTGTAACTTACCCATGCATAGCACATGATCTTCAACCAAGGGGTTGTGTGGTTTGGTTTTCATTTAAGTCTTGTATGGATAAAGTTGCCCGACTATATGGATTAATCTGTCTATTTAGATTGAGATGCCTTATTGTTTGTTATGCTGAATAAAAAGTTTGGATGTTAGAATGACTATTTTGTCTTCATTGTATATTAAGCACCTATAAACAATAGTTGTTTGATAAATGTGTTGAATAGTTGATTCTGAATGATAAAGTTGTCAATTTAAACAAATTTTAGAATAAAAAACAGTATAAATTTGGGTTTTTCTGGGAGCTCCCTTAACAATTGATTTTTTTTTTACCAGATACCAGGATTTGCAGTCTATAAAGGTTGGGGTTTGATTAAGGGATTTCTCCCTCAAGGTTCACAGGTGCTTTTTTAACTTCAATTTCTCCCCTTTTTTCAACTTGTAACAATAACTCTGAATCCATTAAGAACTTGGTTACTCGGTATCATTGTGTGCGTGATTATCTATACTAATAATCTACAGGAAGTTGAAGAGGATGAAAAGACTCGAAAGAAAAGAGAGAAGATGGAGAAGAAAGCCTCAAGAGGCAAATTTGTGAAAACAAAAACCCGATAGTTCAAATCGGTAAAGTTTTCTCTTGTGATCTGAATATTTAAGCTGCGTTGTAATGTTAAATAGACCCATATGTTCATCTGCTCGTGTTAGATTTACGGACTAAGAGTTCATTGAAGCTTTTCAATATTGAATTAGTTGCTTGAAGGACTACCAAAATCTCTCTTGTCTGCAATTCACATGGTTATGTATATGTATGAGAAAAAAAAAAATGGTTACTTTCTGGAGCACCCCGGCTGCACTAGTCCTACGGTTATCATGTGAGAGGTAAATTAATGCATGCAGGCTCGAACCAGTGACCTCACTCATTTAGAATTTATCTGATGGTTGACATTTGTTTCCACGTTTCCAACGTTCAGGCAATTTCCATTTTTAGACTCCCTATGTGTATTTTGTATTTATACATATGAAGCAGACGCCGGTTGGCTACCGCTAGCCCTAAGTTTCTCGTTCCCTCCATTTCCACCAATCATGTAAAGCGAGATCATCAATATGGTGAAGTGAGAATAAAAGATAGTATAATAAGTTTATATAATGATGTATATTCACGTGATCGATATTATTCCGCGCATCATGGATATAGATTCGGCTATGTATGGTTGTGTGCGTGCATAGAAACTCATCTCGACGATTTTAAAGAATTTGTTTAGGAGGGAGGTGGTCATTCTCGAATGGGAAACTGATGGGAACGAAAATGTAGTTTCGATACTAGTCTATTTATCATCGTGATCAATCCCATAGGTGCGATCGATTGTTTTTGGAATGCAAACAGGACAGTGCAAAAACTGGTTGTCTATTTGGCACAGTATTTAATTGGGACACGTGAGTGAGATAAAATTATATTTTCTTTCTTGTTCTATCAAAATAGGTAACAAAAGTTAGGAAGATAGAGGCATGAGATTAGTAAATTATTGAAGTATAATCTTTTTATTAAAACACTAAAACCTTCTAGAATTCTTTCACACATTCACCTTGTTTTGGCCGGTCATTAGTCAAATAAAGGGGGTTATTTAGACATGGTTATCAACCTTTGGATGCCCATTGAAATGAGATGCACTGGAATACATGATCTATCATGCTGTCAAGCGTGATTCGGGTGGGCTTGAGATTAATGGGGATCAAGGGTTTACATCCGCTTCTCACTCTTCTTCCGTTAACTCAAATTCTCACACGATCGTTTGCTTATACATACACACACAATATATATAGGGATGGGTTCAAATGTGAACCACTTTTTGGTTGTGAACGTGAGGACAACCAAGAGCGCGACACATGGCGGATGGCTAGACGCCACATCAGGTTCACGGCGGATGACTAGGCGCGATTCATGGGACGGCATTGAATTAAAAGGGGGGGGGGGACCACACTTAAAGCCGCCTTTATTGACTAGTCTCCGCCATGTGTAGCGCTCTCGGCTGTCCTCACCTTCACAACCAAAGAGTGGTTCACATTTGAACTTTCCTCTCTCTCTCTCTCTCTCTCTCTCTCTATATATATATATATATATATATATATAGAGAGAGAGAGAGAGTCAGGTTCACGTGACACCAAGTTGTTTCCGTGAGACCAGTGATCGACCATCATTTTTTTTCATAAAACTTCACACCAAAACACTGTAAAGGTAAAAAAAAATTGAACATTCATAGTAAAACCACTATAAATATTACGTTAACAGTGTTTTTTGATTTGAAGGTTCGATATATTTTTACCTTCACAGCATTTTTGCTGTGAAGGTTCGGATTATTTATTGTTTGCCTTCACAACATTTTTCGCTGTGAAGTTGTTTGATATGATGAAAATGTTTCATATACTAAACTTTGATCAAATTGTTTCATATGAATGTGTTTTTTACGTAAAAATGAAAAGGTTTCACAGGAATAAGAAAAAAAAATTCATATGAATAAAAAAGTCCGAAATATCAAACAATCTCATCAAAAATTGAAGTATATGAAGCATTTTCATCATATTAAACAATTCCATGAACCAATTTCATTGATTTAATCTATGCAACCATGAGTTTATTCACGTGACACCAAGTTGTTTCCGTGAGACCAGTGATCGACCATCATTTTTTTTCATAAAACTTCACACCAAAACACTGTAAAGGTAAAAAAAAATTGAACATTCATAGTAAAACCACTATAAATATTACGTTAACAGTGTTTTTTGATTTGAAGGTTCGATATATTTTTACCTTCACAGCATTTTTGCTGTGAAGGTTCGGATTATTTATTGTTTGCCTTCACAACATTTTTCGCTGTGAAGTTGTTTGATATGATGAAAATGTTTCATATACTAAACTTTGATCAAATTGTTTCATATGAATGTGTTTTTTACGTAAAAATGAAAAGGTTTCACAGGAATAAGAAAAAAAAATTCATATGAATAAAAAAGTCCGAAATATCAAACAATCTCATCAAAAATTGAAGTATATGAAGCATTTTCATCATATTAAACAATTACATGAACCAATTTCATTGATTTAATCTATGCAACCATGAGTTTATACGGTTTATACCCTTTTTTAGGTTTACAAATGAACTTTCCTCTATAGAGTCAAGTTCATTTAAAAACCAAAACATTACTAAAAATCGTAAAAACTAATGGTTTCATAGCTTAAATCAATAAAAGCTCTTCGTGGAGTTGTTTAATATGATGCAAATGTTTCATATAATTCATTTTTTGGTGTTCTTTATTGTAAAAATGACAAGGTTTCATAGGATTAAAAAGAATACTTGAAACAGTTTCATAAGAATAAAAAAGTGTATAAAACATTTTCATTTTACATAAAAAAAACACCGAAATATAACACAATTTCATCAAAAAAATGAATTATATGAAACATTTGCATCATATTAAACAACTTCACGAATAGTTTTCGTTGATCTAATCCAAAAAAATCATGAGTTTTTACGGTTTTTACTAATGTTTTGGTTTTTAAATAAACTTCCTCCTCTCTCTCTCGACTCTATGTATATATGATTTTGTTAAATTTCATGTTCGTTATACCTTCTCCATGATATCCCTGAATTTAAACTTTGGCGATGCAAAAGTAGAAAACAAAGTAAGGTGAGTCATTTCACTTTAGAATTTTTCATGAAAATAGAAATATCACCATTAAAATTGCAATATCTTAAAATATAGTGTTACAATATTTTTCTAGTGTAGTATTTGGTGTACGGTGAATATAGAAGGGGGGTATGCTTCTCTTTTTTGGTTGATATATATATGTCAAACAGTATACATTGCAAAAAGAGTTCTAGTAACATGGATATTGAAAACATTTTAAAGGTTAAAAATTCAAGGTTGTTTGCCCATTTAGGAAAAAGGCATACTTAAATTGGTGAAGCAACATTCATGACACAAATACCACAAGTGAAATGTTGGAGATAGAATTGTGTTTGAACCTAAAATTGTTTTGTGGGATAGGGGTAGAAAGGGAATATTGTACCAATATTTCATAATATCATCATCCAAACTTCCTTTACCTTGGTTTGGTTTGATTAGTGAAAGTGTGATATGTTATGGAGTATTGTGTTTTAAATAAAAACAAATTGAAGATATAAAAACTAAAAAGATTTGAATAAAGTTGTATAAGATTTGAATAAAGTTGCCATATATTGTGTTATATCCTACTTTTTAGGGTTGTGATTTCTAGAAAGTTTAATCGTTATTGTGATTCCAATGATATTGTGTTGGTGAGAAATAAAAAGATTTGAATAAAGTTGTATAAGAAAGAAAGATGAATACTTTTTTGTTAATTCATGGGTTTTAATTAATTCATAAGGTTGTGTTATTTTGGATTATTCTCTTTTTGTAAAATATAAATACTTTTAATAACCAAAACACCTATTTTCGCATCATGAAAACTAAGGGTGTTAAGTTTGTACCATTACAGATCATCCAATTGCATTACCAAGTGTACCATATCAAACCATAACGGTGGTCGCGTATCAGCAAAAAGGCCTAGGGGATGTATCCTATCCATCCAGGTTCGAGTCCAGGCATTGGCATCTTATGATCATTAGTTTTTAGACGGCTGAATTTTAATTTCCAAATTGTTAAGAATGTAGTCTAGACAAAACTTAAATGAACCTTATCCAAATAAGTGTGCATACCAATTAATACCAATCAAATTCGTTGATAGTACCATACCAACGTGATAAACTTGGTTGCTACATGGTACTGAAAATCGTTTACCAATACCATATTGTAACGACACACATACATACACAAATATATATATATATATTATTTTATTAAGTAATAAATCAATTAAGTGAATTATAGTTAGTTATCAATGCATATGATTTTCTTTTAGAGGAATTTGTCAATTTAACATTTTATATTTTTATTGTTTACTGTTTAGTAAAGAGAGTCAAATGGGCCCCGTCTCGTCCAGGACCGATGGAGGATCGGGACCGGGACCAACTTGGGTGCAGCCCGATCTGGAATCTTTTTGGACCATCATTTGCAATATTCCACCGAAAACAAGCCCCGCCGGCTTGATATCGGTCCGTTCTTTTACAATGTATTTGATTGAAGACCATGTATTTTTAAGTACAGTTTATAAGGTATATTATAATTAAAAACGTATTTTTAAGTGTATTTGATTAACCAAATGAAATATTTAAAATATATTTGATTGAACAAATTCTATATAACAAAAATGTGTTCAATTTAGGGTATTTGATTGACCAAATTATAATAAAAACGTATTAGTAATTATATATATTTGACTGACCTAATTATAATAAAAATGTATTTGTTAGTATATATTTGATTACCAAATTGTTCAAAAAAAAATTCTCATATGTTATAAATAAATAAAAAATTAAAGTAAAACCAATTTGGGTCGGACCGGGAACGCTTCTCATAACCGGGCCGAAGTATTTTGGTCGGTAACCTGGCCCGAAAAAAGTCACCTCAAACATTTTTTGAGGCAGGGGACCTATTTGGGCCCAACTTAATCTGGAATCGGTTCTGGTCACCTCTACTATTAGTATTAACTCATCTATGCCTCTTTATAGCAATCCTAACACATTACTTAGTAACTTCTCGTATCCTCCTCTTCTCAGTGCATGCCTCCAACCTCCACCGTCAACGGCCACACAAGCACACCTTTATCCGAGTACACGACCATCAGATTTATAATTGATCCGTGGAAACAGTCTAATGCATTTTCATATCTATTCTTTTCCCATTGCAACAAATAGTAACTTCAACTTTTGAGATGTTGGTACAAAGTTGTACCAACATGTACCAACCCAAAAAGTTAGTAGCAATTAATTTTGGTACCAAGTAGAGCTCGTTAGTACACAATATAAATATTTTCTTACCAATTATAATTTGTTGATACACGACATAGTAAATAAAATGGTTTGTACCATGTTCACTCTTAATGAAAACCCACTAACCAAAACACAAATATGTATTCTGATGGCTTATAAGATCAATATATTGAAAATGCATTAATATCAAATAATCCTCGCATGAGAATTAAGTCATCAATATCCTTGTATTTTTTGTTTATTATCAAAGTGTCAGAAAAATCCAAATATAAGTTTATGATCATAGAACTAAAGAACGATTCATCCAAGGGCTCCTAGTTAGGTCGTTGAGTTTGATGTGGAGTTAGAAATGGTTGAGATCCGGCTTGAGCCACAGATATGATTGAGATGAAAGAGAAGCTTGGTTATTTTTTCCTCGATTACTCAAGAGCGAGCATACTACATACTTGATAAAAGGGAGGCAATGGGTCAGTTTGTTGAATAATAGTAGCCACTCCGTCATAATTTTCTAAGAGGTTGACTGCTAGCTAAAGAATAAGCTGTTGATTCTTGACCAAAAAGCCAATGTTTGCCAATTGATTGGCATGCATCTTTAGATTCTGGCAGTACTCAGGAATATTCAAAAACTTCGACTGTTGAAGGTTAGAAAACTGTTGTTCTAGATGGAGTGCCCAAGCATTCTTGTTGTCTTGAAATATAGCCTTCAAATAGTTCCATGTGACTTGAGCAATAGAATACGACTCTAAAATAGTGTGAATAAGATCCATACAAATCGTCCCGTATATCCATTGTAACAAAATGTCATCCAACCTATCCCGAGCATGAATTTTGTATAGCTCAACCATGATGCATATAACCTTTCTCAATCTGAAGGGTGATAGGAACAAAGGTACAAATATTTGATACCGTTAGAGGCGGATGATAAGGTGTTTGATTGGTAGCTTTAAGTGAGGACGTTTCACTAGTCGTCATCGATGTCAGATATAAGGGATCTGGTTGGTGAGTACTTTAAGAAAGGAAGGGAGAATTTCGTTTAGGGCTTTGCTATCATGCCAGAGGAGATAAATCCTCGTTGCCTTCCCATTCAATATTTTCCCCAATATATAATACGACATGTAAGGACAAAATACCAAAAATATAATACAATAATCATGTAACATTATTGAATTTATTCCCTTCCACTTAATACTTATAAGCTGGCTTATTTTTATTAAATAATGTTAAGATTATTGTCAACTTCTCTTAGAAAGTTTTAATAATCTAAGGAGCTATTTGGCTTGTTTTCAGTCTTGCATGGATGAATTTGTCATTGTGGATTAATCTGTCTGTATATACCACAATAGGTTCTCATTGGGAAGGTTTTTTCATAAATGAAAGAAATATGTTCTTTAATTGGGAGTAACAGGTTTGGGAAAAAATGACTTTCTGCATAAATCTCCTCTTTAAAAGCTTACTAATAAGCCACTTCATATACCGTTAAACCACTATCAAACAATCATATATAACTAACAGATAAGTTGTAAAGTGTCATTAATCTCGTTAACTTCGAACTAAATTTGAAGATGATATGATTTTTCGAATTCTAATTTCATCCATAAGAATAAGATAAGTAATTTTCAATATCTTTTATCGTAAAAAATAATATCATTAGTTTTCAATAACATAAAAAAAAAGACTATTAACGATGCATCTTATAAGTTAACCACTTTCAAATACACAATATTGTTTTAAATTGCACTTTCTTTTTAAGAAAAAACAATTACCGATATAAATAATATTTTAAGAAAATGAAAAAGCTAGTGGGAACGAGAAGTGCATGGCTGGAAAAAGTGGTCAACTTTTGGTCAAGACTCCCCTTTTGCTTTCTCTTTTTTTTGCTTTGGGGCATCATTATATTCCCCAACAATATTTAATTAAATCCAATTACTTTTTTATTTGTACTTTAAAACATCCTATGTCTTTTCCATTAAGACCCATAATTACATCATACACAACTAATTCTTAACATGCAAATATTTGATTTAACATTAAAAAAAAGGGGGATATCATGCCAAAATGAAAACAAAACTACACCCTACTTTTAATAAATAATAATATAAAAATATCAAACATATTTACCAAAATGTACATATACTTAAACACTAAATATTTAAAATAAATATAAAAAACTAAAAAAAGACCAAATGTAACACTTCTTTTTTGTTGATATTCCTTCCTATTTGGGTACATTGATGATCATCTTGGACCAGATAGCTCCATGGCATGGGCATCATGGTCATCATCCATCAACATCACCCCTAGCATGCTTGATGTATAGTCATCATCATTCTCAACAAGTTTTCCATCCATTCCAATCCCATTTCCATTTTCGTTCCCATTTCCATTCCCGGTCTTTCTTATGCTATTTCCATTTACGTGGTTATGTGTGGCCGCCCATTTCTCCGCCAAACCGTCACCCTCCAACATTCGAACCACCTCTGACATCCGTGGCCGGTGGGCCGGGATGTACTGTGTACAGAGTAAAGCCACTTGTAGCATTTCGCCCACATCGATTTGGTCGTAACTCGTCCCAAGCTCTTTGTCGACTAAAACCTCCACCTTTTTCTCTTGGTGCGCTTTTTTCACCTGAAACAAATGCATTTTTATGCATTAAAGACTTGTACCATGCATTGCTCATGCACAAACCCTAGTCGGATCAAAAAACTTTTCCATTATAATCAAGGGTACAATCAGAAAGTAGACACTTATTTTTTAAAGTGACCCTTTTTTAAAACAAACATATTTGTATGCATTAAAAGACTTGTACCATGCGTTGCTCTCGCACAAACTATCATCGGATTACAAAATTTCTCCATCTCATAATCAAGTGTAAAATCGAAAAGTACACACTTATTTTTGAAAGTGACCCCTTTTTTAAACAAACACAATGTAATCGGATTACAGAATTTCTCCGTCTAATAATCAAGGGTGAAATTGGGAAGTAGACACTAACTTTTGAAAGTGGCCCTTTTTTAAAATTTAAACAACCTAAAATAAAAATGTAAACACATAAAAAGTCCTAAGAATGTGATATGCATGTGGTACCTTGGTACAACTTTCAGATGCATGCGGTTGAAGTATATTTAGGCCCAGGCAGCACACTGCTAGGCTTTACAGTACAAGTAGGTTATGCATAGTAGGCTATACCTTACAACGTACAAGTTGTCAATGCATGCAGGCCATAATATCACATATGGTACAAGTACATGATGCACATCTTAAAAGACCAAAATAGACCTCACATCTCATTCAATCATACAAGTTTGTCAATACTTACCCAAGGAGCTGTACCATGGTGTAGGAACAGACCGTACAACTAGGTCAGTACAAACGTACAACTCATCAATGCATGTCTATGACATCCTATATGCAACTAAAACTGTAACACACACAAGTATGTCCCACTCTAGCAGTGTCTGAAACCGGGGTAAGATGTATGCAGACCTTATATCTACCTGAAAAGTAGAACAACTATTTCCCCAAGCAACTTATGTCTTTTTTTAAAGTGCTTATCTGATGTTCCAAAAAGTCGGAATGAATCTACTTCTTAAAATCTCCTTATTTACTGTTCCAACCGGTTATAAGCCTTTTCTTTTTCCAATCTAAACACTCAAAATTGCTTATTATGTGCTGTTCCAACTTCCAACCAGTTATAAGCTTTTTTTCCCAATCCAAACACACAAAATTGTTTATATGTCGTTTCAACTAGTGATAAGTCAAAAAGGAGTTTTAATAAGCAATCCCAAACACCCCTTAATGATGATAAAAAAAAAAAAAACATACCCATTCAAGCATTGCGCCTTTCTGATTAACCGTTTTCCCAAACTCGAAAGCTCTCATGCCCGTTATCAACTCCAACAACAAAATCCCGAACCCAAACACGTCAGTTTTCTCCGATGACTGACCGGTGGAGAGATATTCGGGTGCAATGTGGCCCACGGTACCTCGGACCTCAGTGGTGACATGTGAGTCGGCATGGTCGAGGAGCTTGGCGAGCCCAAAGTCACCCACTACGGCCTCAAAGAACTCATCCAAGAGAACGTTAGCCGCCTTCACATCTCGGTGGATGATCTTGGGGTCACATTGCTCATGTAGATACAACAGCCCTCGGGCGGCACCAATCGCGATTCGCTTTCGGGCATTCCAGTCCAATGACGGCTTACCTAAATTTATTTCAAACATTAATTATAGGAAAACAAACATGTGTTGACCATTTTTTATCAAAGTGTCATGAAGGACATATCCTATGAAAGGACATGATAAAAAGAAACACCAAAATGATGTAGCAACTCCTTTAACCACTTTGGCATAGTACCCACAAACCATGCCACATTTGTTTTTGAAATTGTCAATTTGGTGCCCACAAACATCATCTTGTTTGTTATATGTATATAGCCAACCATCATGATGTTTAGTGAATCTTAGAACCTATAAAATTATGATAACTATTTGGGCAAAAATCATGTGCTATTTCATATGATTTCTTTTTTATCCAAAACTAAGATTTAGAACATTTATTAACATATTTTTTTAGCAATGTTTTTGTTTCACAAGTACTCCGTTCGCAATGTGAAAAATGTTTGCGAAATAAAAAATATACATAAAAAAAGGTTACACACTGTGAACCAAATAGATATGAAACAATTACATTGTGAAACAAATATATATTAATTAATATATCAAATATTATCCTTATATGAGATAAAATTATGTGAAACAAAACCATAAGGTAGAAGGTGTCACGGATCTCGTAAATTTTGAAGTTCTCAAATGATTAAGTTCTCGTATGTATGTATGTACATACATAAATATATATGGTTGTATTCACCACGAAAAAGGTGACGATGAAAAAATAAATGAATATATATGTCAAATTAATGATAAAATTTTGATTGTTATGTTGGTGTAATATGTTTTTCTTTGGATTTTGAGGTTATATCATATTTAAATAGAGGGTGAAAACTTTTATAATTTAAAATCAAAGTTGTAACTACCTCTTTAGTCAAATCGACCAATCTAATAGTAGACGGTCAAAATAAGAAAACACGAGAACACCTATATCGCATGATTTAAGACTAAAAATCAATGTGCTTTAGGTTCGGTCCACAAGAAAGTGTGCACATTTGGCCTAGCGACCTATGAGCGTTGACCGAACATGAATCACATGTGATTTTAAGTTTAAAACCAAAGGTGTTCTCATGTTCTCTTACTTCTTTTGTTCTCTTACTGTGACTATATATAGGACGAGATTCAAATGTAAACTCAAATCTGACTGCGAGGACAACCGAGAGTGCGCCACGTGGGATATTCAGTCTGAATAATACAGTATTATTCAGTATTATTTAGACCGAACAATGTTGGATGTTGTATTATTCAGACTGAATATGCCACATGGCGCGCTGCACTCTTGGCTGTCCTCGTGTTCGCAATCAAATTTGAGTTTGCAGCCGAACTTTAGTCTATATGGTCCAAATCTAGCAGATGTGCGAGTCTTTTAACGATTCTAATTTTCGGGTAAACCGGAGTAAAATAGATAAGGTTACTATATTCAAACCTTTTAGCCTCGAAGCCACGCTGCCATTGGACATGAAAGGGTAAACCAGGAGCCTCTCCACCGGAGTGGCACAATAACCAACCAACCGGAGTAAATTGCGGTGAACTGCCAAGCTAATGAGCTCCAACTCCGTCCGGAATTGCGATTCTCCGGCACTTCCATTTATATCTTTCAAACGCTTGACCGCCACCATTGTGCCATCTCCTAGTTTTCCTTTGTAAACGTTACCGAATCCTCCAGCTCCCAGAATGTTTTTCGAGCTGAAATTATCGGTCGCATATTGAAGTTCTTTGAATGTGAAGCTTCTTAAGTTTCCTAAGCTCATTAGACCCTCTTCTGGTATATCTGCCATCAATTAGTTTTGCATCAGAAACAAACAAAATGTCATCAACTTTGACTTTTTTTGGTCAAACCTTCTATTTAGAGTAGATAATTCACATACATATGTGATATATCTTACAAACTTAACATAAAGTTACATTACACATATTTTGCGGGCATTAGCCAAATTAATGACCTTAGAAGAATTCTTTTCTTTGGGTTTTTGCTTTTGACTTTTTGGGTCAAAACTATAATTTTCAAGTTAGTTAAGAGTGAAAAATATTGAAAATTTGATCAAGATTCGCATACTTTATTTCAAATTGAGTTATATTGATCTAAAAAGGCAAACATGCACATAAAATAAACAAATTTCATGTCAAGAATTCTTTTCTTTCTGCTTTTAGGATTGAGGTCAATCAGAATGTATTCAAATTAAAGTTTGATATGCATGTTATTACCAAATTTAGTATCAAAAAGTTTCTCATTTAGTACTAATTATTGTAATCTGTAAAGGGTTTATCAAAATTTCCATCAAAAGATACGCGATCCATATCAAATACGTAACCGAAACTCGGTTACTTTGACCTTAAAAGTCAAATTAAAACAACAAGAATTCATTCATTACCATTAATGTCAAGAATGCTTTGTTTCTGGTTTCTGGTCCTCTGCCACAGAAGAAGCCCAAGTGAAATGACGAGAAACGCAAGACAACCGAGACTGATTCCAAGAGCAATGGCTACCCTTTTCGGCTTTGATTTCCCTGAATAAATTGTTCAATTTTTTAGAGAAAGAAACTTAAGGCTGTGTTTGGCACTAGCTAATAAGCTAGATGTTGACTAATAAGCTAGCAAGTAGCTGATAAGCTAACTTATGAATAATTTATGTTTAACACAGCCTAAATTGATAGAGAAAGAAAGAAAGAAAGAAAGAGAATTGAATTCTTGAAACCTGATGATGAATTAATCTCAAATGAAAGAGGCTCAGGCAAAGTTGATCCAGAACAACCCTCATTAGCATGACTCCCACAAATCAAAGGATTACCCACAATACTGTTCAACAAAAAATCCAATTTTTAAACCCAAAGAAACCCATATAATACGCCAATCCATACACCCAAGTCCCTGATAAACGAGTCTTTTTTTCAAAAGAAAAAGGACGCGTTTAACAGTATGGGACTTGGGTGAATGTTTTCAAGAAAACCATATAACATACACCCGAGTCCCGGATAAACCAGTCTATTTTTAGACTGGTTTAGCAGTATGGGACTCGGGTGTGTACAGGTGTTTTTAAAACAAGATTCCCAAATGCTACATACTTGAAAGTTCTTGCTGTAAATTTGGGCACAGGACCACTGAGATTGTTGTATGACAAGTCCCTGAAATATGCAAAGTTTTTGTCTAAAAAATTAAATGATTTCAAAGATGGTAAGTTTACATAATATTAAAAAACCCTAGAAAAAGACTACACAAAAACCATAACAGTAAATAAAAATTAAAAAAATAGAAACTTACAGGAGTGCAAGTTGAGGAACAGAAGCTAAGGACAAAGGAATAGCTCCAGACAAGGTGTTGTTATTCAACCTTCTACTTGTTACATGACAAAAAACAAAAATTATAAAACAAAGGGTCAAAGACTCTTATCAAATTAAGAAACAAATCCAAACATTTCAACGGTCAATTTTATAAATAAAACAACTAAAATTGACCCATCAAAGATGATGTCTCAAATAAGGAGTCTTAGAGAGAGAAATCACTTACAGATATTGCAGGCCATTCAAAAGGCTTAATGATTCAGGCACACCACCACTTAGCTTATTGTTTGATAGATCCAATGTTTCAAGTTTTGGAAGGTGCCCTATTCTTGCCGGAATTTCGCCTGAGATGTTGTTGTTCTGCAACAACCTGAGGTTTCCCAACTTCTACTTTTAAATACATACATATATATATATATATATACTATAACCACAAATATCCTATAAACATATATTAGTGTTCATATAATGACAATTTCACATGAATTGGTTTTATATAGTGATTTTTTTCCTTTATTTTGAAGAATCAAAATAACTTTTTTCAAATGGATGTTGCTAATAAAAATATACGTGAAATAATAGTTAAAACTATAGTAGTTGATGAAAAATTTCATATAAAAAGTTATTTGTATTTTGGTTCTTATAAATTTGTAGGAAATTTATGGTTTGTATTTGATTATAGGTATGTATATATGTTTAAAGATACATATTTATGGGGGGTACTTACACTTGACGGAGGTTTGTGAGATTAGCAATAACCCCTGGCAATGTTCCTGATAAACCTTGGCTTGGAGCTCCACTGTAATCAAATCCACAAGGGTTTTAGATAAAACAGTATATATATACATATATATGAATTAAAAATGAAAAATAAAAAAAAATAAAAAAATTCAAAAAGGACATACAGTCCAGTGACAAGATTATCAGGGGAACAAGTGATCATAGCCCAGCTACAAGGGTCAACAGAGTCTTCATCCCAGTTATTGAGAGCTCCATGGGGATCATTTAGAGCACTTTTAATCAAACTCAAAACAACAACTGCATAAAAAACACAATATTAGATCAAGAAATCAAAAACCCATTTGAAATATAAAAAACCCAGAAAAACCCACAAAGGAAACTGAAAAAGACCTTCAGGATTACGAGCTTCATAAGAGAGAGTAAGAGTGGGAAAGAAAAGAAAGAAAGAGAAGAAGAAGATGGAAAATGTGAGCATGATCATTGAATGCAAGTGAAGAACATTAATTGAATTTGTGAAGAGAAGAATAACATGAAATAAATGATGGAAAATATGGTTAGTAGTAAGTCATGGGAATTGGCATTTGCAAAAAGAGTATTTGTACAGATGAATGAATAAAAAGAAAAGAAAAGAAAAGAAAGAAAGAAGAGAAGGGAAGAGAATCAGGTGGGGGATGATATTGTGGTGTCAGTGACAGTGAGTGAGTGAAGGCAGGGCAGAAGGGGGTGTGTGTCAAAGCTTCCTTCCAACTTGCTTTAATGGCTAACGTGCGCAGGTTTTGCTAACATGCGCTTATTCCTTTCTTTTCTTTTTCTTTTTCTATCTTTTTCTTTAAATCAAGTCTCTTTTTTTATCTTTCTTCTCTTTTTTCCCTGTTGGTCTGATTGCTTTTAAAAAAAAAACCAACAGACGAAGCACGGTAACGAGGGAGGGATATAAATCTGTATTCATTTCAAATAACATACATTTTAGTTTATTTTATAATGACTTTTACTATTCCAAATCTGTAGATATGTGTTCGTCAAACTAGGTGGTGTTTGTTTACCTCTTAAGAGTTTCATTAAGAGGTAAAATCGTTAAGAGATGAATCTTGTTTGATAAAAAAAATAGGCTGCCTCTTAATCGTTTCAAAACCCTCTGGATGATTAAGTATCTTGGATGTGTCTTAACCATTCAGAGTCCTGATTTCAAACCCATCAATTACCAAACAAACATATTTCATATTGCACCATATCATAAGAGCCTCTTAATCATTCTGACTACTTAATCATCCAACGTCAAACCATTCAGCAACTACCAAACAGCCCTAAAATACATTTTTTAAAAACTCATTAGCTAAAGGATAAATAAATTTATATATAGTAAAAATTAGGTTTATATACAAATAATTAATTAAAAATGACATTTTAAAAAAAATACTCAATTACAAGAGGAGGGTAATTCTGTCAATTACCGCCGCCACCGCTTCGACCCACCGCTACCGCTTCGACATAAGAACAAAATGAGGGTAATTCTGTCATTTTTCATATCTGAATTCCAAATCCATCGGACATTTCTGCCAACCAAACAGATTATGGAACTGGATTCCAATTCCATTTCCTGCCAACCAAACAGATTATGGAATTAGATTCCAATTCCTTCAGGATTCCAATTCCTTCAAAAAGATTCCAGCAAACCAAACGCGACCTAAAAGAATTTACCTTTGGTGGAAACTGGAAAGTGCATTTCATCATCTACTAATTACCATAATGTTATACAATATAATATAATTACTTTTTATCAAATATGTGCCTAAAAGATGGTTCATTTGTTCCTACAAATTGGTATTGTTTTTGTATGAACATGCATATATATATATATATATATATATATATATATATAGAGAGAGAGAGAGAGAGAGAGAGAGAGGAGAGAGGAGAGAGTTTTTTTGTTAACCAAATAAATTGTGTTAATCGTGTTAACTCATTTCCATCACTGATTGACAAATGAATTCAACTGTAACCGTATTACCTCATTTTCCATCACTGATTGAAAAATGGATTAACACGGTTAACACAATTTGTTTGATTAACAAATGAATTCAATCCTATATAGATTTATACATACATATATATATATATAATACACTAACTATTTATTATTTTAAAAAGGAAAAACAAATTGTGGGCACCATGGAATTATTCAACCCTATATAGATTTATACGTATATATATATATAATACACTAACGAGGGAAGTTAATTTGCAAACCATAAAAAACGTGCAAACCGTGTAAACTCATGGTTGTACACGTAAATCAATGAAAAATCCTTTGTAGAGTTGTTTAATATGTTGAAAATGTTTCATATACTAAATTATTTGATGAAATTGTTTCATATGAAGGTGTTTATTTACGTAAAAATGAAAAAGTTTCACAGAAACGAGAAAAAAGTTTCATATGAATAAAAAACAACAACATATGAAACAACTTCGTAAAAAAATTTAGTATATGAAACATTTTCATCATATTAAACAACTCTACAAAGGATTTTTCATTGATTTACGTGTGCAACCATGAATTTGTACGGTTTGCACGTTTTTTATGGTTTGCAAATGAACTTCCATCATACACTAACTATTTATACATATATATATATATATATATATAATACACAATCGATTTTAGTTGTGAACTTGAGAATTACTAAAACCATGCCATGCAACAATATTCATTCTTCATGCATGTCTTGATGATATAAATTTTTTATTGCTATGAGAAAAGAAAAACTGATAAATTCATTTAAGAACTATAGCCTATGACAATTCCAAGTATTTATAAGTGTGGAAACCAACTAAATTATGTTGTATATTCCTAGATAACAATTTGTATTTTCAAAATGTGTGGAAATGATTTTGCATATGGAATTATGGAAATGTTGTTCGAAGTAATTATTCTAAAAGGTTATTTTAACAACTCGCACAGAACCTATAAAAGGCAAAAAACATATTTATAATGCTATAAACCAATTTGCAAGTGGAGTTAGAAAATTTATAGATCACATAAGAAAGACAAACATATTTTACGCAAATAAGATTTTATACTATAAAATAGTGATCAAAGATGACTTAATCACAAGATTGATAGAAATATGATAGAAATAATACAATGGGAGATTGTCCTATGCACCATTTTTAAGCCGGATCTAAATTATGCATTTAAAATATAAAAAAACAAAAAATAAAAAGTTGTATTACAAAAGGGTTATGACTTATCAGGATAACTAACTATTCGATTTGTACACATATATCATTGAACTATTTTTTTGTACTCAATATACCATTGAACTATTATGACAGGTAATAACCTGTTTTCCCGGTTTGGTGTATTATGTGGCAATTACTTGATACACGTGACAAATGACGTGGCAATGACATGGCATGTCAAAAGACTTATAAGGATAATGAACTATTCTGTTTGATCACATTTTACCATTGCTTTTTTTTTTTTGTACTCAATATATTATTGAACTTTTTCTAATTGTTCAAATGTTGCCATAGTCTATGTTTATCTTTGTAATTGGAATCCAAGGAATAGGAAAGTGTCATTTATGTTGAATGCTTGGATTTGTTTCATTCATTAGATACTCAATACATACTTCAACCAACTGAGTATAAATACAATTTAAATGGTAGTAACGGAAATTCTGATTGCTTCTTTAACCTTTTCCAACATGACTGCTGTTTGACGCAACAATTATATAAAAAAACACTGTGCATTATAATCAGATTACCAATGACCTTCATTTTTGTTCTAATCATGCCAACAATGCATCATTCAGAACAAAAAAAAACATTTTTTTTATTATCTAAGCTAAGACAAACACACCATTCACTACGAAAAGTCAAACTGTGACAAAAGACGAGAATCCAACAACCTCATTTGTTAAACATTCTCTTGTGGTAATTTATATCGTGAATCACTCAAATTATATCGATTCCAAAAGTAACGGTTTCAAAATCATAAAAGATGAAAAACAATGGTTTTCAAGGGAAGATTAAAGTTCAATGGTATGTTGAGTACAAAAAAAAATTAATGGTAAAATGTGATCAAATAGAGTAGTTCGTTACCCTAAGTCATTTAACATACCATGTCATTGCCACGTAATACATAACGTGCTATTACTGATCATAATGGTATTATATGTACAAAAAAAAGAGTTCAATGATATGTTGAGTACAAAAAATAGTTCAATGTAATATGTATACAAATCGAATAGTTAGTTACCCTGATAACCCCTATTACAAAAGAGGGAGGTTGATATATTGTTAAATGCACTCTTAAAAGTTATTTCCTCAACATACATATCCACATTAAAACTTGTCTTTTACATTCTTAATGCTATAGTTGATCTAATTTTAACTTTAATAAATGTGTCAATAACATTAAGGCATTGTTTGATAAAAATAACTTACTTTATCAATTACTAATTAGCTTATCATCTTCCATACCTTAACCTTAAAAAATTATGAAGGGAATAATTATAATAAGAATGTGATAGATAGATAGAAAGAAGATGTTGGGGATGTGGATTCGAAATCTGGTGATGGGAGATGACTGAAAATATGTTCCTTTTGGTAGTCTACTAAATTAAGGGATAAGACTACACTCTGCCAATTAATCCTCCATATCATTATTATTTCCCTGCAACTCTACTTTGCTTTTCTCATTTTTTCTACCCTTTCAATCAAGCAATAACCACACCAACCAAGTTAAATCTTTTCGTTTTCCATTTTAATATTCTTTTAAATATGACCATATGGCACTTTTCAAAGAAATAAATATAAGATCATATGGCGCTTTTCAAGAAAAAAATATAAGACCATATGGAATAAAGTATACGTACACCATATATATATATATATATATCTTTTTTTTTTTCTTTTTATGCATATATATATAGAAGCAGATTTAAATAAAAACTCAAATATAATTATGAATCTAAGGATAATCAAAAGCACAACACATATCATGTTCGGTTTCTTTCAGTTTGAATAATACAGAATTATTCAGACTAAATATTATGCATTATTCATGGTAAATAACTAAATATTACAACATTCAGACTGAATAACATTCAAGATTATTCAGTCTGAATATTGTATTATTCACTTGAATAATGCATAATATTCAATCTAAATTATCATGTATTATTCTGAATATGTCATGTGACGTGAGTTTACAATTAGATTTCAGTTTTCATTTGAACTCTCTCTCTCTCTCTCTCTCTATATATATATATATATATGTATATATAGGGAAGAGTTAATACGAGAACGCTACTTTTTTAAGAAAAACATTTTTATGTACAAAATCACATATGATTCGCAAACAAAATCATATAAGATTACTGACTTACTCGACTTGTCTACGACTTTAAGTCATGTGGCAAGTTGTCTGCATCCATTTTTTTCCGTTAGTTTTAGATCACATATGATTTTGTACATGAAAAACGTTTTTCGTAAAAAAAAAGTTTTCTTAAAAACTTAGCGTTCTTGTTTGAAACATTTTCTCCCCCCCCCCCCCCTCTCTCTCTCTCTCTCTCTCTCTCTCTCTCTCTCTCTTATACACGGAAGTTTGGCTGTGAACTCAAATTTCATTGTGAACGTGAGGACAATCGAGAATGCACCACAAGGCATACTCTGTTTGAATAATCATGTATTATTCAGACTAAATAATGCAACCTTCAATATTATTCAGATCGAATAATAAATAATAAAACATTCAGTATTATCAACTGCATTCAGTATTGTTCAGTTTTGAATAATACTGAATGTTGTATTATTTTGACTGAATATGTCATGCGGCGCTCTCTAGGTTGTCCTCACGTTCACAATGAAAGATGAGTTCTCATTTGAGAAGAGAGAGAGAAGAAGAAAGTTCAAATGAAAACTCATTTTTCATTGTGAACGTGAGAAACACTAAAATCGCGCCACATGACAATATTCACTTTAAATATCATGTATTATTTAGAGTGATATTGCCACGTGACACCATTTTAGTGGTTCTCACATTCACAACCAATAAGGATCTATAACTTGAAAACACAACATTAAAAAAAACTTGTTAAAGTATAGATTATTACCAATGTTTGAAACTTTTTGAAAAAGTTCGTTGCAAAACTACCATGGTACGTTATGGTGCGTTGTGGTTCAAGACTTGTTTCTCACATCACATTATGTATGAGGCATGCCATGGTGTAACTCACAGTTTTTATAAAACGGTATTTGATCTAACTTAGCCTTTTAATGTCTTATTTGTTAGTTCTTAATAAATAATTTAATTTAAATTGTTTATTACCATAGCTTCATTGAGTAATAGTAGGAAAAATATGTTCATATATAATATTAGGGTTGGGTTCCAATGATAAGCGCTAAATATGGTGAGAAGAGGTTATCAACTGCTGGATGAGAAATGAACAAACATTGATGAAATATAGTAATATAAGATGAACCGAGATGCACTAGATCACTTTCCTTTCATGTCGCAATTCATTGGAGGGTATTTGATTAAAAGTGATCAATAATTCAAAAGTAACTCTCACAATTCTCACCAAAAATATCACTTCTCACATTTCATAGAAAATGTTTTGAGAAAATGAAGTTGAGTTTTCATTTTCAGTCTTCTATGAAAAGCCACATTTTTTTGGAAGAGTTATCTCAGACCACATTGGGCCCAGACTAATTCTCGTCAATTTTGGGCCGAAGCCCGACTGCTAAAGCATGCAGCCCGGGGTCGAAGCCCTCGTACCTCCAGAATGCGTCCCCCAGGGCTCGAACTCAGGTTCACCACTATGTAGTGCCCAAGCCTTACCACTAGGCTAACACTCCTTTGGTTGGTTGAATTAATTACTGGAGTTTTCATTTTCCATTTTAAAAAATTGGAAAATGCATTTAGAAAATTTTGAAAAACTACAAAAATCAATTTTCATTTAAACATGAGTTAGAAAACAAAAAAATCGTTTTATTTAAAAACTATTAAAAACTAAATTACACAAACGTATTTTCTAGGTTTTTTTTATAATTCTTTTTCAGAAAACTAGAAAAAATTTCAAAACTAAACGATCCGATACTTATTTTCAAAGATGGACCATATTGAGAGTCCGAGAAGTAGCACAAGGACCAACAATGTAATTTATTCTCAAAAGCAAAAATAATAGAAATTGATATATGATTTTGTTGGTAGCATTCAACTAAATCTAATTTTATTGCTTTATTCTAATATATAAAAAGATTTAAAGTCACGTAAACTTTTATAAAAACATTTTTAATAACTTTTTTAAAATAAAAAAAATAAAGATTTTATTATTTATATTGCTACAACAGATTTTTTATAAGATCATATCCAGCAGCATCCCTATTTAAAAAAAAAACTACTTTTTGTTGTCTAAAATGCTCCAATAACATCCTTATCTCATTATCTAAAATAGAGATTCACGGAAAAAACTTTCAATATAGAGAATTTTCTATATTTTGGTTGGAAGGAGAGAGAAATCTTTTTTTATTCAATCCACCAATGAGAATAAACTAATATCATTTTTACATATAAAAAAAATAATAAGTTTATTGGAATCATAAAAGTAATGAATATTTAAATAATATAATTGATGTTAAAATCTGTAAAATAAAGAATCGGTTGGAGTTGAGTAGATAGAGATTTTGACTTTTAATTCTTTATTTTAAAGAAGTTTTAGATAATCTGTTGGAGATGCTCTAACGTTCCTTAAAATAGAGAAAACGTGAAAAAAGTCCAAGTTTAGAATTCTCTAAAACTTGATGTTTGGAAAGAGAAATCATTATCTTATTCCATTTCATCAATGAGATTAGAGTTTTATTATTTTATATAAAGATTTTTCTTTAAAGTGTATTAGGATGATAAATTAAAAAATATCATAATAATATTACACATGTTAAAGTCTCTAAAATAGAGAATCTGTTGAATATGAACATAATTCATTTCAGAGATTTTTACTTTTTGTTCTATATATTAAAAAAATTATAAAGCGCATGTCTCTTCAATCAAACGTCAGAATGGGTGAAATGTGGATGATTGTTGGGGAAGTCTTATGGTAGTCTTATATGTTTTTAAACGAATTATACCAAGTAATTTTCTTTTTGTATACATAAATATTAAAATCGGTTTTTACATTTTTAATATAATATTGATCTGATTTTGATATTAATAGGGATTGCCAATTCACAATTGCATTGCTCTAATTTTTTTGGATATCATTAAAGTTTGGTGATATAGAAAGTATAAATTACTTACTAATATCATAATAAACTACAACCTAATCCAATATAACTTATGAATTTAATCAATTTATTGATTACTTTTTTGAACCGCTAATTTATTGATTATTTATATTATTATAAAGTGTAAATTAACTTAATAGTTCAAAACCTGCATTTTCATTTTATCATAAATGTTTGATTGTTGTTAACACGATCATGGTAAAATTCTCTATAGGTATACATCTTATCATTTTGCTATTATTAAATTGACTTGAATAATTAAAACTGGATGTTGTACATTTAATCTTTGTTAAATTATACATGTATAACCTAAACTATCAAATTGCCAACAACATTGTAGCCTAGAGGTATTTAAGGAGTTTATAAGATGTCCCCCTTCCTTATGGTTGTGGGTTCGAGTCCCGTCATGGACAATATATAGATTTAGGAGTATATTTTAAGAGTATGTTAGTTAGGTGTGTGTAATATGTCGTTCCAAAAAAAAAAAAAAAAAAAAACAACCTAAACTATCAAATTAATCAATCACATTTTTACAGTTTTACAATCATGCAAATTACACAATTTTCTTTAAATTGAAGTAGTGTTTTTTTATCTCTCATTATTTTTAATTTCAAAATCAAGTCTAAGTTTAATGTTTTAGTAATGTATAAGGTATGCAATTAGCTTTCCTTAAACTCAATGCTATTAACAAATTAGGATGGGTGGGCTAAATACACCCTTTAATTTGCTATCAGCACCCAAAAAATGAATTGCTTCACATACAGACATCTATATAATATTAAAAGAGGGTTTTTGTTAATGTCATGATTATGAAATTGAGCCATTTCATTGGCCAATTAAAGAATAATCATTAAACGATGATGTCATCAATTATTTTTATTTTTTTAATACCATAATTATCTTTATAATTTACATTTTGTATCCTTATAATTATTTGAATAAATTACTTTTTATTCCTTAATTTCTCATTTTTCAATTTACATCCTTATCATATTAAGATAATAATATATATTAATTAAAATGTATTTAAATTTTTGTTTTTTTATTTTTAATAAATTATACCATTATAATCGTTTCGACAATATCTTCAAAATGAGTATAATATAGAATATATTTTTTAATTTAACTACATTATTAAAGTTAGATAACTAAAATATCTATTGTAATAAGCAATTGTAATAGCAATTGTCGTGGAACATATAATTTACATAACTAATTAATCGATAATGACAATTATCATACAAAAGTCTATGGGTGAGCAACCAGGGGCCACTGAGTATTAATCCCAGGGGAGCATGCTTTAGCTCTCGGTAAAAATTGTCAAGGATGTAGTCTGGCCAAAGTCCAGGTGAACCTTCCCAAAAAAAAAGTCTATTCTTATTGAAAATTAAAATAACATGTTTAAAGTGCTCGTATATTATACGGGTCATTAACTAGTTAACATTAAAGACTACTTTTTACATTCCCAATGAATTCATTTCAATTTTTAATACATTCATATCCTTAGTAAAATGGTGTATATAACACTTTCCATTATAATTTGTTATCTTAAAAAACATAAAAAAGGTAACAAGAATCATAATAAAGATTTAACAAATAACATGCTATACGGTAATTCATAATTTATATATAATGATTGAAATTGATTTAACCTTTACAATTAGATTAGTAGAAGTTGTCATCAAAAGAACGTAGACGATAACTATAACATAATACTTAGACTATGAACTGTCATATTAATAAGAACCTTGTTAAGATACTTGTATCAATTGAAAATTATACGAATGGAAATGAGTATATATACATAAACTCTTATGATATGAAAGGAATATATATTAGAGAAATTAGTGTGTCAATTAGTGGATTCTCTAGTTTGTTAAATTATATTTTTGTCATCATAAAGCACTTTGGGACAATGACACATATATGTTTTGACATCACCAAGTCAATACCATGGTCATGACATAGAGATCCGTGTATTGAAAATACACATAGACATATTATTAGATCGAAAGGCAAAATGAAAACGCAACTGTTGACTTCTAAAGCACAAGAAGCAACATCATCATCATAATAAGCCTCATCGAATATCTAGAAGTTTTATATACCCTAATCATTAGCTAAGACATGAATGAGACCATCCTAAAGCTAATGACGTAATACAAGTTATTCCATTCTTACAACAAATACAAGGTTATTTTTGGACATAAACAACCAGAATGCGGGACCATTAAAGTACTTTATGGTTCTGGTTTCGACACGATGAACGCATGTCGTATTATTGTCCACATGAATTGTTGCATTCCTAGCACTAGTTGTACGTAAAGGGTTCACCACCCTTATTGTCTTATAAATCTAGATGACTTAAAATGCTAGAGAATTTACATCATAAGGACTTGATGGTTATTGCATATATATATATAGTGAGATCAATGTAAAGTCTCCTATACCCCATGTATAGTTATAAAATGGTCTCGTAGAGCATTAGAAGTTTTCATCAAAAGAATGTAGATGATAGCTAGATTATTGGTTATGCGCACCAATTTACATACATCTACATGGGGGATGCAATATTACATGCAACTTTATTAATTTGTTTTCAGACCCACTACTAACCAACCAATATCATGCATACCAGTTGGTAACTGGATATAAGTCTGATCTTTTACATTTATGCATGTTTGGTTGTGCAGTATATGTGCCAATTGCGCCCCACCAGCGCAACAATATGGGTTATTAAAAATGATGAAGTATCTATGTTAGTTATGGATTTCCAACAATTATCAGCTATTTAAAATCTTTGCCAGGTGATTCTTATACCGCATGATTTGCGGATTGTCACTTTGATGACAGTTTTCCTGTCGTTAGGGGGAGATAGGAAAAAGTATTTTTCCAAAGGAACGACATGAACTGTCATGGAATATTTCCATTATATTTCATTTTGATCCCCAAACTTCACAATGTAAAGTTGAAGTCAAACGAATCAGACTCGATACCTGATACGTTTAATGTTATACAAGAAGTGACAATATAATATATACAAGCTGCAAATATGCCCGTAAAGTAAAAAGTCCCTAAACAAGGGAACAACGCCGTTGGAAAGAGCGTTGTAATCACACATGGTGGAGGTGTGGTTGAGGTCGTAGCTCCCAAAAGGAAATGGGGGAAGCTACTTGGTTCGATATATACTCATCTAATGGAAGAGAAGAGTAAGGCACAACCAATATTTATCATCAACCTTTTTGGAGATTATCTCTGATTATAAACTATGTCCATGAATCATTACTGGAGGACGCTCCGAAGTTAATATTGATTCCAGAGATAAAATAAATCTCGAATGAATATGAATCGATGGACTGATCATACCGAATGATGATATATCTTCATATATCGTTGCTTATGAAATGATAAAGCACGATGAATCGAACCATGCTCAGTTGAAAAATATCAACAAAAGAAAATTGGCCTAAATAAACAATCCAGAATAATTATTATATTTGACAAATGAACAGGTATTTGGTTCGGTAGTGCTAACCTACCAAGTGTAAAGCCTGTAGGACATAGATAAATCATTTGTTCTAGAAGTGTAATGAGAATAATTAAGTCGTAATGTATAAGACTTCCCTTTGGCGCAAGGTTTCTCACAACGCCCTGGATTGACAATGAGAATTACTCTCATGTGATGAACGTTAAAAGTTCTGCTAATTATTTAGCATAGTAGTTTCTAAAGAACTGGAAAATGCAGCTCGTTAATGTGGTTAATGTATATCTATGGGGATCTAGATTAAGAGATATATAAAAGTAATTGATGGAATTACATTGACCAAACTAAATAACTCTAAACCACAAAGTGTGTTTCATTAAAGCTAAAATATTCGTCGAACGATAAGCTGTGCCCTTGCGTATTTATTTAGAAAAACAAGTTCCAGATTTTCAGTGTAGCTTTATATGTCGATGTTATGAACATAATAACAATCTTGATGAAATAAGAGAAATCACAAGCTACTTAAAACCTTAATTTGAGATGAAAGATCTTGGGAAAACTTGGTTTTTAAGCTAAGACACCGAGTTTGTGGAATATTAATCCACCAATACGCATATGTCCCCAAATGATCAGGCTATTTAATATGGACAAAGCGTATATGGCTAGCACTCTCATGATCGGTCAACGTGTTAGATATAAGGAAATATCTATTTCGTCTAAAGGATGATGACGAAGAGGTGTTCGCAGCTGGAATTCCATACCTAAGTACAATAGGCGCATTATTGTACTTTAGATAATACACTTGACCATATATTATATCTCAATGAACTTGTTAGCTAGATTTAGCTCAGCGCCTATGCAACATCATTGGAATGATATCAAATTAATATTTTGGAACCATTGACATGGGCTTATAGTTTCCCTAAAGAAAAAGGGTTAGGTTGATAATGAAATTTCAATACCTATCTATGAGCGACTAATGTAATAGTCTATTGGTAATTATCTGTTGATATTAGTTATATGTCTAACCAATATGGAAATGTTCCCAAATTGGATAAGGAATTACCATAAGGAACATGTTGATTGCTTGAAAGTAAAGTAAGCAAACCTTATGTAATAACCTCTTTGAACCATTTTAACAATATTACTTTACAATAGTGTACATGATTAAGGACTATCATTACACATATTAGAGGAGTTGATATTTTGGGTTAAGCCAATACCCTATCCGCATAAATGGAAATAATGCATCATGTATCATTAAATGAAATTAAGATACATCAAGGGTAATAACACAAAACATATTTTACTTAAGTTGTTATAAAATCAACAATAACGAAACTCTCTGTTAGATTTAATTAAATCAATTAAGATGTCAAAAGGATGTGACATAGTTACCAATCATTACCTAAAACCATATTTGGGAAACAAGTAGAAAGTATTTAAATACACATGTTTCCGAACTCCCTTGATTAATGCATGAATCAGGGGGAGTAGTAGACAAAAAGGGGAGTCTACTATATTGGTATGTTGTGCTCTTTCCTTCACCCAAGGTTTTATTTTTCCCATTGGGTTTTGTTCCTTGGGGTAAGGTTTTAGTGAGGCAACACTATATATATGTTAGGAATTATGTGCAGAGTTGACAAACCAAGTGATTATACAATCCAATGTTACAAGACACTTGAGGGTCACACCTGTGAGAACCTATAAGTCGAACAAGTTAGATGAAATCCCGAAATGGAGAGTTAGGATTTATAATAGCGTATTATAAATCTATTGGGTAATTTCAGTCAGAATTACCAAAATTGGAGGGTTATTAATTAATTAGGATATTATATATTTATTAAGATAAATAAATATATAATAGTTAATTAATAAAGTTTTATATATTAGATAAATATATAAATCGTAATTATCATATGCAAATTCTTTTCCAGCTAATTAAATAAGGAAAGGATTTGAGATAATTATTATAAGGAAACTGGATTCCTTACAAACTGTATTTTTCCTCCATATAAATAAAGCCTATGGGTTAAGGAAAAACATTAAGCTTTTCAGTTGAAAAATCAGTTTTCTGTCTCCCCTCCTCTCTCCCAAAAACCGGCGCACCAAAAACCCCTTCCCCCGGGGTCGGTTTTCTTTGTTCGGGTTTCACGGTTCTACTAGAGGAACGTTCGTTGGTTGATTACGGGTGGACTAAGTCTCAAGCATCCAGGTAAATTAATCTAACCTAATCCTTTAGGTTTAGAGCTACAAACGATTAAGATCATTAGGCTTTATGGGTTTTTAGCTTTTATCGCTTCCGCACTAATAAGATCAAAACAGCGTGTTTCTGATCACGTGGGTTTTAACAGTTTGTTTTAAACCTACGAGATATATCAAACCAGCGAGGTTTTGATAGATCTGAGATAATCCTCGAGTCAGTTTGATTCGAGGATACCCACAAAAACCCAACAGTGGTATCAGAGCCATTGTTAATAAATCGTTTTTAGTTATCAATTTATCTGTTTATATGTGATCCGTTAAAATCAATTCTTGCATAACAAGTTTTGATTGTTTATCCGTTTATCCGTATGATCCGTTAAAATTTGTTTCGTGTGTATCAAGTTTTGATAAATCTGATTTTTAAATTTGTTTTCTTTTGCATCAAGTTTTCAATCTTTATCAAAATTTGAAATTTTATATTTATCGTTAATCGCACCGCACGAAAAACCCGAGAACCACCACCAGATTGGTGGTGGCTACGGTTATCACATCACCGCCGCACCACCAGCGTGGTGGTTGCGGCTGGCCATCACGAAGTATGGTGGCAACTTCGGCTGCCGCTCCACCAGGCCACACCACAACATGATGGTTGTGGCGGATGGTGATGTCCATGATCGAAAAACCGTACCAAGCGGTGATGGTGGGTAGTCGTATGATCAACCAAGCCGAGGCCGAACCGCGGTTAACGCCAGGGCCGTACCACCAGCGTGGTGGTGGCCGGCGGTTCCAGGCCATGGATAGAAGCGGCAAACCAAGCCGAGACCGAACCGCCAATTGGGGGTGGTCAAGCGGCGATGGTGGCCGAGGATGGAGCGCCACTCAACTGTGGCTGAGATCGCATCGCAAACAAACAAACCCGCAACCACCAGAAACCGCGAACGCGGTGGTGGATGGCGGTGTTCGCGATGGTGACAGATGGTGATCGACCACGGAACGCACCACGTCTAGACGTTCGCAGTGGCGTTTCTTTAATCGCCGACTAATGATACGACGCAACCACCAGGCGGTGGTTGGACGAACGAACGGCGACGATTCGATCGCCGCCCACGGGCGGTGATAGCCGATAAAGGTAGTGGCGGTAGCCACAGCCACACCACAGCGAGTGGTGGTGGCATTGGTTGACGGTTCCGAAAACCGGCCGCACCACACGTAGTGGTCGCGGCGACGGTCGTGATCAAAAGCCGCGGCGGCGGCGGTGGCAGCCTTGTGCTGCTGTCGTCGTTCGACCCGAATGATAACGGTGAATGGCAATCGACGGAATTGAAACCGCCGAACGGCGACGGCGGCTGTGGCTGCTGTCGTCGGTGTCAATGATGATGGTTCCGCGGTGGCCGTACAGCGAACGAACCACCAGCGAGGTGGTAGGCGACGGTTCCTGATCATGGATCGAACCTAGGGTTTTTCGATGTAAAACGAGTCATAAGGTCCAGTTGTTACCAGCCGGTAAGCCCAGTTCTTTGGACCAAGTTATGGCCCAAAAGAGCTCGTTTGGTTTTTAAGATATTTTATCCAAAATAAGCCTACTTAGGATTTTTATCAAGTAAATTTTGGTTTTTTTTTTTTTCCAATTTAATAAACTTTTATAAAATCAGTTTTTAAGTAAATTCAAAACACTAAGGTGAGTGTTATAAAGTTGGATCGTTAAAACCAGTTTAATTTTTTTTTGGGTAAAAGGATCAAATGGTTTTTGTTTTAAGATTTATTATAAATCTCAGTTTAAGTTAAAACCTTTCTTCAGTCTAAAGATTTCTTTTAAGATTCATAAAACAGTTTGTTTTTCGAATCAGTTATAAAACCAAGTTTTTGCGATAATTGAAACAAGATAATTTTAACGGATCAAGGTTTGTTTTCTCGTAATTATAATATTGCTTTTGTTGCATATATACATATAATTGCGTGATTGCTTGAGTTTTATATATGCATCTCAGTTTGAGTTTGTATACATCTATTATAGTGTTTTGCCAACCTAGACCCTTGACGTATTTACGGGGAGGCCTGCGTGCCGTTTACAACCCCTTATGTAATAATGACCCTAGGATAGTTTTTTTTCTTTTGGGATGACGAGGCCAGTGGGAGCTATTCTTCATCTTACCGGAATACTAACAAGCATGGCGAAGCCAGTGGGAGCTACGCGAAGTTTTGAAGCTGTAGAAAAACTAGGTCATTATTGGTCCCTAGGAACAAAGTTGGCAAAACTTATAATTAGTTGTTCACGTAGTTATAATTATCCGTGTGCATGATTAACTGCGTAGTTGATGCTAATAACTGTTAGTTTATTAGATATGTTTTAAAAATATTTCTTTTTAAGACAAGAAGAGATCAGGTTTTATTATTTTTCAATCGAAAACCTTTAAAGTGAAGTCTTTAATAAAACCTAGTGTGTTGTTATAAAAGAGCAAAATTGACGAAACAGTTAGCTTTTGTCAGCCGGAAAGGTTATCGGAACAGGTAGTTTCGATCAACCAGTACACTTTAAATCAGTTGATTTCAATCAGCCGATGTTTTAAACAGTTAGTTTAAAATAACATGAATATTTAAAACAGTTAGTTTAGAATATTAATTACTCTTTATAACAACGTATAGATGATTGTTTTATATAAAAGGTTAAGTTGATAAAAATAGTTAGTTTTAATCAACTAGGTGTGCTATTAAAACAGCTAGTTTTAATTAGCAAGTGATTTTAGAACAGTTAGTTTTAAAATTACATGTATGTTTCAAATAGTTAGTTTAAAACATAAGTAGCCTTTATAAACAATCAGTTTTTCAAAATCCTGGAAATAAAGTCTTTCAAAACCCCGAAAATCATAGATCAGTAGTGCAACCCATCTAGGGGCACCTTCGGCATAAAGTACATAGGCGTTGTAAGTGATCACACATTCAACGTCTGTGTTCAAACTGAAGCTGAAGGGGTTACATAACTCTGCGAATTATCTCCGGGTGGTACCGGCCAGAGTATAGTGATCAGGTCCCCAAAATGGTGAGATCTGTTTTGGTTCTATAATGTTCACCGGGTGG
This sequence comes from Centaurea solstitialis, assembly GCA_030169165.1. Classification (NCBI taxonomy): domain Eukaryota; kingdom Viridiplantae; phylum Streptophyta; class Magnoliopsida; order Asterales; family Asteraceae; genus Centaurea; species Centaurea solstitialis. The sequence goes on from CM058042.1 coordinate 71,111,093, forward strand.
TACCGGGCCAAAAAGCACTAAGAGGGACTAAAACATGCACAGGTAGTTGCCATGGTCCCGAAAAGATCTAGGAGTCATGTCAGTTAGACATGATTGGTAAAAGTCCTTACCTACCGAAATAAATACGGTTCTGGTGGAGCAAGAACATTACGCACATCAGGACGTATGAAATAAGGATCCTAGTCCAATAAATTGATCATTTAAGGGTTTATTGATATTTTATTGGAAATTAGTCTATTTACAGTTGCTAAGACCAAAAGTTTTATTTTGTGTAGATGGCAAGCACTGTTACCAGCACTAACAATCTTTCCCTCCGCTCTATCCTGGAAAAGGATAAGTTGACCGGCTCTAACTTTCTTGACTGGGAGCGCAATCTGATGATTGTGCTCAGACATGAAAGAAAGTGGTATGTGCTTGAAGAGCCACTTGGGGAGGCACCTCCGGCAAACGCTCCGGCCGCTGCCAGAAATGCCCACAAGAAGCACTCAGATGATCTCCTTGATGTTGCCTGTCTGATGTTAGCAACTATGAGCCCAGATCTGCAAGCAGGGCTCATAAATACGAATGCTTACGACATGATCCGCCAGCTGAGGGACATGTTTCAGACTCAGGCTCGTACAGAACGCTACGATGCCACCAAAGCATTCAATGAGTGCAAGATGGTCAAAGGGACATCAGTAAGTGACCATGTCATGAAAATGAAATGGCACTTAGATCATCTGGAGAGGCTGGGTCATCCTGTTCCGTTGCAGCTAGCAACTGACACCATACTTAATTCACTGTCGGAAGACTACAGGCCCTTTGTAGTCAACTACAACATGAACAACATGGAGAAAACAATAGCAGAATTGCACTCCATGCTTAAGACAGCTGAATTAAATATGGGGAACAAGAACAAGACAAAGGATGTCTTGATGGTAAAAGACGGAGGGGTTAAAAAGAAAAATGGGCATGCTAGCACCAGCAAGGGAAAAGGACCAGTTCAGGCCATCCAGAGTGCACCCAAGAAAGGCAAGGGCAAGGGCAAGGGCAAGAAGGTTAAGCCAAACAAAGCTAGGACCGAGAATCGCTGCTTCATATGCAATGAGATCGGTCATTGGAGGCAAAACTGCCCTAAGCGTCATGAAGCAGGTATGTAAACCTCAGAAAATTTATGATTGCTTTGATTTGACACTTCTTACTTGTTGGCTTACAAGTATACTGATACCTAGAGCAAATGATTATTGCAGGAAATCAGAAATGAAGTGGAGTGCCCAGGAGTTGCCGAGGATCAAAACACGAGATAATTTAAGTCAAGACATTTTTTTTGAATTTGTAGTTTTAAAACAATTATTTTGGGGGTTTATGTTTTAAACAATGTTTGGATAATTATATTTTATAATTCGATGGTTTTATTTTTCAAAAGTTATTGTCTTGACAAATATCTGATTGTGCTTAGTGTTTGTATGATCCTAGTTGTTGATGCCTGTTATAATTACTTTAATGAGATTGAAGTAATTTGTATAAAAACTATCAAAACACACGAGATTCTATAGGAATGTGTTTTGAGAATAAAACATTTATGAATAATAGTTTTGTGATCAAAAGGAAGAATTTAAGATATTAACTCAGATAGCGTTAATAACAGCATTTATAAAACTAGAAAGATTCCAAGTTCTGGAATTAGGATTTGAACAAATCCAGTTAAGTTTTATAAAAGAAATTCTCAAGAATTAACTAATTAAGTTTGATCAAGTTTTATTCAAATGTTTTAAAAGGAGAATTTAGGATATTAACTCAGATAGCGTTAATAACAGTATTTATGAAACTAGAAGGATTCCAAGGTTTGGAATTAGGATTTAACCAAATCCAGTTGAGTTTCATAAAAGGGAAATTCTCAAAGTTCATTACTTGAAATTAGGATTGACTAATCAAAGTCTTGAATAAGTCAATAGTAAATTTTGAGTAATAGTTAGTTTTTATGCAAGCAAGTGGGAGCCCGATTATTCTCTATCTAGTCTAAGATAAAAGAATAAAAGACATAATTATTGATATATCTCGGAATTCATAAATCCAGGTAGGATAAGAATTCATAAGATATAATTCACCCTTTTAAGGATAAAAGTTTCAAGACCCATGAAACAAAGGTCGTAACTGACTTAAAAATCAATAATTAAAAGTGTTGGATTAAAATATATAGCATTTCAGTAGATTTGCCAAGATTGCAAATGGAATCGGATTTCAGGTAGAAATCATTCATCTACACAGCAACTAAGGAAAGTTGCAGTTTTACATATTCAGGAACTGGAAGTTAGTCCAGGTCTCCAAGTTCATGGAATATGATAAAAGTCTAGTTATTGTTCTTATAAGGTGTTTGCAGAACAATAATTAGCAGATACAAGTAGATCGTATGAACAGACTTGTATTTTTGGTTATCACTTTGATTAAAATGGTAAACTTTAATCAAAGGGTTTAAACTAAAGATGGGTGATACTTTATTTTAGACCAGTATTTAACAAATGTTAAATAGATAAAATGAAAGTTGTTAGAAGAAAAGACATTCAATCTTGTTATTATTACAGCGTGTAATATGGACTATACAAGATTGATTTCTTTATCACTTTCACTATTTTGCATGTTTTAATATATCCAGGAATGAAATCAGTCTCCGATTTTTCATTCAAAATCTGTCCGTGACAACTTATCATTGTGGGAGCATGATAAGGCGTTAAAGTCATTGTGAACTTTTAGGTAGTTATGATCAGTTGCTGAATAACAGCTACAAGTGTTGTAGACTAAAAGTTGCACAGATATTTGATAGAGTAGCAAATATCGGACGTGATCCGCGGTTGAGATTACTTCTTGGAAACAGTCATAAGTAAATCTCACAGTGGTTGTCCCTATCACCTGAGGTATCTGATTTGATATCATGAGGACTACTGAATTCTTAGCGCACTCAACCGCTACGCCGTAACAGGGTGGCTATAAAGGGTGTAACTAGATTCAGCGGAAGCCGTGGTGTCAAAGGCAGATATGCAAGATGGGATTTGCACCTCTTCTCAGAAGAGAGATATTTCTGGGCCCATCTTGACTGACTAAGTATACTGATGAAGTGCATGGCCATGCCCAAACGGACTGATTAGTTCTTTGTCGTTTACCTATCAGTGAAAGTCAGATAATCAAGAGAACAGAATCTTGAGTATTTAGAGTTGACACTTTCCAAGCTCATACTCATAGATGAAATATCGCGATGCAAAGGGAAAAGCCAAGATATACCCAATCAATGAACAGTAGTTTCATAGATACCAATTCCTCACGGAATGTTTATATCACCAAATCTGGGTATAAGAGTTCTTGCAACCTGGTCAGCCTAAGTGCCTGTCTAGGGGCCTCCTTAGGTCAGTATAATCAAAGGTGGTATTGCCAACTTGCACAAGTGGGAGTCTGTTAGGAATTATGTGCAGAGTTGACAAACCAAGTGATTATACAATCCAATGTTACAAGACACTTGAGGGTCACACCTGTGAGAACCTATAAGTCGAACAAGTTAGATGAAATCCCGAAATGGAGAGTTAGGATTTATAATAGCGTATTATAAATCTATTGGGTAATTTCAGTCAGAATTACCAAAATTGGAGGGTTATTAATTAATTAGGATATTATATATTTATTAAGATAAATAAATATATAATAGTTAATTAATAAAGTTTTATATATTAGATAAATATATAAATCGTAATTATCATATGCAAATTCTTTTCCAGCTAATTAAATAAGGAAAGGATTTGAGATAATTATTATAAGGAAACTGGATTCCTTACAAACTGTATTTTTCCTCCATATAAATAAAGCCTATGGGTTAAGGAAAAACATTAAGCTTTTCAGTTGAAAAATCAGTTTTCTGTCTCCCCTCCTCTCTCCCAAAAACCGGCGCACCAAAAACCCCTTCCCCCGGGGTCGGTTTTCTTTGTTCGGGTTTCACGGTTCTACTAGAGGAACGTTCGTTGGTTGATTACGGGTGGACTAAGTCTCAAGCATCCAGGTAAATTAATCTAACCTAATCCTTTAGGTTTAGAGCTACAAACGATTAAGATCATTAGGCTTTATGGGTTTTTAGCTTTTATCGCTTCCGCACTAATAAGATCAAAACAGCGTGTTTCTGATCACGTGGGTTTTAACAGTTTGTTTTAAACCTACGAGATATATCAAACCAGCGAGGTTTTGATAGATCTGAGATAATCCTCGAGTCAGTTTGATTCGAGGATACCCACAAAAACCCAACAATATATACCATCTTGTTTTCTTAATTCTCATGATTAATGTACAAATCAGAGAAAACATTAGACTAAAGGAAAAGTTTATATTGCAAAGAAACTAGTGCGTTATACTCTTTCCTTCGTCATAATTTTATTTTTTCCCACTGGGTTTTTATTTTGGCGTAAGGTTTTAACGAGACAACAAATGTGCACCGCCACTCCTTTGACTCGGCACAAGGGGGAGTGTTGTAGGATTATGTGCCATCATCAAAAGGAAGTGATTGAAAGAATATTTTCTATGTATTGAAGATTACCATAATGAATGTTTCCTTTTCATTGTAAACTACTCCCTATTTAAAAGGCTTATGATTAATGAGAAATATAGACTTCATTCTCTCTTTTTATGCTCTCTATTCTTTGTTATTGTCTATTTTGCTTTCTCTTCAACAAAGTATAATTAATTAACTATTATTTATATAGGTGTGTATGTGTGTTTATTTATTTAATTATTTATCTAACCTTAAAAAAGTTGAATTTTGATAAGATCAACGATTAAACTAATAATTATTGATGAATGGAGTTTGAGAGGGTTGTGTCATCATCAACAACAAAAAGGAACAAAGTGAAAAGCAAACAACACTCAAAAGAAACCAATGGAGAAGCTTTTCTCACATTCTAAAATACCTTTGTCTTTAAACGACGATAAATTAATTTAAAATAACTAAGACTAAAACATCTCTCTATAACATATAATTTTGTACTATATTGTATTAAAGAATGTGATAACCCCTATTGCAGATCAAGTTGTCCGAATATACTCTAATGTTAATGATGTCCATGCGATTTCAATGTAAAAGTACACATCTAAAGCGGTATCTAATAAGTTCCATCTACGTTATTAGATTTGAACCAATGACGACTCTGCCAAGACTAATTGGGCTCGAAGCCGTAACTTCCGCCTTGACAGGGCGGTGCTCATCCGACCATTATTGATGCTTTGCTTCAATTCAATATTAAAATATGACCGTTATTAAGAGGGCGATGCTCATCCGACCATATGGATAACTAACTGACGAGCTCCCAGAATAGCAGGTACTGTTGCACCATACCCAACCAAAGGGTCACTGCGGTTCCTATGTATATATGTGTGTGTGTATACATACATATATATATATATATAGTAAGGATCAAACGGAAACAATATTTATTTAAAAGAATATGAGAATCAACAAATCTTATATGATTTATGGGACTTTGCAAGTGGCATCCAAAGTAGTCCATATAGATTTTTTCGAAATTTAATGTAAAATTATATTTGATTTTGTTGGTTTTCGTCTATTTTTAAATAAATATTGTTTTCGTTTGAATCCTACTATATATACGGGTATTTATTTTGCAAATCATTGTTACAACACAAATCGTGTAAACCATCAATTTCATTGGTTAAATTAATAAAATTGTTTAATTTGATGAAATGTTCATATAATTATTTTCTTGATAAAATTGTTTAATATATTTATGGCTTTTATGTAAAAATGAAAATGTTTTATCATAATAAGAAAATACATTAAACAATTATATTAAAATGAAAGATTACATGAAAGAATTTCACTTTTACATAAAAAATACAAAATATGAAATAGTTTCATAAAAAAGAAAAAGAATTATATAATAAATTTCATGATATTGAACAATTTCATGTACTAATTTCATTAATTTAACTAATGAAATTGACGGTTTACGTGATTTATATTCTAAAATGGTTTGTATTTGATTACTTTCTTGTGTGTAAGGTTTGTTTTTATAACCCAACAAGTTGTATTAATTAGGTGAACCAATCTTAGCCCTTAATATTTGAAATTTGTGGTTGAAATTAATCATAATATGTTTGTAATTAATTAAACATGGAAGCTATAGAAACTTAAGTCAACATTTTTGAACTACGGGGTTTGTGGAAAAGATCACCAAGATTTCAATTACAACTATTAAGGTTACATTATGCGCAATAAGGAATCACACATTTAGTTACATTATTTGCAATAAAAGGCCACACAAACCTTAATGTGTTAATTATCGTTATTCAATGCAATTTCTCTAAATTACATTTTAGTTGATTTATAATCATATCAACACCTGCGAAAAATCTTATTGAACACCGAACGATTATGAATACAATCTTATGAATGCCTTATGCTTACGAACGCCTATGAGACACATTCTTAGGAATACCTTATGATTATGAATGTATTCTGATAAGCACCTGTAAGTTCCTGTTAAGGATGACAACCACTAACAAGTATTATAGGGGGAAGAGGGGGGGGGGGGGGGGGGGGGGGGGGGGGGGGGGGGGGGGGGGAGGGGGGGGGGAGGTTTAATACTATACTAAAAGTTACTCATTACTTGATTTTAATTCTTATTGAATTTCAAAACAAGATTGTTAAATCATAAGGCTTGTGGCATACTACTTAAGACTTGTGGGGGATGTGGCTCAATAACCCATCTATCTTTCTAGGCAAAATGTCTAGGACCCTTTAAATAGACAATATTGTTATAGAAAAGAATGGTTAAAATCTATCCCAACAATCTTTCACTAAGAACATAAAAGAATATATCACAACTTAAAGAACATTGGGTTAATAGCTATGAAAAGTTCTAGAGAAAGGTCTTATAAATGTGTAACCTAGCATGGGAGAGGTGTATTAAATGTATGTAACACTTGTCACTTTGGGATTAATCTTCAAAGTTCTCTTTGAAAAAGGACAAAATGTCCTTTTTGTATTTAAGGAGGGACAAGGTTGACTTCCACACCTTGTTGTAGACAATTATTGGAAAAGTTGTAAAAGGCAAAACGTTTTTATCTAATATCTCACAGAATGTGCCTATTAGAGCATAAAATGGAGTATATTTTCTGACGCTCTAACTAGCAAGAGAACAAGAGGAATCTTTCAATTTGCCATGGGAGATCGGCATAAAATAGTTCAATAGAATTTGGGAAGTTCATCTTTGATCCGCATCGGGAAATTTTCTTTCATTCTGATTTTGGTTAGCCTTTGATGTTGTCGAACATTTAACTATGACTAAGCTATTACAAAGAACCACAAATTTATCTAAGTAAACGACATTCGAATTCTAAGAAGTATGAGGAAAATCTGGAGGTTATCCTCAAATCAGTGACCCAATTATACAAATAAATAACATCTACTAAAACTCATGAATTACAGGTAATTTACCAGAATAATCTCATTTGTAACATCTCGTTAAATAACATAAAAGTAACTTATACATAAAAATTACCTATTTGTCCTTCATCATATAATTAAAACTACAAAAGTGATCTTCGCCTTTCTTATGGTCAACATCGAATGTGACTTGTCAAAATTTATGGTTTTCACCCATCAAAATTTGCAGCTATGCCAAAAATAGAGGGATAGCTACATAAATTTTACAAATAGGCGGCAAACGGATTCATATGTGATCCCGTGTGATTCACATATGAACTATATGTTTATATGTGAACTCGTGTAATTCGCATATGAACTAATTAACTAACTCACATATGAACTTTTATGATTCATCTACAAAGTAATTAACATAATCATGTATAAACATGTGGTTCATATGTGAAGAATATACAATGTGACATACCAACTCCAAAGTGCCTTTTCCTCTTTTGCCAACCATAACGAATAACCAACATACTTATAATTTAATGCAAGATAGTTTGCATTAAATGCAACATGTGTGTGCTTTTAATGCAAGATATTCTGCATTAAATGCATCATAACTGTTGATCCAACTCTTATAAGATCTGATATATTGACGATGATTCTTTTCTACTTAGTGTATAATACTTAGTTACATTTTTTCTTGAAGAATTATTGTTGAGTTTGTTTAGTGATCTTTCTACTTATAAGCGTTTGTATTTCACTTGTATGTTTAACATCAGCGACCTCACTGAGTCTGTTCAATGGTCGTTGATCGCTTGCATTGTAACAACTACGTATTCCTGTTGTACATAAACGTTTTACTGAAAACCTTTTTGTAGTTTGGTTATGAGATAGTCACTTAAAGTAAAACTTGGTGTAAGTATACAACTTGAGTTCATATATGAAATCATCGATATCTGGTATTTCTTACAGAAACTGATCTTTAAAAGATGATTTGAGATGGTGAATTCAAGGATTTTTAATTGCTTGTGAATGAGTGAATGAGTGATTTGTTGTAAAATCAATTTGGAGAAAACCCAAGATGCAAAGTTTTATTAAACCATGAAAACAAGTGATTTAGTAAAAATATACTTATAATATTGTTTAATCAGTGTTTAAATGGTCTCCCAAGAGTACACAGAGTTTGACATGCCATTGATGTGATATCATTTATGTTAGCCGTCGTGAATCCTAGCATAATACAATGTTACCATAATCACCAGATGAACATAGTACTGGTTAGGCACTAAAACTATTTATAGCCATCTCATTTTATTATAGATGTTCAATATTACCCTTAACTCTGAAAGTTAATGCATTTTCACAAGTTAAATTAGGCGTAAGTTAATTTAACGTAATTTTCAATGAAATAGTTAAACCCTTGCAATAAATAGTTAGTACAACATTATAAAGTTGCATCTAATACATTTACACTAGCATTGGTCTAAATATTTTCTTACAGCCCAAACTAAAACGTTTAGCTCATAATCGGATGGATTTTTCTCGTGAAATGATGTAAGTATTGGAAAAGTAAATAACAAGAATAAAAAAAGCAAGTAATAAAAATAAAGACTTAAATGTAAATAACGGGGATGGAAGATGTAAATAAAGAAAATAAATGCTACCTCTTGTAGAATTACATTGCAAAAATGTATTGGATTTAATAAAAATTGATGGAAAGTAAACTAAAGAAAATAAATGCAGCAATGTAAATAACCGGTTATTAAATGGCAAAATGGTAAAAAACAGTAATTAAAATAAGGCACGGTAAGAAAAATGATTTACATGACTAACAAGGAGTCAAGGACAACAAGTAATACCTTGATAAGACTTGTGAAATAAAAAACTTGAGATTCAAGCAACAAGTATAGTAAGTTCTGAAAACTTGCGGTTAATTCACGATCCTGATCTTACGATCCGACCTTGCAAAGACAAAAGTAAATCTACGTAAGATTCCAGTCTTGATATCCTTGTTTGAAAGCATGGATGAAAGATGATAAAAAATAACAACTGCAAGGACCAAAGTGTAATTTAGTTTTACATTTAATTTACTTGAAACTACATTTACTACTAGTAATGAAATGCTTAGAATGCAATTTAATAAAACAAGATCGACTTACAAATATTTGTAATATAAAATAAGTAAAACACTGTTTATAATCTTTTTGAATGAAATATTACATTATTTTTATACAACTTAAAATAAAATAAATAATACTTTTATAAAATTAAATTAGGTTAAAATAAAATATATATTGTTTCAGTTCTGATTCATATTTTAAAAAATAAACTTATTTTAGAACACATACTACATATCTTGATATATTTAAAAAGATATATAATAGTTATATTAAAAGCTGAAATAATTATTAGAGTAAATTGCAAATATAATCTCTATGATTTGATCTTTATAATACATTTGGTTCGTACAATTTAAAAATCACAGTTTAAAGACTGTGGTTTGGTGCTTATATTATTTCTTCTCGTTTATTGTTCTCGTTTCCCTCCAATTTCTAAAACGAAGTAAAGTTTTTAAATGGTGATCTGCATTTGTGGCTACCCTACGATCATACGAACTTCGTAGACTAACAACAACCTAGATCGAAGGTTATATTGTTGTTCAAGCCCAATAAGTTTTGTTGTGTAAGGTTCTCCCGAATCGGTTCAATATGTGGCAAAAATCCTAATTTTTCCTTAAAAATTCTTATTTGAATTTACAGGCTACCAACTATGGTTTTGTTCGTTGGCTAGACAAAGCAATGTGTCTACATGCGATGCATGTCATTTATGGGTTACTAAGAACCAAGAACATAGCTGAAATAAAGTTGAATAACAAGAAAATAGAAGCTTGTAGGTGGAAATTGTTGTTGGTCACCGGTTTTCCATAAAGTCCTTTATGAATAAATTCGTACATATGGATTAATCCATCTTCAATTTAGAAGGTTTTCTACATGGTGGTTTTTTTAATAGACGGAAGGAGCACATTTTTTTAATTGGGAGGGGGTGGCCTTTGAAAATATTTGGCTTTCTACAAAAAGATCTGCCTAGTAGCTTTAGAAATAAGCCATTTCTAGTATAATTAAGTCACTAACAAACACTCTTGTATAATTGATCAAATAAGGTTTGAGTACATTAAACTCATTAAGCTGCTAGTAACATCCCTTACTTGGTAAGTAGGTGAGCCTGGTGGCTCTTATGTTTTGTCTCCATCAAATAATACTAATTTGATGGTTAAGAATCTTACTGATAAAACAAACTTATCGTGTTATTTTAATGACCTAAAGTCTTACCTAATAGAATAGGTAATGGTGGTAACTTTTTACTTGTAAATAAACGAACCCATAAAACAAATAACGTTGTAGCATATGATTAAAAAGACGAAAAGGGTATTTGTTTAGGTAAGGAAGAAGTCAAGCGTTATGGATATGGGAGCATCAAAATCATTGTTGATGTGCGTGATATTCTTCTATACAATATACTTAGAATTTTAAGGCAAAAAGGGCAAAGTGGGCATAAAGTGAAAATGGGGGTTACAAATGGTACCCCTTTTAAAGCAAAAGCTACCACCCGTGCCTGATGCACACATTCTTCCTTCCACCATATCAAAATACAAGTATTTTTTTATATTTCCTTATCTAGGGGCATATTCGTCAATATAAACATTATGACCACCCTTTTTACCTTTATACCCTTTTTGTTCTTTCTTTCACCCCCAAGTAAACGGTTTATAAGTAAATCATTTTGTAACTAATGGTGTTACATACGATTATGAAGAAAATATTTTGTATTATGATTATTAGATTGTGCATATTTCCATCAAATATTCGGGATTTTCAAATAATAAGATATGAAAGTGAATAAGAATGTCAAACTGAAAATGACGGAATTCAGAATCTTCTGTATTTTGATTCGGTTTTAAAAAGTTTTAGCTTTAGATGTCATCATCTTCCACTTGATTGGCTTTTGTGGCAAACTTGAGCATATTCGATCGTGGACCAAACTCGAGTAGAGCTGGTTTCTTCGATTACTAAAAGGTCATATTAGTTGCCCCTTTAAGATTCATATGACTTGCGTTCAACTAGTATATTTAAATGAACTTATACCACCCATTCAGGTTAACTTATATTTTTCGACCTACTGTTTTTTGCCTTTTTACAAAGCTTTTAGTTTTAACTTCGCCCAAGAGGATTTATTCTAGCTTTATTTGAAGTAATTTTGTTGTAAACATTCCACACTTCATGAAGCAACAGCTAGTTCAGGACTCCATTTGATAGCCTCACGGATAACTTCGTTACCCTCAGTAGTAAGATCGCAACCCTCATTGGCTCATTACGATACGTTGTAGAAAAAGGGTTTGTACTATTCCGCAAATGTCATTGCAGGACCGATGACTATCATGGGGGAGGTAAATTATGGTGTCCTAGGGCACTGTGGATGGGCTGAACTTGAACCCGAACATTGTTATGAAATTATCGCCCATTGTTTTGCAGAACAATTCAGTAAAGTAACTAAGATCTTCATCAAAACCATAGGAATCAAACATTTGTAGTAGTATGAGCAAATACTAAAAGTCATTTAATTTAATTATAACTGAATCACTAAATAATTTGAATATCGAGTCAGATCATATCCTAAATTTCAATGAACTCTAGATGTGAATAGATGAACAATCTGCTACGAGTAAACGGTCGAGCTTCTTATGATCCGAAAAATGTTCCTTAAATAAGCCACTATTAGGACCAAATCCCAACTTCTTTGATGCCAAAACATCACTTGACATGTTGAAAGTTTATTTGGACATCAAAATTGGACCAAAACTTCATTACATTCCTTCAACCCATTTTGAGCTCACAAGATATTGAGTATTGACCCACATTAACCAATTAGAAAAGTCACCACACCTGTCTATATAATGCCATGGTGATTCCAAAATTTAACAACATTGATTTAAAATAACATCTTTAACAAAATTTTAAAAATATAAAGATGAATATTTAAATATTTTTAGTCGATTTTATCCAACAACTACTAGATTTTTTTTTTCAAAATGGAGAAACACATATGACAGGGAATAATTTTCTTTGGACTTGGAAAACTCTTTTAAAAGCGATTGTTAATGATACATTATTTTCAATTATTTCAACCAATTAGATCCATCTATTGATATAAAAAATATGTAAGAAAGAAAGATAACATTTTATTAAATATATTTAATTCTCAATTTAATTTATATTGTGATTGCTAAATTGGATAAAATATTAGAATTCAATTTAATTAATTTTTTTTGAAAATTTGAAGTTATGTTTTTATCTTGAATGAGAATTTGATTTTTGTAATTAAGGAGCAATTTGGGCCTTTTTCTTAGCCTTAAACCTTCAGGTTGAAGCCTACTTAAATATATATGTTGGCCCAACATAGATAAATCGTAAGTTAGGTCTAAAGTCTAAAACAGTTTGGGATATTCTTTTGTATATTTTGAACAAATTCTTATAATAAGAAAATTTGATATTAAGTTTTTAGATAGAAAGGTAATATTTTATGAGGAAGACTAAACATTTTAATAATACAGTTAATATCGAAAGCTTTAAAATAGAAATCCTAATAACTTGAAATTAAATTTTTAGATAGAAAGGTAATATTTTATAAGCTATATAAAATATTTAAATAATACTTAAGTTTTAGAATAGAAAATTTATTGAAATTAAAATATATTTTTCTTTTAAATATTAAATATACTCTTATGGGCCCTTACTAAGCCACCCAACGATCAACCGTTGGTTATCAATCCAAATTGTTATACATAAATGTGCAATCTCTTCATAAATATTTACTTACATGTAAAAATATGTCCAGAAACTTTATTATTATTTATAGAAGTAAATTATGGATTTGGTTCTCATGATTTGATGGTTTTTATGGATTTTATCCTAAACTTCATTAATTATGGATTTGGTCTTTATGATATGCATTTTCCGTTGGATTTGGTTCTTGAACTAAACGGCCGTTAAAATTAGTCGTTAAACTCAAGGGCATTATTGTCCTTTCAGCTTTTTGATATTCTTTTTTTTTAATGGATTTTTTTGTCTTTTTCTGCTTTTGACGTACCAATTAGGATTTGCCAGATGTCTTTTATATTTTTCCTTTTTATTAATTATCAATAAAAATATTATATATATACACACACATTAGATCTAATTTTCAAGTACTAATTGGCTGAAAGAATTTATGACCATTATGCTAGAAGCTAGATTAACTGAAGAATAGTTTTGGCAGCATCATGAAGACCATTTTATTTTGAAGAACGTAATTTTCTATTCAAGAAGTTAAGTTAGGGGAGATTGTTGGGTCTGAAACTGGCTAAGTATGATTAATGTTGTTAGAGTAATGATTAGTGTTGTGGACACTGATAGTATACTGCTTGTACAGAGTTGATGTTGCTACTAGAAGATTGTGCTACAGAGTAGAAGATAATATTGCTAGTTCAAAGATGATGCTGCTTGAAGAAGTTAAGACTAACTGCTTATTGAAGATAGTGATGTTCAGTTTAGTTAGTACTGCAAGTTCATGTTAGTACTGCTAGATGAACTTTGTATTGTTGAAGATTTTTTAATGTTGTTCTTGAACATAATGTTGATTATGTTCGTAGCCCGCAAGTAATGAAGTTTATTATGAAGAAGATTCTGAAAATCAATTCCTTATAGATAATTATCTTTGTAATTCAGTGTATATAAATAAATTATCTGTCAAGGTTATCAAAGAGAATTATGTTTTTCTGTTTTAGAGAAGTTCGTAGTCTCAAGATCAGTTTTAATCCTTACTTTAGAGAATTTTAGTACTTCTGTTGAGCATGTTAAATAGATTGGGGCTTAAGTTTGTAATCATAGAATTTTAATCAAAAGACTTGTGATTTGCATTCGTTAATTGTTTATTGTTTCATTGCTTTAGATTACTAAAGTGTTATTCCACAAACTTCTTTAACAACATCTAGGTTGTAGTTATTCTTGTTGAATCGGTTTTGACAACTACATGTTCTACCGCTTGTGTGGCCCGTCCTGAAAAATTCCTTTGCTTACTATACCCTTCCTTGTCTTTGGCTGCCTAGGTATCCAGTGGACGTGAGAGTTTCTTCTCATCCAATTCTTCCCGAATAAAATGAATTTAAAGTTCACTCGAACCCACGTATCTCTCCCTATATAAATTCCAATCTATATATTTGAAAATATGTAAATAGTACGACATACACTGTAGTAAAATGTAATTCCTACTATTATAAGGGGCTTCTAGATCATACCAAAACATAAAAATAGGTATTTGAAGTTGTAATAATTTGACCATTCACAATATCTAATTCTTTAGAATTGAAATTAAGATATTATAGAAAACGATGTTAATGAAAAAACAACATAGAAAACGATGTTAATGAAAAAACAACATAGACAAATTAAGTAAAATTAAACAAAGCATGCTCATTAATATGATAGTGACTTTAGTTAAAAATTTATTCTTCGACGTTTTGCTCCCCAATTAGATAGCACCCACTTTTTCTTCTTTGTGCCAAGATAGCCTTGACAGTTTGAACTACCGCAATAGCACTCTATTTCAGGCCCAAATCGCACAAATCTACAATGCCAACATCCAAAATTATTTTCATTATTATGTAAAACTGTGTGAAAGTGTATTGATAATTAAACTGTTGGTCGTGAGTAGATGATAGTAGTACCGATAATGATATGTCAATGGTTCCCCACGTTCGATGGATCGTTTAGCAAAGACACCAAGACGAGTCTCCCCATCAACTTCCCTACATAAACATCATATAATGGTCGTTTGTTGTAATTTTTGAGGATATGTGAAAAGTCTTATAATCTTTCTAATAAAACCCTTACAGAAAAAGTGAAGGTTCAAGGTTCCCCCCCCCCCCCCCCCCCACATATATATATATATATAGAGAGAGCAAGTGGAACGATCATACGAGAACTTATATATATATATATAGACAGAGAGAGATAGTCCGTTTCATTTGTAGACCTTTAAAATGGTATAACCCATGTAAACCAATATACACCACCCGATTAAACAATCAACGATCCAGATGGTTACATTTCTAAAAGTTAAAATACACCTTAAAATAGGGGATGATCTACGGTTGAGATAGAGTCGGTTAGATTTTTAATAGTGTAGATTGGTTTACATGGTTTATACCCTTTTGTTGTTTATATATGATTATACCTCTCTCTCTCTCTATATATATATATATATATGGTCTATGTTTAGCTAATCCTAAGCTAGACACTTCCCCAAGAAGACAAGAAGGGAGGTGAAAGAGTGTGGCAAGTCCTTAGGTGGTGGTAGAAGCCCTTTGAATATCTCCCTAAAGGAGCTATTATAGAAAGGGGGTGTTCCATACAAGTTTAATGGCCCATGTCTTGCTAATGCCAGACTCCAATACCTATACCAAGTGAAGGCAAAAGAGTATGTCAAAACATAGGTGTTAGTACACCATGGCTTTGATACCTAGTGACGATATATATATATAGGTTTGATGAAGTTCATCATACTAACCATTTCTCTAAGTTACAGTTGGGATCACAACTATGATTGAGAAAGCGCGATTCATTCCCCTTAAAAGTTGCATCAATGATGAAGCCTTTTCGGACTTCACACATATAGAAGTTCGTAGCACCTTCTTTCATGCCCCAAAACCGCTTTTGACACAAAGCTTCACTAATAACTGAAAAGGGAGATTTATTATTAGGCAACAACTAACAAAGTTACATACTTAAAACTTGCCAAGTAAATAGATTCAAGAAGTTTAAAGATAATTACCTTCTCCAACATACTCAATAATGAATTCACCTTTTTCGATGAATTCATCAGCTTCTAAACCCCAACCACAACGATGAGTCTACAAATACGTCAACCGTAAGACATCATAGATCAAGTAACGCTAATGTGAAAATTTTCACAACAAAATACACAATTGAACTTATCATTATAGTTTGAAACCTACCATAACAACTTTGATCTTTTTGTTTTCTTTGAATGGCCGGTTTGTGCACATTTCTGAACACCCACAAGCACTCGAGCAGCTTATACATTGGAGCCTGTATAGCGAAACTTTACGTCATATAACACAGAGTCTGAGCGATGAATTCCATTAATGGAACATGATATAAAAAGTACCTGCACTCGCAATCCTCAATGCATATCCCAGAATCACAGCGTGCGCATCCGATGCTATCATCAACATTATCACCCTTCTTTATACGATATATGTCTGATCTAAGTTGAGGAAATGGCATTAACAACATACTCCGAAATGAAATGGTCAAACGAGTACACCCTTTTGAAAAAGACTAGATTTTTAATCCTGTAGGAAGTAAAAGAAATGGAGAGAAACCATTTCTTTTTTGCATTTTGATCAAGCAATGGTGTTAATTAGAAAATGAATCAATTTTGAAGGATACTGCGTTGAATATGCTCGTAAGGAGATGGCTCCAAATTATTCTCCAACGTACATTTCCAGATGGGATCAATCTTGAATTCCTCTTCTGCATATGGCAACGGCAGACGACCAAAAACTTCCTATAATTGATCGATAAAGAAGTTAGTTTGCAACTTACTAATGAGGCCCTCCTGTTACAAACTTTTTTGTACTTTCTATTAACAAGATCATAACATAGCAATGCATTGAATTTTGATCACTGCAAGTAGGGTAATTAATCTTTTGGTACGAAATGAGAAAAACCAAGATAGTAACGATAAGTCAACCAACTTGTATATAGAATTCTATATGATTCACGACATGGAAACCGATGATAATTAATGAGTAGAATTGCAATTAAAATTCTCTTAAGATTACAGTAAACTGAAAACAAAAGATTTCAAGATTGTTAGAAGCCTCACCTCTATGCTACTGGTAGGAACTTCAGACTGCACATTCAACAAGGTAATAAAATCTCATTAAGCTCAATCAATTAAAAGAGGATACATTAATTAAGAAACCCAAAAATGGATTCAAGAATAATGTTAATTTCTCATATGACCATTATGTATTTGAGTTAGTAAATAGTTTCTCCATCCAAGAAAAATGCATCAATTTTTATTTTTGGGTTGTTACAGAAGATGCAGTTAATATGTCCTTTTAAATCAAAAGCAAATCGTAAATATACATTTAGATTATTCGTTATTCGAATGAATAATATAACCACAATGAAGATGGAAGAGATGGACCTTCGATGGTGGCCAATCCGTAGAATGCCTCCAACAAATTATTGCCGATGGTTTCCCTTTCATATACCCGGGATATGCTGCACACTTCCCATGCGATGCTAAATCGCATTTTGAGCACCGCCATAAGTGTGCTTTCTTTTTGCATAGATAGCATGCCTATTAAAGGAATGTCATTGATCAGATTAGAACACTTTGCATAATTAATTAAATCAAGAAACCATGCATATATAGTGCAAATGAAATAAAAAAACATCCAACTTATGTATGCCTACTTCCTTAATCTTCTTTCATTTGTCTTAATGCGAGAAATCTGCTTAATTAACAGCCAATCCCATCTTCTTATATTAGATAAGTCGTATTTGTTGATTTGTACTACCTAGTTCTTTCACAACACGTTTCGTTATCATACTCTCACTTGTAATGAATATGCTTCTAAACTAGTGTTGTAAAATTAAGAACTGTAAACGGAAACTGAAAATTGATAACTTAAGTAACAGTAGAGATTAGAGAGCACATATTTGGTTAACATAATCGGTCATTGGTGAGCTTCAATCAAATTCACGGTTATTCATCATAAATAGTTAAAGGTAAACAACCTAATGGATGTATCAAAAAAATTTGAATAATATTTCCTTAATTTAAGTGCAAGAAAACCCTAAAAGAACTAAAATCACCTTACTAAAATGAACAAAGTAAGCAGCATACTCAATGAACAATCTATCAAGATTTTAGACCAGGCAGATATATATGCTTATAATCTAGAGATTGAAGCTAAGAAAAAACAAGTAAACAATAGAAGAGAAACTTTACATGTTGAGGACACTTGAAGTGTTTCGATGATGATAACAAACCAACACGTTCCTTTGCACATTTCAAGTGATAAGAAACTTGACAATCATGAATAGAGCACGACACCTTCTCCCAAGGGTTGATAATTGCATTCTCGCATACACGACATTCCGCCTGAAATGTATCTCAGTAAACAAAATGTTGCTTAAACTCCGCTCATACTAAAAGAATTCGATATAGAACAAAAATATCTTTATATATTTAACACAAGTTTAGCTTTTCGGCTGATTTTAGTAATTAATTTAACTTCAGTAAAACACCAAACAAAAGTCAGTTATTAATCTATGAAATCATCAATTGTATCCTCTCATCTCAAAATTGAAGATATATGAAAGATTTGCAGCCGGCCTCCTTGAAACCAAACAAAAAAATTTCATTTTTTGCTGTGAAAGCTAGTATCAAGTCTCTTCCAAAAACACAATTTTAATTTTTGATACAATTTATGATATAATCTATCCATGAATAAGATCTTCATTCCTTCAATTTCATCAAAAATTTAAAAACAAAAATCCATCAACTAGTTCTTCTAATAGTACCAATAGATCTTCTAAATCTCGTTGCCATAAAAATAAGTAAAAATTAGGGTTTTCAGATTATTCGAATACTACAATTCAATCAACTATCAGATTTATCCCTAGATTTTACAACTGAATCCAGCAAATCATTCCTTTAACCCTAGTCTTCCATATGTTCTTAACAAATTACCATTAAACTTTAGGGTGTGCAACCGTATTTATTTTGAAGGGTGTCACTGTATCGTTTTCTAAACTTCAAGGTGTGCACCTAAAAACCAAAAACTTCTCTTGGAATCAACCAAAAACCCTAAAAATTCTCTCTAAATCAACCAAAAAACCTACAAATTATGTCGAAATAAAAAAAACCTAAAAAATATATCGAACTCAACCAAAATAAACCAAAAATTCTCTAAAAATCAACACAAAAACCGAAAAATTGTCTCGAAATCAACAAAAGAACCTATAAATTCTCTCCACTCAATCAAACAACACAAAGATTTATCTTGATTCAACAAAAAAAAAAACCCACCAAATCAACCAAAACATCAAAAAAGAAATTGTCTCAAAATCAATAAAAAACTTAGATTAATTATATGATGCCACCATTTGAAAACAGTCCTGGATTCGTCCCTGCACTAATTAGATTCAGTATCGAACACGCAAAAATAACCAAAAAACTCTACCAGTTTTCTTGACCCGATCTGAAAGGGGAGAAACAAGTTTGTTTCTTGAACCCCCAAATTCACCTTCTTCGACTTCAAATCACTAAAAACATTATGCGGTATAACTTTTTCATCATTCCCACCACCTTGATCATGAAATGATAGAAGGGTTTCCGCCTCCGATGAACTAGAGTCGCTGAAGTCGCTGTTTTGGGCGGCCATTTTTTGTTTGTTGTTAGTTAGAGTGAAAGAAGACATTCTTTGCAGGTTTTGGTGAAAGGCAGGCAACATTTTTTACAACTTATAAACCCTAAAAAAGATTCGTAATTTCGAGGGTTTTTTTCTGGAATAATCTATTTTTTTCTATGTGATTAATTATGTTCCTTTTTAGAAGATTTTTTTGGTCGATCCAAGAACAACTCAAAGTCCACGTGTTTGTGTGTGGACGCCAAGATTCTTGCAGTGGGTGACCGCCGGGGGTTTTTTTTGCAGCTCTGGCGGGAAGTTTTAAACTTTTTAATCATGAAGAATGATGTTGATTTTACTAAAATGCCCTTTGACTTTTGCTAAATGGCTAGAGTGGTTGTCGTTGTTGGATGAAAGCTTTGAGGGTAATTTTGTCAAACTAAGGTGATTCCCTTGTTTCACATTTTTGTTGTGATTCTGTTTGGAATATATAAAATATAAATCTACTTTGACCATTGTGCAAAAAAGGTGGATTCTGTCTTCCTAATTACAAGCAATATATGGTTTTATTTAAACAATAATAAAATATTTTATTGTAAGAATTTTATTTATATTTGTTTTTTTTTTAATTTATTACAAGCAATATATGAATTTTATTGTATGAATTTTAAAATAATAAATGCGGTTTTGATTTATATTTAAAATAAAGTTTATTTAAAGTATAAATTTGAATTAAAAAGAAGCATCTCCAATACCCCGCTATCCTGTAATTTCTTTAAAAATAAGAATTTAAATATCAAAATCTTTAATAGATCTATATTTAATTCTAACAAAATTTTGAAAATTTCTACATCTTTTATATCGTTAAAATATTCTATTAATTTATCATTCTAATACACTTTTTAAAAATAATTTATATAAAATAATAATGATGCAATTTCATTGATGGAAATAAATAAAAATAACTTCTCTATCCATACATCAAATTTTAAAGAATTCTCCAAACTTTAAGTTTTTTCATGTTTTCTTTATTTTAAATAACATTTTAGAGGAAAAAAAGTCTTATTTTCTCTATATGCTAGAGAAGCTCTTGTGGACGCTCTAGATGTCTACATGTGTACCAAGGGATATAGAGTATTAGCATTTTTCATTGCATAGTTTCCTCAATATTGTACTAAAACTAGTTATTAAGAGCCCGGGCTTCGCGCCGGGTTACAAACTATGAGAGATTTTATCATTGATATGAAACATGAAGTTTATACGTATGTTGTCATACGAAAGGTTTAATAAGACAATAAAAATATTTGATAAGTCAATAAATACAAAAATACTAATTTTAAGAGACTTTAACCTAAAATTTTGAAAAAATATCATGTACTTATCAATAGTTTAATAAAATTATTTGATTATTGTCTTTTATTAAAGTTATAATAGTTTATAATTAACTAAATAAAAGAAAATGTCTTAATAAAATAAATAAAGAAAGTAAAAAGTAATAAAATATGAATTATGTATTTTGAGAATAAAAAATATAAAGATGATCTACTATAAGGACCAAATATGTAATTTAATCAAACATTTCTTTGGATGAGTTAACCACTTAATTTAACAAAGTTGGATGGAAGAATGAAAATGAAATAAAAATAAAAAACATAGGGATAAAAAAAAAGGTTTTAAAAAATCAAGGATGAAAGTGTTATAAACTTCAAACTACATGGACCAAAGATGTAATTTTGCTAAGTTTACTGTTCATACTTCCTGTATATTGTTATATATATATAACTAGTTATCAAGAGCCCCGGACTTCGTACCGGGTTATAAACTGTAAAAGATTTATCATTAGTAGTAACATGGATTCATATGAAATATAAAGTTTATACTTATGTTGTCAAGCGAAGATTAATATGACGGACTTTATGCATTGTGTTGTGTATTGAACTATATGCTTACAATAAAAAAAAGTTATCCATTGCAGCTGATGTCTATTTTACGTGGCTGTTAGCATGTAGATAACGTGTGTGTGTGGGGGGGGGGGGGGAAGCGTTATAAATATCAAACCACAGAGACAAAGTCGTACTTTCTTCTTATATTTTACTATTCATCTTCGTGTCAAATGCTAATATATATAATATGGTGAATGTGTAAAATTAAAAATAGAAAACCATAAAGTAAAAAATAAAATTGAAATACGTTTAAAATACATATATAATCGTAGTATATATGATATATAATAAAATAATTACATCAAAAACTATTTAATATTAGGCTCGTTTCGAACGTATCTACGATACGATTATAATGATGTAATTTATTAAAATTAAAACGTATTTTTTAACATATTTTAATCAATATTCGATATACCGTAGTATATATGGTATATAATAAAATAATAACATCAAAAAGTATTCAATATTAGGCTCGTTTCGAACATATGGACGATACGATTATAATGGTGTAATTTGTTAAAATTAAAACGTATTTTTTTTAACATATTTCAGTCAATATTCGATATATGACTAAAACGTAAAATGAAATATAGAAAACTAAAAGGTATAAAGTGAATATATAATATAAATACAGGGGATAAAATGTAAATATGTCAAAAGCTACTGTTCATAACTCCTGATAAATGTTATATATATATAATGCATGGCTTGTCAAACAAAATTAAAGGCCATTTGGAAGTGCTTTTGATAAATAGGATTTATCATTTTATCAGCTTTTTCAAAAAGTTAGAAAAATAATTTTCTCATTTAAAGAAACTTCTTATTGTTTTCCAAAAAGCTATAAGTATTTTAACCAAATACTTTAAAACAATTTATTGTCTTTCAAAAAAGTTAATAAACCATAAACACCTTCAAATAAGTACCTCCAAACTCCCCTTTAATTTAGTTATTTTTTTCTTTTTTGACTTCTTGCCATCTATTTTAATGTAGTCGGTTATCTTATCATTAAGTCAAAAAGTCCTTCAAATAAATAAAAAGTTTGTCTTAGATCTTAAAACATCCACAATTTGAGGTTCTTCTTGAGGTTGTTGCTGGAATTTTTACAAAACCTTCACTATGAGATATAGGTTCTTGTCTAGTTGCAGTTTCTAATTGGAACTTGTGTACTTGAACAAGAATTTGAGTTCTTGTCTACATTTTTTTGTTATTATTTTTGATATTTTTAACCATTTTCTATTTAATAAATATATATATATATATATATATAGAGGGATTTTTTTTGTGAACCTTTTTTTTGGTGTGAACTTGTGAACTTTCTCCAAAAAGACGATTATATGATGAAATTGGTTCTTGAAGTTGTTTAATATGATGAAATTATATCATATGATACATTTTTTGTTGAAATTGTTTCATATTTCGGTGGTTTTACGTGAAATAAAAATGTTTCATAAAAACATATGAAACAGTTTCATAAGAATAAAAAATTACGTAAAAAATACCGAAATATGAAACATTTTCATCAAAAAATGAATCATATAATATAATTTCATCATATTAAACACTTTCATGAACCAATTTAATTGATTGAACCTATGAAATCATCGTTTTAGAGAAAGTTCACAAGTTCACACAAAAAAAGTTTACAAAAGAAAATCCCTCTATATATATATATATATATATATAGAGAGAGAGAGAGAGAGAGAGAGAGAGAGAGAGAGAGAGAGAGAGATGTTAAAATGAGAAGTGATCTTAGTCGTTGATACGGTTGAGATCAAGGTCGAAAAATCAAAAATTGTGGTTTTAACTGGTCAAAGCCACAATCTTTGAATGTTCAAAATTTGCATGTACGTGCATGTTCGAGAGGTATTTTCGTGATTGTTACAAATAAACCGAAAACGGGTTCATATATGAATTACACAGATTCATATGTGAATCTATTTGTTGACTATTTGTAAAATTTACGAAAATGCCTTTAGTGTGATACAGTCAGCGCGAGAATTTATCTGGTGCTTCGCGGTCAAAGCTGCAATTTTTTACCGGATAGACCGCTAAGATCGGTTTTCTACTTCTCCAATTTTTAGCACTTCTCATTTGAACCAAACACTATATATATATATATGTATTAAATTGATAAAAAAAATATTATACAATAATTTTTTGTTTCCGTTTTTTTCCTTGTAAGCTTTTATACATTAGTCGAATTGATATTACGTGTAATCTTTATTAATATAAATATTTACTCGTATGTTTTAAAGATTAATATTTATAGTGTTTCACCTTTTTTAATTGTAGTATAAAATTATGTATATGTTTTGATTGTTTTTTTGTTAACAAAATATATAAATTGAAAAATTAAAAATAAATAAAATAAGGGGTAATAAGTTATAGAGTAAACTACGATCTTCGTCCCTGTGGTTTGATGATTATAACTTTTTGCCTCCCCGTGGGTTAAAAAACTCCTTTTTGGTCCATGTGATTCCAATTTGTTTCTATTTTCGTCCCTACATCTAACTCTGTTAACAAAAGCCGTTAAAATGTCAAAACAAATATCTAAAAAGTTACATATTCAATTCTTATGGTTTGTAGAGTTATAAATATTTATTCTTAAATTTCAAAAAAATTAAAACTTATATATTGGTTTTTTCCTTTTTAGTTTTTTACTATTTTTTTTATTATATTTCTATATTATATGTATACACATTTAATATATATATATATATACACATATATGAGGAGTTTTCATGTAAAAACCACTTTTTTTGTAAAAACCCGTGAAAACCGACTAAAAAATAATTTTTTTACGATTTTTTTCTATCAAATGTTAGAATTGATATATTGTTTCTCATATATTTTTTTTCATAAGGTGAATATCATCCATGAAATTGTTTCATAATATGAATAAAAAAACTGTATATTTTCGATTTATAATATGAATAAAAATTTTATTTTTTCATGGATGATATTCACCTTATGAAAAAAGATATACGTGTAGCAATAGTTAATATCATAGTATTTGATAAAAAATCGTAACAAAAAAATATTTTTAGTTGGTTTTCATGGGATTTAAAAAAAATGGTTTTTATTTGATTATTCCTCATACACCATATAGCATATATATATATATATGTGTGTGTGTCAGTATTTTTTTTAATTTAAATTATGTTTTTTTAGTTTTTTATAATTCTTTATTCAAGAAAATTTTTATACCAAGTGGTTGTTTTTATTAATTACACTTTACTTTCACTGCTTCATATGTTTAGTTAAACTTTAATTTTTATTAGAAAACTTGTTTGTTTAATATTTAATATTTAAATTGAAAAACACACATATACAAGCTATATATATACATACATGAATTTCGCCTCCAAAGACAACTGTGAAGAGTAGGGGTGAGCATTGGGCCCGAACTGGCCCGAACCGAACCGAACCCGGTTTGGAACCAGAACCGGAAATGAGGAATTTGAAGAACCGAGAACCGGACCGTATAGGTAATACCGGTTCCGGTTCCGGTTCCGGTGCCGGTCCCGGGTTTTTGGTTAAAAACCCGGTTGGAACCGATATTCATAGTTTAATACCAAAATCGTATAACATACTATTTCCGCATTTATGATTTTTATATTATTATTGAAATAAATAAATTTGTGGCTTGTGTTTATATATTTGTATATATGATGTGACAATGATTTCAACTATTTGTATTATACGTTTAGAGTATATATATAATATGAGATTTAGAATTATATGTAATGAAATTAAAGATTTTAACCATCGTATATGTTTTGATTCAGTGTGAGATATCATCAGAAACCGGTATTTCAATAATTTTAACGAATTATGTAGTGGTTGTCAGATAAATTACGGGAAATCTTTAAAAGAATTGTAAGTTTTTGTGAGATATAAAGTATTTGTGTTTTAGTGATTTTATTAAAATGTGAACTAAAAAGATATTGCGAATTGTGTGAATTAGTATTCATATATTTTATATATGAAATCATTTCATATTGATTTTAACTTCCGGTCCGGTCCCGGTTAATTACCCGGAAAAATGGGACCGAACCCGGTTTGGAACCGGAACCGAAAATGAGAGATTTAAAGTACCGAAAACCGGACCGGTTGCACTATACCGGTGCGGTTCCGGTCCCGGTTTCGGTTCCGGTTCGGGCCGGTTTTTCCGGTTCCATTGCTCACCCCTAGTGAAGAGACATATTTTGATCTTGGTTTAGAATTTTTACTCTATACTTGTTAATGAGCATTTTAAGTGTTTAATTATAAGCAAAGAAATAGCTTCCTTTAAACTGTTTTAAAATGATTAGACAAATTAAACAACTTTCATTGAATTCAAAATTTCCACATTTTTCCTACAATCTTCAATTTAACAATAGTGTTGTGTTAAGAGACAAGAATAATCATTCCCACTTATCTTATCAACATATATTTTCATATAGCAAGACCATATTTGTTCCCAATTGTCAATATCATTACTATCTCATTACTATATAAGAAAGGCATGGGCTTTGGGAGGGCGCGTGCTCCCTCACGCCGGGGCGCGTCTGTTCTTTTTCCCCTCAGTCGCAGTAACACGTGTTGATAGGATATCTCGACACATATCCACGCGATTGCTAAATCCTCACCTCTCGCTGTCCCTTTCTCACTACTTTACCCACTTTTTCATCTTCTTCTTCTTTTTCTTCTTTCCCGTTAAGGATTTCTGTTAGGGTTCCATCTCCAATCTCACGCACGATCCATCTCTCAAGCGCATTCTTCTTCCCTTTTCCCTCAATCACACCTTAAAACTGAATTTAGCATTCTTTTTCACTCACAGCACGTTGAAAGAATTTGGTGTTCCCTCTTTATTAATTCTGGTTATTTGCTTCACTTCTCCTCCCGCTCCTCTCGACGATGACACACATCAGTATATCGTCGATTTAGGGTTTCTTCGATTTTGTTTCCTAAGTTGAGCTCCCATCGATTTTGTCAATCATTTTGGTTTAGGTTTTGTCATTGGCTGCCATTTCTTTCTTCACACATTCAGCACCCAACAGAAAAATCATTCCATAGAGAGAGAAAGCTTAAAGAACAGAGGTACAAACCTACCAAATTCTTTTGAGTTTGGAAAAATCATATGGTTTTGTAGTTTTTTTTTCATCTCGATGTGAAACTGACTAATATCTTTCTGGACTGGCAAGAACACTACTAATCATAAATATTTGGTAATGACCAAACAAGTATGTTTTTTGTACACAATCATCTATATTGCATTTTTTATTTGTTAAAATTGTAATTTTGACTTTTGTATATGTTACATATTTGTTAAATTAACAAAGATTTAACTCAACGTTAATGTACCTGATAGATAAATGAATGAACCAGACCTCACCTCCTCTTTTTTCAGCAGCCTACCATTTAAGCACCCATCATATGTTTCTGAATTTAACATTATCATAAAATGTATTTTCAGGAGGTCTGTAGGAATTTGCAACTATGAAATCAGATTGACCACTAGGAATAGGGAACGGCCGTAGAGGTGATTGTTCGCCTTGAATTGAATAAAAGGTCACCACACAGGTGTTTTACTCATTTAGATGATCTATTGTCGGAGTCTTCAGCTGAAGTGCTCAAATTGCATGTCTTGTTGTTCTGTTTGGTCATCTATGATACCATACTCACATGATGCTTCAATGCAAATTGCAGGATGGAGTGTTTAGTAATGCAGTGCAGATGGCTGAATTAGACTTACTTCTAATGCGACGGTAAGTAGTATTACATTGCAATAACCCTGTGTGTATAGACATTTTTGCGCTTGAAAGGAATTCTCTCGAGCATCGAGGCATTTGCAGGTTTGAAAAAGAAGGGAACGAAAGAGTTGTTGAAGAACGTGCTAAAGTTGCAAAGCAAACTAAAGAGTACTGGGAGTCGCATACAAGGTTTATTACCAGAGTTTAAATAAGTGATCATACAACCATTAGTTCCTCAGCTGTTAATTGGTGCTTCTGATAATCTTAATTGGGTTATAAACACAAAAATGGTTAGTGCTCTTTTTTTATGTTTGTCATGGGCTAAGATTTGTTTCGTAAGGAAAACAACTATCGCCTATGAGATTTACTAAAACCATCAAATGACAGTGATTTCAGGATTGCCCTTATGCAAACCAAACCTATTTTAACGAAAGATGTTAATGACAGGGGGTGTTGCTAGGATTCTATTCAAGTGATATTTATGTGCCCATAAATGGAGATCAACTATAACAATAATCCTTGGAGATCAACTATAACAAGAATCCCCACGTAGCAACAAGTAATGACTAGCTTGGATTCTAAGCCGTTGGATTATGGGTTATATTCAATTTAAATTGTTTAAATGAATGTTTCTATTGTATACAAACTTTGGGTAAAAAAAATACGGGTTGATAGTTCCAAAAGAAAGTTTTTCTTAGAATCAATAATTTCATTATTTATTTGATTGTTGAATTTGATATTAAAAAATAAATTAAACGTGATAAGTATAGATTATCAATTTGCTCTTAGTCTTGATTTCATTTGATTTGATGAATCTGACATACAAAGCACCTGAGCTTGTTCTGGTTTAATACGATTGGTTTAGAAAATTTACCTCCAGTGGTTCAATCACTGAAGATATGATCAAGCCTGCAACAAAAGACACTATCCAGGTACTTAAAACCATTACTAAAATACAGTCTTTGTGTGACTTTGATGTAACTATGGATTTAGTATTTTCTTATACAAGATAAAGGAATTCAAAATTATGTGTTTTCTTATTGGAATTCTTGATCTGATTTAGTGTTTTCTGTTATAGATTTAGGAATACCCGTCGTCTTTTTCCTTTTATATGCTATATGCATGTAGAGTGACCGATTCGTTGTTTCACTGTCAAATCGTAGGATTTAGTGTTGTCCAGTGAAGGGACCCGTTGTTAGGCTCAAAACAGCAGCCTAGGGGATGTTTTTAGTTTGAAAACAACAGCCTAAAGGGGCTGTTGTTTGGATAGAAAAATAGCAACCTTGGATGCCGTTTTGGAACTGTTTTAGGGTTGGTTTAGAGGCTGTTTGAGGCTGTCCATGGGGGATGTTTTGGTGTATTTAGAGGGTTATTTATGTCTGATGACATAGAATTGCCTTAATGATTGATCATGGTGAGGATCAAGGTAAAAGATAAGGCATGGGGAAGGGACGAGGTTCTTACCCGGAAAATTTTTACCACATCGATAATAGACTCGAGAAAGGAAGTAGAGACTCCCATACTCTCAATTGCTTTGCATATTTTGATAAACAAAAATACATATTTTAAATATGACTTCATGTTCATTACAAAAGAATTGAATGATAGGATCAGATGGTTCATTCATCCAAGTTTTTTGTATTTCTTTAAGTGATGTGGGTTTGGTGGATGAACTCATGGAAAAAATGATAACAACCATCTCGAAGATTACTTTGCTGAAAGGCATTGTTATGTAGTTTGTAAACAAGAGTTAATAAAAGGTCAACCCTGAAAAACTGGGCATCAGCAAGGAGTATATATGTAGTACCCTTGTGATCTTACAAGCCTACCTTTTTATGATTACGTGCTTCACTAATAATATTTTTCGTTTGTTATGATAATGAAGGTTACGCCTTTAGTTAATAATGCCATTCTCAATTGAAAGCGTGTTTATAAGTGGGGTTTTTTATAACTGGGGTTTTTATTACTTGTGCTCTTAATAATAGTTGATCTGGTGGAATAATTGTATGATGATGTTTGTTTAAAGAACATGGTCTTTGATGTGTACCATGCGGGAGAGAACCTTTTAATCACCTTGCGAGCGGGCTGGAGGATGCTAGGCAGCATGCTAATGCAAATATGACTGTTATGCATACTGGTAAAAAGTGTGATCTTGTGATCTTGCACATAGACGAGCTGTTAGTACTAAAGTAAGAGAACAATTTGCCAAGGGAAACGTTCTAATAGTCATGGAAGCCTTTGCAAGAACCACACAGAACGTTGAGGAGGTAATTGATTACGCGTTATGCAATTACCAATTGATGGCTTGATGCACATGTGAACATATTTAAAGCTCTTGCACAGGTAATTTCTCTTTCTGATTTACATGTTCTCTTTCAGGCATTTATCAACACTACTGGAACGATTTACAAGAAGATTTAGGAAAGAGTTTTTTACGTATCAAATGACGCACGGTTTTCTTTTTTCATGTGACATTTTCATGCATATTCTTTAATGGCTTTCCAAGGTCACATTGGCTAGACTTGGACCCTTCTAATTCGATATATGTTGAAACTTCCATTCTTTCTTTAAGTGCTTTTTTGTATTCCATCAAATTATAACATTCTATCTTCATTTCTCGTACTACCTACCAACCCGTCGTGGGTCGTGCTCAGCACGACCCCAAAGAAGTTGTTTTTCCTGGTTTAGCTCAAAGACACGATGACTGTAGGTCATACAATCCTTCCACAATCTATGATTAACATCTGAATCTGTCATCTTGAATGATTCAACAATAGAACTTGAAATGATCGATAATTCACTGAAACTGGTAGATTTCTTCTGAACTTCTGGAGGTATACAAATTTGAGAATCTGTAGCTAATCTGAACACTTCTTTTGATCAACGAAAAGGTTAGTGACAAAAGTCAAAAAGTCAACCGTAAAGTCAACCGGTGAATAGTGAAATCCCGAGAAAAATATTTTTCAAAAATTTGAAAGTTGATTTTGACTGCGAAATTGAAAGAATAGTCCAAAAAATCAACCTCTCGGAAAACACCAAAATCTTGGAAAAACCGGCATTTTTCGGGAAAAAATGACCTTAAAATGACTCAACTTTTTCACCGTAGAATCAGATAAGAAGTCTAAAAAAGTTAACGTGAAAAAATGCCTGAAAAACGCTTCCAGACTTTTTTTTAACTCAAACTAATCCGATTCGGAAAACATTATATTCCGATTCGGATTTTTCAATTTTCCGAATCGGAAAATGTTGTTTTCCGAATCGGAAAAACAAATTTGACTGAGTTCCGAGAAAAAATTTCGAGTTGGTATTTGGTCAAAATCCGAATCGGGAAATGAGGTTTTCCGAATCGGAGTTTGATTAATACTAAGTCGGAAAACGAGTAAGATCAGATCTAAACAATAAAACGAGTCCAAAAAATTTTCCGATTCGGAATTTATGAATATTCCGATTCGGAAAATATGAATACCAGTTCGGAAAACCGAACAAAAACCGAGCAGAAGGTAAAAAAACTCAAAAATTACTGCTCAAATCATCAAATTTTGACTCAAAATCACTCACAAACACAGTAAAAACATCATTTTAACCATACACCATCACATTTACATGCAAACAATGATCAAAAGAAGAAAATCAAACCTCAAAACCTCATTTTCGAAAAACCATAAAAAAGTCAAGAAATCATACCAAATTCAAGTGAATTTCTAGCTCTGATACCACTTGTTGTTCCAGATTCAAGTTCTAATCAACATGCAACAACTAGAGAATGAATTGAGAAGCCATATGTCATTGATTCTTGGATGAAAAGTTTGCACACACTCAATACACCAAGAACACACACACTTAAGAACACAACTCTCAATTCACTCTCAATTTACACGTTTATGAATTCATGCATGTTACACTTGTAAATGACTTCACAATGGGTATTTATACCCAAACATTCAAACCCTTACACTTTACAACAATTACAAAATCTACCCTAATAAAGGAAAACTATTACAAACAACATATAAAGGAAGTAAACAATAGAAGTAAACTTTGACTTTGTAGACTATTTTGACTTTGCCTTTGTCTTCACTTTGAGCACCAACTTGTGATCTCGGATACAATCCGATTTTGCACCCAACAGAAGTACCTAGTATACTTATACACTCTACTTGGTTGCAAAGAACCCTCATTCAACGAGAGATCAAAAGACATAAATTTCCAAAAAATTGAGATATAAAAAAAACATCAAGGATGTTGAGATATGTGAAACTATTAAAAAACTTGCCAATTTCATGTGAGAGAAGGACAATTAAGGTCAAGAGCAACCAGATCACCTTTCAAGTGGTTACAAGTAACACCAATCCAATTGTAACAATCAATATCGTCTTCCAATTAGTCATAACTAGTTAATCTACCCGCGCGATGCGGCGGGTGAAAATGATTTGAAGGTGTTTTTATTTGTCTAAATTAAGATGTTTTTAAACTTTTGTGATACCAAAAAAGAGTTAGTTTTTTAATGTAAAATGACACAACATATGAAAAGATACAATATACTTTGCTTAGACTCATGTACTCATAATTGATACATTTTATGTATTACATTTTCTTATTTGTGAATGAATTTGCTCAGCTGACACTCTTATAATTATGTCCTTGAGGCTATGGCCCAACAAGTTATACGAAGTCTTTGGTATCAGAAAATGAAGTTGTTTATCTTTATAAATGTTGTAAGGTATTAAATTCAAAAAATATATCCATTAGAGTTCAAACATTTAAATAAAAGATAATTATTGTCATTACGACATAACGTATTCAATGTCATTATCCAATGCGTCCTGGTTTAGGTCCACAACGAGCATCAGATTTGGTATCTGAGTCATCATCCTCCTCGGGTAACTCCTCATGTGAATGGCATGAGCATCGAAAATGGAAACAACATAAATTTGGGTTAAAAGAATATATATAGTTGAATTTTAATTTATCATTTTGTTATATTTGAATCTATATACTACAAAATTAGAAGGTTTTCACAATCCAACCTTAAATGTCGCGTGTAAAAATCAGAATGAAGAATAGAATAGAAATTGGAATAGACGATTTCCTCTAATATATGCATTGAAATTTATACATGAGGTTATGTAACGAATTATCAGTGACTTTATGTATGTGTTAATACAAGAATTTTCTAAAACAATTGTCCAATGCTTTCCAAACGATCTTTGTGAACACATCCAAATCCGCATTCCCCTAGCAATGACTCGGGATGAAAATTCTTTGTTGCTGCAGCAAGCTTGCGAAAACTAAAAGTCTGTGCAACAATATTTGTTGTGTCCATCTTTTGTAACCATGAAAACAAGAGTAAGACCCACATAACCAAAACAGAGGTATTATTAACAGTGCATTCATATGAAAACAGCCAAATTTCTTAAGTTATCTCACGAAACAACAAAATAGCAAATTGTAAACCATATGTTAAGCTGTATAAACTACTGACAAACAGACGCTTAAGTTTGGTTAACTTAAGCTATACAAACAACCTAATCCATATAGGCTTGATGGAGAAATAACCCCACAACGTCTAAGGTGGTCTCAGGTTTGGTAAATCCAACAGCAACAGCAGCCAAACTCTTCCCTGCATTTTGCCATAAACCAAGAATTACCAATATAGTATTCAATTTGATGTTGGACACACATTGCATATTATTATTACCATACAAGTAATAAAACATACACAAAATCCCAACCTTTTGTATGAAATATGGAATATAGATTTGTTGGCCGATGATAGTAATAAACTGCATTTTCACTAAATTTCTAAATATCAACAATTTGTTACTTCCTTATCCAAAAAACAGTTTGTTACTTATACTAAATCAAAGGTTATTGAATTGAGTTTTCCAATGTCAACAAATTTGCATAAATGTAAAACAGTAAACACCAACCTAAATTGGCTTGATGAACAGTGTTTGATCATCTATGGTGAATGATTGAAAGCAATATTGGAGGTGTGTACAAGAAGACCATGAACTGCGACCAGGAAAATGAGGTTGCGTTTGCTAGCGTTTCCGTCCATCCAAATTGACTGACAGATTTGCCCTCGCCGCTAAACCAAACCTAGACAGCAAAAAGTGAGAATTTAAAGGCCGACTACCAGAAGTGGAATGCATTACAAGTTGTACAATCCGCTAATCTATACTATTAAAGAAATAAATGA
Organism: Centaurea solstitialis; assembly: GCA_030169165.1. NCBI lineage: Eukaryota > Viridiplantae > Streptophyta > Magnoliopsida > Asterales > Asteraceae > Centaurea > Centaurea solstitialis. Next base: position 71,144,862 of record CM058042.1, read on the forward strand.
ATAAGGCTTTTAATAAAGTAGAATAGATTAGTGTATTGTATAACAAATGATTAAAAGTTTTAAAAGATTTGAACAAACGTTAGATAATCTTGTATTGTACCTTACAAATCGTGTAAAACTTCTTGGTACACCACGTTTGGTGTATAGACTCCATGACGATTAATTCTTTGGGAAGGTTTGACCAATACCTTTGTAGTTAGTCGTGATATACGTCTAGACAATGCCACGTATGGTTGGCCATGCGAAAATACGGGTTCTGGTAGATAAACTCCTACATTTGGAATCGTTTGTCCTTGAGCCTTATTAATTGTCATAGCAAATCTCAGACGAACTGGAAACTGCTTCCGTTAAGTTTAAACGGAAACATCCCATCTTCGGATGGGCATAAAGGAATCCTTGGCAAAAATACCATCTTTCCAGCATGCTGACCAATAGCAATTTCTGCATCGATGACATTCTGTTGAAAACCTCTGCATATCAATCTCGTGCCGTTACATAATCCATTAGTAGGATCGAGATTTCGTAACAATATTATCGGGCATCCAAGTTTGAGTCGAAGACGATGAGGTGGCAAACCACTTACAGTTATTGAGTTCAAGAATTCTATTGGATAGAAATTGCTCGTATCGTCTTGTGCTTCGTCAAAACTATAGTAAACCTTTTCTTCTCCACAGAATCTGTTGATCAACTCATCATTAATGTCATCGACATTCCGATTTTTGGTTGACAATATCGCCCTAGAAACGATATAATCTGATGCAGCTTCGTTGATTTGCAAAGATGGAAATACTGCATCAATTAAAGCATCCATTGAGTTACGTTCATCGTTGTAGGGAATTGCCATGTCGTCAGGTATGCGAATAAAATTGTTAGCAACCATTTCCTCATTGCCATTGCCAACTCGTAAAAGGAATTCTGAAAACCAAGGATCAGTGGACGCTCTCATATTGATGGTTAATGGTATTTTTTTAATTGCAGACCAAAGAGGTGACATTCGTAGGGTGGAGTCTACAACTTGTGCTTGGGTACCACGACGTACAACAGGCAACACTTGTCTAAAATCACCTCCCATGACAATTATCTTTCCACCAAATGGAAGTCTGTTTCCTATTAGATCTTGTATTGTTCGATCTAGAGCCTCCGGCGCTTGTCTCTTAGCCATCGATGCCTCGTCCCAAATGATTAGTCTTGCATCACGAATTAGTTGAGCAGTTCCACTCTGTTGCTTGATGTTACAAAAGGAGTTATTATCCAAATTGATTGGAATCTTGAATCATGAATGAGCGGTTCTACCCCCTGGCATATTATTAGCTGCATCACCCGATGTAGCTGTTGCAAGAGCGATTAGACCACGAGAACGGACCTCAGCAAGCAAAGCTTTGTACAAAAACGTTTTTCCAGTTCCGCCGGGACCATCAACGAAGAACATACCCAGACAATCATCGTTAAACGTGCCTCATGATTTCGTCAAAAGCGGATTTTTGGTCCAAATTCAGAGAGCCTCGTGCTTGTAGGTGTTCATCTTCTACGATAATAGAATACTCTTCTTGTACCTCACGAGAACCTACATCTTCTAAATTGGAATTTGGATTTACCGGTGGAAGATCAAAATCATTCAAATCCTTACCCATCGATTGTAGCAATACCATGATGTCAGTAAGGACCATATCCTAGACTCGTTGAAGATTGCCATATTGTCGCACATAGTCTTCAGAAAATGAATCATAGTGCTCATTCCATAACTTGCGAACATCTCCTGGCTCACAGTAAATCAAAATAGTCGCAAATAGCCTTCGAAGGGCACTTGGAAATTGAAAGAGGGAGGCCTCTGCAAGACATTGAGATAGATTATTATCATCCTCTATTAAACCTCTCTCTAGAGCAGCTTTTCGAAAAGTTGGGTGTAACAACCCGTTAGCTGTGCGAAGATCTTCAAATGATGTAGCCCCGGTGATATGAGACAAAAGTAGACGTAGATAGAACCGCTCTCCTCCAGATGGATTAACAGACACCAATCGTCTTTGCATTGTTCCTCTCTGACGAGGATTCCATTAGCGTGAACTGTTTTGCCATGTATACAGCTTAGGAAAATCTTTATACAAGTAACTTCTGGCAGTAATATCAACTCTATTCCTGTGAAAAAAGGCAGTCAACATTGATCTCTTTTGTCTCTCACTGTCAACGTCTGTCATTACATCGTTTTCTGAAAATCTGACAAGCTGTTGATTTGGAAGATGGATTTGCAAGGAAATTACAGAAGGTTGGATATGAGAGAGTCTAAAACTGAAAATTCTCCATATTGCCTCGGGAGGAGAGACATATCGCGCATCCTGAAACCTCTTTATCTCGTTAATAACACCCCCATCTCCATCCGGATCGATGGTCACAGCCTGCCTATCATGACCCTTGTAAATATACTTGAAAAGATATTTAACATATATTACACTGCAGCAAGCCTCAACATTGATGTGACAGTTGAACATCATTAGGAGTTTTGGGTTATACGGGACCACCCATCGATTATTAAGGGTACTTCCTCGTACATGTACTTGCATTCTGTTATTTCTCCTACGATACACTGGGTATGAGTCTTCCGGATGTGTCGTGATATCACTGAATTGCCTGGGATATCTGAAACGACATTGTTTTGGCTCACCCTCCATACAAGGACTGGACGTTCGTAAATCACCACAAGGGCCGTGCATCATGTGTGTTACAACCAGCTGATATAATTGAGGATGTTTTATCGGGTTTGGAATTTCTGCACAAACGGTTTTGTCATATGGTCTGCGTTGGTCATCTTATGTCCAGGCGCCATTATTAAAAGAAAATGTGCATGTGGTAAACCACATTTTTGGAACTCCACAACATACACATATGATTTGACGATGCCGAGAATTTTCTTCGTGAAAAGCTGTTTCTTGAGATCCTCTAATTTGGCATGGAAGACTCTAGCAACCAGATCTGGTCGATCTTGAGCAGTTTGACCGGGCAACAACTCAGTAAGGATTTCAGGCCATCTTGGATTGCACGTCATCGTGAGAAACATATCAGGTTTCCCGTCATCTTGGACTAACGTCATGGCATCCAGATACCGTCGTCGCATGTCACGTGGCCCTCCGATGAAAGATGCAGGCATTACAACCCGTTGTCCAATTCTACATGGTTGAACCTCACCGGCATTGACGCAATCAACGACACCTTGGTATAAATCTGCTCTTATCCTTAACTGGTTTCTTTCAACAAATTCTAATCGTGCAGTCTCGAGCTTGATATAGGTGTCTACTGCAAACTGTTGGAATAATCTGCCACCAAATAGAATCACATTCAGATCTGGTCGAATTTGGAACTTGTAGCAATAGTATTCTCGCATACTAACATTATCCCTACTTGTTCGCTGATTAGACTCTGCGTAGTATTGATAATACAACGTGTGAAAATAATGATATTTTGCTTAATGCAATACTGTCTACGTATATCATAATAATAAAAGTAAAACATAACTAACATACATACATACCTTCTTCATATTCCCCAGTGTTTTGTTCTTCATTAACAATTTCACTGACAGACACTCCATTTCTTGGTATATTGGAGTGCCATCCAGCCTCACCGTTGGGAAAGAACAATGGGTAACCCAATGGATCGTAACAAGAGAAGTATGGTTGGATTTTTTTACTGTAGTTAGATCTCCCATACACAACAATACTTCTCTTGTATGCAGTGATGTTGTCATTGCCTTCAATCCAAATCCCAGCAACCTGTATAGTGGTAGAATTATATATATTTTTTGTAACATATATGTGTATTAGACATAATGTGCGGTTTGTTTTAAACACACCTCAGATGTGGTCGGTCGGTTGTATACCCTCTGATCTACATCGACTGATGTGTTCAAAGTAACTCTATAATTGTCGAGAGGTCCTAGCTCAGCAAGGCTGCGGAATGTTACCGCATATGGGTTTGTAGCAAGAACACGTGTCAATATTTCGACAATGCTTCTATCAAGATTTCGCCATTGGAGTCTATGTGAAAGCTCTGGTTGATCATCATAAAAGTATAATTGTAAGTGCCTCGGTTGTCCATCCCTTGGAACCAGTTGATCAATTCTATGATATATTCCTCCATGTGCACGGAAAGTATATACTCCAGATGTCATATTGGTCGTTGAACCATCAAGTGTGATACCCATTGAAGTAAATGAGAAGTTGGTGTTGTATGCACGTATGTTTTGCCTGAATACTTTGCCTAACTCAGATTGGGAGGTGAAGAGCTCATATAAGTCTTCAGGAATGGGTGAGTAGGCCAACTTTATGTTTCCCTTCATGCATCAAAATCCATCAGATTCGTAAAGTATCCGTTTTGCTGCACAGTAAAGACATGGATTCTGCTCTGGCAAGAGACGATGTTCTGTAGGGACGCCATCATAAACGAAATTGTATTGATCGATGTCATCATCGACTGATGGTGTAGATCGACTACTTCCTTCACCAATTGCTAATCTTCTTATTCTAATTCTCTCCTTGTTTTGTGCATAATATTCCCTATTATATGCTCTTTGTTTTTCTATAAGAATATTTGTAATGAGATATATATTATGAAAGATTACATTATGAAAAATATGTTAGGTGTATTTATGTTTATTATAAATGGTTTACATACCTTTTTGTATATTGACATGCACTTGAGAGACACTATAAGTTATTGATGATATGCTATTGACTTGAGTAGAAGGTTCATCACCTATAAATTGAAATGCTAAGTTGTTATTGATCAACATAGTTTATAATACGTTCAATAATGCTATTATAATGTAGTGTTCTTAGCATCTAACTTTTCATGGGTCCTATCGGTTCTCAATTCATTTAGAATTTGATGATAGGATTTTTCAATATCACGATTGTGTCTTGGTATAGTATCATAGATATTTGTTATATTCTTTACACATAAGGTCTTTTAATTTGTAATCACTATTTTTGGCATAATTTTGGTAAAATATTTAAGAATGTACCTGATGACACCATTTCTGAAGGTTCAGTATTGATATGAGTCGTTTCTACTTCACCCATATTTCTTGCAAGGATGTCATCGTAAGCGAAATTGTATTGATCGATGTCATCACCGATTGATGATACGATATTCATTAGATTAGAGGCCCCAACATGTACCGATGGAGTAGATCGACTACTTCCTTCACCATATGCTAGTCTTCTTATTTTCATCCTCTCCTTGTTTCGTGCATAATATTCTCTATTATATGCTCTTTGTTTTTCTGTAACAATATTTGTAATGAGATGTACCTTATCAATGATTAGATCATGAAAAATATGTTAACTGTATTTATGTTTTTTTATAAATGGTCCACATACCTTTTTGTATATCCACATGCATTTGAGAGACATTATAAGTACTTGATGATATGCTATTGACCCGAGTAGAAGGCTCGACATCTATAAATTTAAATGCCAAATTGTTATTCATTTTGTACACAATTTACAATATATTTAAGAACGGTATTATTATGAAGTGTTGTTACGGTGGAAGTTTTCATTGTTCCCCTGTATGCTCAGTTCATTTGGAATTGCATTTAAATCCAGATTCTGAAGCACTATGTGTTGTCTTTATTGTTTTTGATATATTGAGCATGGTCATGCACAAGCTTCAAAGGCTGATATAATTTTGAGTTTTTGCATACAAAATATAAATTTCTGACTACTTCTTTCTTATAATATGCGTTTTGTGATAACATCTTAAAGCATACGTTATGTTAATCATTATGTTTGATTATAAAAATAGTAAAAACTTAATGGTGAATATACAACAACAAGAAGTGGCTGGTTAGTCCTTTATTAAACATGCCCTAAGAACGGGCAGGAAATTACAATGGAAGGCATGAGAGATACACATGCATATAGTAGATTAAGTATGACACTGAGAAGACAAAAGTACCTGAATTCTAGCTGCTCCACCTGAATTTTAGCTCCTCCACCTGAATTTTAGCTCCTTCTCAATAAGTGCTAACACGTGGAATGCAGGTGACAGTGGTAAACTCGTATGAAGCAACCTATGCACATAAACATTGATCAGGTATTTGCAAAATAATTGGTAATAAGTAATATACATTACTTACTAAATCATCAGGCTTGAAGATGGAAGACTGTCTTAAAGGGCAAATCTAACTTAATTAATGCTCTAACTTAACAAATAACCAGTGATGTAACTGTTGGTTTTTTTTATTAATGTTGGTCAGGTATCACTGGTTTTTTTTATTAACTTAACAAATAACTGTGTTTTTTTTTATTAATGGAGACCACATTAATTCACAAACTATTTTCATAAGCATTCAAAACCTATTTAAGGGAGACTGGTTCTTGTTTTGAAAAATCCCTAAACCATACAACAAAAAACAATTAATTGTCTAAATTGATATATTCTACGAAATAAACCAAAAGAAATAATACTAACCAATCAATCTATTAGCACAGGAAAAAAATGGCATTCCTCATAGTTCATTCATGGTGCAACAACAAAACAATGTATAAAATTTGTATCTACATATTTTTTATGTATGGAAGAAAACCCACATCAAGAAAATACATATATACATATAAGAAATTGAAATAGAAGAAATTGTAAGCACAAAGAGGCTAATCTTATTTAGGATAGACTGGGATTGACTGAAGGAAAGATTAAAGCTGCAGAAAAGAACTCACATTTATTGCATCATGTATAAATATATCAGTGCTTACTTACAACTTACTTAACTTTACAATCTTGTATGATTAAAAACTAAATGGGATGACTTAATGATGCAACTTTATGCACATGGTAAAAACACATGTCATTATGATAAATAAATAAATAAAAAACATATAACCAGATATGTATAATGTAACATCATATAAAAGTTAATCAAATATAGCTCAAGTAAAATAACAGTTGACAATTTACAATGCCAGTATGCCACAAGACGTTGTAAACAAATTATCAGTTAACCATCTATAAGTTTAAAGGTTCCATATAATAGCAAAACAATATAGCATAACATTTCAAGAGTTGCATCATATAGGGGTAGTTAAAAGGAATGGTGTCCGCCCAGAGGTCAGTTTAGCGCCAATCAATTGCCGCATATCACGCCATGAAAATCTTTGATTCCATTGGATTGTATTGATCTTTATTGCAACTCATGTAACTATATATCCCCATATATACTTATGTGTTGATCCAGCTCTCCTAAGACCTGATGAAATGATAATGATCCTGAATCTTTACTTAGTGAATAGGTTTTACTTCTGTTATAGCTTGAGGAATTATCACTGAGTCTGTTCAGTGTTATTCCATGTTACTTATGCTGTAACTTATTTTTATACTAATCAGGATCAGGATCAGGAGACAAACGAGTCTGTTCTGCCGTCTACTGATCCTGTCCACTGAAGTAAAGACCTTCTGAAGACATCAAGATCATACTCAAAGAACCATCAGCGACGTCGAAGAATTAGTTGATGACAGGAACAACATGCTCGTGATCTGAAGACGGAACTCAGTGATAGCAGGCTGCTCAATATCGTATGACATCCTGAAGATTCATCAGGATACAAGTGACCCTGAACAACATCAGTTTCAGGACTCTACTCACTGATCAGTATCCTGATCCTGAAGGATTAGTGTAATGTCTTAGTCTAATGCACAAAAGGATTATCCGCCTTTACTGACACAAAAGTGCACAAGGACAGTCTCTTTACTGTTCCCTCCGTACTTATCAGACCTCAAGGCAACTGTTTACACACTTCCTCTTTTGCACACCATGCAAAGAGTATTTGTTTATAGTAAATAGTACAAAGGACCACTTACATTGTGACACGTACACAAAAGTGAGTCTGCATGCATTTAATGCATTGGGTATAAATAGGACTTGAAGAGATGTTCTCCATACTTCTTCTTCAACCTAAAAAATATCATAATCCTTTCTTTCTTATTCCCTCTATCTTCTTTCTTTTCTTCATCTTCTCACTTTAGTGCATAGTGAAAGAAAGCTTAGATTGTTTAGTTTAGACTTATTGTCTTTTCTACTTCCGCAACAATCTGTAAATTCATATTGTTAATATAACAAGAATTTAAAAGTGAAATTTTGTGTGATTATATTCAACCCCCCCCCCTTCTATAATCCCATACACTATCCTTACTTGAAGGTCACCTCATTGGGACCAACAAGTGGTATCAGAGCAGATACAAGCTCTCATTTTCTTCTCTTAGAAAAATCTTGTGATCCTCTCTCAAATTCCATGGCTCTTCAAGCTAAGGATAACTACTTTGATACCGGCTCTGCTGGAAAGCCTCCTAGGTTTAACAAAGACAACTTCTCTCTTTGGAAAACCAGGATGGAACTTTTCCTTTCTGGTTCTGATCCCCAGATTCCATACTTTCTGGAAAATGGACCACATGTGCCTACACAAACCGTCCACCCTATTCCTGCTGCAGGTGGCCAACCAGCTATACCTGAAAGGGAACTGGTAAAGCCTGTGACTGACTGGAATGACGAAGACAGACGTCTGGTTAATATTGACACTAAGGCTAGGTCTCTCATTGCCATGTCACTCCCTGACGACGTATTCCATTCTGTCTGTCACCTTCGCTCTGCTAAAGAGATATGGGACACCCTATGAAGGTACTGCTGTTCTCATGGAATCAAGGAAGATTTTCTTGGTTCGTCAGTATGAAAGCTTTATTCATCAGAAGGATGAAACTCTCTCCTAACTACATCAGAGATTCAACTGTCTTCTGATTGATCTGAAGACTATCGGTACTACCTATTCTAACTCTGAGGTGGTTACCAAGTTCATGGAAGCTCTTCCTGAACATTGGGAAATCTACACCTCCTGCTTAACTATGTCAAAAGACATAAAGACACTCTCACTAAGTGAGTTGTACGGTATTCTTCTTAACCGTGAACAACAGAAGAAACTGAAAAAGAATCTCATAAGAGATACTAAAGATACCAAAAGTAACTCTGTTGCATTGGTCTCTGATTCAGTTCCTACTGTTACTACTCCTTCTTCAGTAACTATTACTGAATTAGAATCCTCTGACTCTGACATGTCAGAAGATCCTGAATTCAATGAATCTCTTGCTTTATTAACTAGATCTTTTAAGAAGTTTGCCAAAAAGGGAAACTTCCATAAAAAGAAACACCTTACTATTACTGACAAGCCTAAATCAGACCCTGTTGATAAGGCTACTACTATCTGCTACAACTGTCAGGGCAAAGGACACTTTGCTAATGATTGCAGGTACAGAAAAAGTCAATTTGCTCCCTCCTCTGCCAAATCTTCTTCTAAGAACCCCAAATACCAGCGCCTGAAAGAAAAATACAAGAAGATGAAAATTCAGCGCAAGGGTAAAGGTCTTATCGCAGAAGACTGTGATTGGGATGATGTCTCCTCTGATGACTCATCTGATGAGGAAGATACTCAAGTGGCACTGATGGCCATTATTGAGGAACCTACCTTAGCTCTCATGGCTAAGATAGAAGAGGTCCCTGAAGAGGTTCCTACTCAGACTCCTGAAGCTTCTTCTTCCACAACTCCTAAAGCTTCCACCTCTGCAACTGATTCTCCCAGTCAGGTACCTATTCCTCTTGTCCCTTTGAAAGCTTAACTCAGCTGGACCTGGTTACTCTTGATCTCTACAAAGCCCTGAATGGTAAAACCTCTGCTGAAAAAATGAACATTGATCTTCGTGATCAACTCAGAGAATGCCAAGAAAAAATAAAACAACTTACCATTCTGGAAGAAAACTATAAAGACCAGGTCACTGTTAATAAAACTCTTTGTATTGAAAGAGAAACTGCTCTTGCTGCCAAAGAAAGAGCCCTAGCTGAGTTAAATGCTGAAAAAGTCACCATCAAAGGATGGAGTGACGCCTCTGAAAAGGTTGATGAAATATTAGCCTCAGGAAGAAATGTTAAAAACAAAAGGGGTCTTGGATATACTAGTGGAGGAACTAGATCTGATTGTTCCATGCTCAAATTTGGAAAATTTGTTTCTTCCATCCCTGATCCTAATGCTCCTGAAAACATCCCTTCTTCTTCTAACACACACTCTGAAGGTGCTCCTAAGAGCAAAAAGAACACAGTTAAGGAAAAATCCAAAACTGTAACACCTTCAAAGACCAAGAGTCCTAAACCCAAGAACAAAGTTCTGGGTGGTGGTCCTTCAGTCTCAGGATCAAAATCTTTTTCCCAAAATCCTGTTCCCAGACTGAAGATTGACCTGAAGCAAAAGACTCAGGAGAAGAAACCAATTCCTCCTCTGTCCAATGCTAAAGGCATACTTGGTACTGGTCCCGCTCATCTGAAGTTCAAAGACTTCCTGGACTCCACTAAACGCTTTCAATATCGCAAATGTTATCACTGTGGATTAAATGACCATATTGCGAGTAAGTGTCCTGATGCTACCAAAACTGAAAAATCAGCTAAGGTAAAGAAAAATCCTAAGACTGATAACTCAGTCAAAGGAAAGAAGGTTGTCAAGACTGTCTCTTCAGTTAAGACTCCAGCCTCAAGAACTGATAAATCAGTTAAGGCTGCCACTGACTCCACCAGTCCTACTGATACTTCTGGATCCATAGTTCTATGGGTACCAAGAAAAACTTAAACTCTAAATTTTACAGGATAAGGGCATCTGGTATCTGGACAGTGGATGCTCTCGACATATGACTGGTTCTAAATCTGTCCTCTCTAACTACCGTGAAGAAAGAGGTCCTGCTGTGACCTTTGGTGGAAACGGTAAAGGCCAAACCCGAGGGTATGGCACACTGACCAACGGAGTAACTACGTTCAAAAGAGTTGCTTATGTTGAAGGCCTGATGCATAATCTTCTGAGCATCAGTCAACTGTGTGATAAGAATCACAAAGTCTCCTTCTCAAAGAAGAAGTGCAAAGTCAAGAACAGACGTAAGGAAGTTATTCTCACTGGAGTGAGACATGCTGATATCTACATCATCAACATGAATACTTCCACTGACAACTTCTGCTTTGTATCTCGTGCTTCATCTGATACAAATTGGCTTTGGCACAAGCGTCTTTCTCATCTCAACTTCAAGTCGATAAATCAACTCTGCATCAACAACCTAGTTGTTGGTCTTCCTGACTTTCGCTATACAAAGGTATCCCTTTGTTCAGCATGTGAAAAAGGAAAACAGACCAGGGCTAGCTTCAAGTCCAAGCAGATTTCCTCCATCAGCTCTCCTCTACAACTTCTCCACATGGATCTCTATGGACCAGTCAACGTCCAATCCATTGCTGGAAAGAAATATACTCTGGTAATCGTTGATGAATATTCCAGATATAATTGGGTGTTCTTTCTTCGATCCAAGAGTGATGCTCCTGAAGAAATCATTCTGTTCGTCAGGAAGATGGAAAGACTCAACAACCTTACTGTTCGATCAATCAGGAGTGACCACGGAACTGAATTCAAAAACTGTACCCTGGAAACCTTCTTCGATCAGAAAGGTATCTCTCAGAACTTCTCATCTGTGAGAACTCCTCAGCAAAATGGTGTTGCTGAAAGACGAAACAGAACCCTGATTGAAGCTGCACGATCTATGTTGAGTGAAGCCAACCTTGCCACTCAATTCTGGGCAGAAGCTGTTAACACAGCTTGCTATACTCAGAACAGATCTCTGATAGTAAAGCGCTTCAGAAGAACTCCTTACGAACTCTTTCGTAACAGGAAACCCTCAATCGAACATCTCCATATCTTTGGTTGTGTCTGCTACATCCTGAACAACAAAGATAATCTTGGGAAGTTCGATTCCAAGTCTGATGATGGAATCTTCCTTGGATACTCCTCTATCTCTAAAACCTACCGTGTATTCAACAAACGAAGACAAGCCATAGAGGAAACGATTCATGTCAAGTTTGATGAATCAGGTCCTACCTTTCCTCACCCTCATGAAAATTCTGAGATAAATCAGTGGGCTGACTCTTTCTTTCAAGTCCCTAAACCTCCCATTGTTGATCCAACTCCTCAAAACCTTCCTGATGGTTTTGAAGAAGATCCTCCCATACCACCCACTGAAATACTTACTCCACCACTGATAAATGCCACTCCAATTACCCAAATCACACCAACTGAACCTGATCAACCCACTAACAGTGAAGACTTTTCTCAAACCACTGTTAGTGAGCCTACACCTACTAATCTTCTCCCTGATCCATCAGTAAATGAAGCTTCCACTTCAGGACAGGTGTATCAGCCACCTGCTCTTCGATGGACCAAGGATCATCCTATTGATCAAGTTCTTGGTAATCCCTCCTCTGGCATTAAAACTCGACGTCAATCTGGTAACGTCTGTCTTTATGTTAATTTCGTCTCTGAAAATGAACCTAAAGAAATAGATGATGCCTTGCGTGATCCTGCCTGGGTCTCAGCCATGCAGGAAGAGCTAGCAGAGTTCATCAGAAACAATGTCTGGCTTCTCGTCCCTAGGCCTCGAAAACGTACTATCATTGGTTCCAAGTGGATTTTTCGAAATAAACTTGATGAGATCGGTACGATTATTCGAAACAAGGCTCGCCTTGTGGCTCAGGGATACAGGCAGGAAGAGGCCATTGATTACGATGAAACCTTTGCTCCTGTGGCTCGGATCGAAGCAATTCGACTTTTCCTAGCCTTCGCAGCACATATGAACTTCAAGGTTTATCAGATGGACATCAAAAATGCCTTTCTGAATGGAAAACTCAATGAAGAAGTATATGTGGCTCAGCCTCCTGGCTTTGTAGATCCTAAATTCCCTGATCACGTCTACAAGTTAAACAAGGCTCTCTATGGGTTAAAACAGGCTCCTCGTGCCTGGTATGATACCCTTTCAACCTTTCTTCTCTCTAAAGGTTTTGTTCGTGGTAAGATCGATAGCACTTTATTTCTAAAGAAATATCCTAAGCATTTCCTTCTTGTCCAGATATATGTCGATGACATTATCTTTGGATCCACAAATCCCAAACTCTGCGAAAAGTTTGAGTCGCTCATGAAATCTGAATATAAAATGTCTATGATGGGTGAACTAACATTCTTTTTAGGACTTCAGATCAAGCAATCTGAAAAGGGAATCTTTATCAATCAAGGTAAATATGTACATGAGATGCTAAAGAAATTTGATCTCACATCCTGTACACCGATGAAGACTCCAATGGCTCCTCCTCTGTCACTTGACAAGGATTCCAATGGGAAACCTGTTGATGTGACTCTCTACAGAGGAATGATTGGCTCTCTGCTGTATCTCACAGCTAGTCGCCCTGATATCATGTATTCTACATGTTTATGTGCTCGTTATCAGGCTGAACCCAAAGAATCCCATCTGATCGCTGTAAAGCGGATCTTCAGATATCTGAAGGGAACTCCTAATCTGGGTCTTTGGTACTCCAAGGACTCAGGGTTCGATCTAACAGCTTATTCTGATAGTGACTTTGCAGGATGTAAGATCGACAAGAAAAGCACCACTGGTGGGTGTCACCTGCTAGGTGGCAAGTTGGTGAGTTGGACTAGCAAGAAACAGAACTCTGTGTCCACATCAACTGCTGAAGCTGAATATGTTGCAGCAGGAATCTGTTGTGCTCAAGTCCTGTGGCTGAGAAATCAACTTCAGGACTATGACATACAACTTTCTAAAATTCCTATCTACTGTGACAACACTTTAGCAATCGCCCTCGCTAATAATCCTGTCTTACACTCCAAGACAAAGCACATTGAAGTGAGATATCACTTCATCAGGGATCATGTGATGAATGGTGATATTGAACTCCATTTTGTCCCTACTGAATATCAGCTTGCTGACCTCTTTACCAAACCACTGGATGTAACGCGTTTCAATATGCTCATTAGTGAACTTGGGATGTTAAATCCTGATGATTGAAGTTTATCAGGACAAACAGTTGTTAAATCTTATAGAATAACTATTCTCAGGACTCTTTCCTTAACAACTCCTGAACAAACTCTCATCAGAGGATGACTCTATTCAGTACTTACAAAATCTTTGTTCAAAATCCGAATACTGATGATTCTCAGGTAAGTATCTCTGCTCCTGAAACCTTATCGCATTTAATGTGATAAGAGGATTTTCCCAAAACAGTACTTATCTGATAAGTACTCTAATTCCAAGAAAACAATTCTTTCATCAAAATGGAATTATCCTCTGAAAAGGTGGTTTTTAAGTTTTCGAATAAAACAAACTTTTCATCTGCACTGACACGTAATGGGACGTTTCCTGTTCCCCACGACGTGTGTCAGGCGCATGAACGCGCGTAGAACTTCCTTTTTCATCATTACGTTTGAATTTAGCCGCCCTTTTCTCTCTCATCCATTTTCTCTCTCCTACCACGAGGTATAAAAACCTCACTCGTACTCCATTTTTCTCTTTACGCTTACAATTCTCTCTCAAAGAACTCAAGCAAGAAAAGCTACTACGCTCTAATCTGCATTCTCAAGAACACCAAGAACACACACTTACCACCTTCTTAACAAGATCAACGTAAGTTTCTTTATGTTCTTTGTTCTTTCCACAATCTAAGTTGGTTTTCTTCTCTAATAACAACTTATTTTGATAAACGTTTTTCCAAAAACCCTAAGATCACTTCGTTTGATCTTAGTTTTCCCAAAATCCTCTAAGATTTTTGTTAAAACAGTTTATATGGTTTTTCTTATTTCTTTTAAGAACAATCATAAACTCCTATTTTGATATATCTTCATCAAAATAGAAGTTCTCTTTAATACCAAAACACATTCCTTTTGTGTATTTTGGTATCTAATCCATTCCACGTATAAAGGATTTCACCACTTTTATGAACATATTCTGTGTTCATTGAAAAGTGAAGAAAAATGCATATTTTGGATCCTTAATCATCCACATATGTTATTTTTGTTATTAACAGGATGGCTGCTACTACATCCACATCTCTTGACGCTCAGCTCTCCTCTGAGGCAACCACACTCATGACGGCCACCGGAAACCTTCCCATCGTCATTCCCCAGCACGATCTGCAGTTCAAACCCAACAATCTCATTGGGCAATTCGACCTACCAGCAAACAAGGCGTATCTGAAGCCTGCCAGGGACTTTCTTCTAAACAGCCCCCTGAAGATGGCTTTCACTCTCAACCCAGCGCCCAACAAACCTCTGCTCCTGCAACTCTGGTCCACCGCTACCACTGCCCAAGAAATGAACTCTAAGGGCAAAATGCACGAAGTAATCAAGTTCCAGATTAAGGACGACATCATTTCTTTTGGCATTGGAACCCTACGGAATGTACTCAACTTTCCCAAGAAGGAGAAATTTCCTCTTCCCCCTTCCTTTGACGATGTCATCTCACTGCTCGACGCAATCGGCTACAAATGGCCTGAGAAGGAAGGTGTTCCTCTCGCCAAGACTGCTGCTACTGTCCACAAGACAGGGCTGAACGCCACGTTCTATTACATATGGAACACGTTCGGTCTCTGTCTGACAGGGAAGACGGGGAGCACAGAGCAATTCCCCACGGTCATCCAGAACATGGTCTACTCTGCTATCAAAAATCGCAAGTTTGACTATGTTCGCTGCATCTGGGATGACATGGTCAAGAAGATCAAGAACAGGACCAGGGTGGTCAACGTCCCCTACACCAGATTCTTCTCTGCCGTCCTGGCACTGCACATGGGTACCAACTACCCAACAGAGGGAAACTTCAACAACTACGCCTTAGGCGTGAAGTTTCTGGACCAGGTTTCTCCGAAATCTGATGACGTTCCTCTTTCTACTGTCCTGGTTGTCCCTGAACCAACAGTAGAAGAGCAACCCACCTCTCCTCCTGCCCAAGGTATGATTTCTTCCCTCTCATCCAAACCATCTTCTTCTCTTTCTATGCATGCTATGTCAGTAGCTAACCCTATACTGACTTCCCCAGCTGCAAACACATCTTTGGCGCCCCTGAAGCGCCCTCCTCCCTCTGGCTCCTCTCCTCCACCTCAGCCAAAGCGCGCCAAATCTAAGGCGCAAAAGAAAAAGAAGGCTCCAGCTGGTAAGAAATATTATATTACCCTGCCTCAACTTTTTAATAAACCTTCCCCTTTATCTAAAACTTCTTCACCTGCAGATACTCCTGTTACTGCTCCTGTTCAACAAGAACCTGAGGTTGTTCATCTCGAACACTCAGAGAATGTGGAGGGTAATCGTTCTGATACCCTCCTAGCCTCAGGTAATACTTTTAAGCAACTTATTGCCGTTTCTTCTTCTATGAAAGCTATTGAGTCTTCTAGTGCTCACTTAGCTACTCTTTTTACAGGTTCTTTAGGAGCAGCCGTTGAAGGGCATCCTCAACTACACCAGGATGACCCCTTCAATGATTTCATCTTCACGGATCCCGAACGACAGCTCAGTGCCGCTGAACTTCGTCGGCAGTCCGCTGAAAGACAACTACAGGAGGCACGCGCAGCACTCCAACAACAGGAGGATGCGCACCAGGCTAGACTCTAGGCTCTGGAGCTAGAGCTTGCATCGGCCAAAGCTGCTGCGACTGCCGCTGAAGCCGCCGCCGCCACTGCCACTGCTGCTGCTGCCGCCGCCACTCCGCCACCAACTGCCGTATCTCTCACGATTCCTTGTCTGGATACCATCCACGACAAGGTTTCCCAAGTGGCCACCTCCTCCAACACCCTTCAGGCATCTGTTGATGACCTGAAGGCCACTGCACTGCCTGCTCTCTCCACCACCATCAACAACAGCACCAACTCTCTCACCACTTTCCAAACAACAGTGGTTCAGAGGTTGGATGCTCAAGAAGCAGGCCTCCGTGCTCTCCAGGAGCAGGTGACTGGCCTCACCAACGCTGTCAACGCCATCACCTCTGCTCCTCCACCTCCTCCATCGTTCACCAGCGTAGACAGGGATATTCTGCACTCCCTGATCTCCTCTTCTTTCATCTCTCGCAAGCTCCAAAACGACATGGCCTCTCTCCTTCAAAGGTATGTTTCAACAGCCGCCTTGACTCAGGCACCTGTTGAGGGGGAGAGACAGCCCCAGCGAGACCATTCCGTTTATTCCCCCTCCACCAACTGGAGAACAAATGAACAGGAGGGAACGAACGAGGATGAGGATGATGAAGATGATGATGATGAAGACGACGCCTTCTTCGTCGAGAAGGTTCCTGCGTCAACGCCCACTCCAGGGCCTGCACACTCTTAGGAGGAGAACCCCGGTGCACCTGGTACGTTATTCCTACCATCCTCTCCCTCATCTTCTGATAACCAACCCATCTCCACTCTTCTGAAATCTAAACCTACACCCGAAACCATCACCCTCGACACCTCCTCTGAAGACTCACCAACAAACAACCTACAAATGGTTATCTACCAACCACCCAAACAACCTACCCCTGAACCAACACCTCAATCTTCTCCTGAACCAACCCCTGAATCTAAAAACCAAACAGACTCTGAATTTCAGGATGTGAACTTTGGTTCTGTCACTGGTGAGATTGTTCGCCTTATGGAAAACAGTCCATCAGAACAAACACGAGCCGAACTTAGCAAAATGACATTCAGAGTAACTCCTTTAAACCCTGAATCCATTCCTTCTAAACCAACCCGCTTTAATCATGAAGCATCTTCCTCCAGAACCCCTGAAATCCGAGCCCCTCCTGAAACCATATGCCTTTCATTAGATGATGAATTCATCTCTGATGACTTCTCTACCCCTGCTTCTTCCCCCAGATCTCCTCCCTCTAATTCTCCTAGATCTGAAAGTGAAAATTACCCTGACACTTCTGCTACTATCGACAGGGATAGGCGTTTAGACGCCGTGATAGAGCGACTCGAGAGTACAAGAGTAAAAATTCCTCTTCGTACCTCTTGGGACTCCGAGTTCGCCTATCTATCGTAGGAGGAGTACGACCTCGTTGTACAGGCTCAGGAGGAGCACAATAAAAAGCAGAAGGAAGCTTTCCTCTCTGCTCAAGCTGCAAAGAAGCTTGCTTTGGACTTCGTTGATGAAGACGAAGAAATAAGTGCAGATCCAATTCTTGCACAGAAGGCTGCCCTGAAGGTCTTCAACAAAAGGACAGAGGAAGAGACGGAGGTAGCAGACAAGGAGCTTGACTGGTGCAGAGACCGACTTCATCTCAGGAAGCATGGTGCCAGAATAACAGGGATCCATCTTCGTCGAAACCGCGGCAAGAAAGGAGTTCCTGGCAAAACCTGGCTCACCGTCAAATGCTCAGGAGTGAAGGACGTCGAGCACACTCTGGACAAGTTGGATCGTTACAACTTGTCAGAGTGGAACGAAATAAGAAGCCTACTTCCAAAAGCCAACAAGAACTACAGGGCTGACGTAGAAGAAGTCATTGATGGACTTATCGCTCGAATCAGAAGAACAACTGAAATACCTGATGTTCTGCTCCAGCCTCCCTCTGCTCTACCAAAACCTCCAGTTCGAAGATCTGCAGGCACCTCAACAAGGAGACCAACTCCTTGCATGCCCAGAACTGTTATCAAGCCTTTGGACCTCTCGATGCTTGATCTTTCCTTCCCTACAGGAGTCTCTCTCTCTGAAGGACAAGTTATCAGAGAACCTGTTCATGGTATTTGTGTGAGCGACAACTCCAAAATCCTACGCTTTCAGCGTTTCAGCGAGCTACACAAAGCACCATATGAACACTTGGTATCAGTTCTCTTCATCGCTCAGAAGGACAAGAAAAACCAAGATAATAAAGAGATCATTCGCACTATCAGAGCTATCCTCGATCATAGAATCGCCTTCAGTGATACTCCTATTCCAATTCAAGTCAAAACTGAAGTAGTTAGCGAAGACTCTGATAGTTAGAATTTTTGTAATTTCCTTTCAGTACTTCATTCATGTACTTATGTATTTTTTTACTCTTGTAACCTTATTAAGATTAATGAAAATGCAATTCAGTGCATTGTACTTTATTCCATCATAGTACTGAAAAAGATCCCTCAAAACAGTAAATGGGACATGTACCTTTATGAGTTCTATTTCCTACTGTTTCATCTAGACTTAGAAATTTTTTTTCTTTCTAGACTTGGACAATTTCTCCATTGTCTTATAATTATCATTTAGGGGGAGATTGTTGATCCAACTCTCCTAAGACCTGATGAAATGATAATGATCCTGAATCTTTACTTAGTGAATAGGTTTTACTTCTGTTATAGCTTGAGGAATTATCACTGAGTTTGTTCAGTGTTATTCCATGTTACTTATGCTGTAACTTATTTTTATACTAATCAGGATCAGGATCAGGAGACAAACGAGTCTGTTCTGCCGTCTACTGATCCTGTCCACTGAAGTAAAGACCTTCTGAAGACATCAAGATCATACTCAAAGAACCATCGTCGACGTCGAAGAATTAGCTGATGACAGGAACAGCATGCTCGTGATCTGAAGACGGAACTCAATGATAGCAGGCTGCTCAATATCGTATGACATCCTGAAGATTCATCAGGATACAAGTGACCCTGAACAGCATCAGTTTCAGGACTCTACTCACTGATCAGTATCCTGATCCTGAAGGATTAGTGTAATGTCTTAGTCTAATGCACAAAAGGATTATCCGCCTTTACTGACACAAAAGTACATAAGGACAGTCTCTTTACTGTTCCCTCCGTACTTATCAGACCTCAAGGCAACTGTTTACACACTTCCTCTTTTGCACACCATGCAAAGAGTATTTGTTTATAGTAAATAGTACAAATGACCACTTACATTGTGACACGTACACAAAAGTGAGTCTGCATGCATTTAATGCATTGGGTATAAATAGGACTTGAAGAGATGTTCTCCATACTTCTTCTTCAACCTAAAAAATATCCTAATCCTTTCTTTCTTATTCCCTGTATCTTCTTTCTTTTCTTCATCTTCTCACTTTAGTGCATAGTGAAAGAAAGCTTAGATTGTTTAGTTTAGACTTATTGTCTTTTCTACTTCCGCAACAATCTTTAAATTCATATTGTTAATATAACAAGAATTTCAAAGTGAAATTTTGTGTGATTATATTCAACCCCCCCTTCTATAATCCCATACACTATCCTTACTTGAAGGTCACCTCATTGGGACCAACATTATGCACATCGCGTATCATGAAAATGGTGTTAGATTTGATTCCATTGTGTTGTATTGATCTTCATTGTGGCCCATGTAACCATATGTCCCCGTATACATTAATATGTATGTACATAATTGAAGCCCCAGTATGAAACAGGGTTCATGGTATAGCCCCTGAAATTTTTTCTAAGAACAAGCCGTTAATGAGACTTGCAGACTTAGGGCTTGCTAACAAGGCTTGTTTGAAGCTCTTCAAAGCAATTTCAGAATGGTTTTAAGACCTAATGTTCGAAATTGAACAACATACCTACTCGAAATTGAATAATTAAGACCTAATGTTCGAAATTGAACAACATACCTACTCGAAATTGAATAATTAAGACCTAATGTTCGAAACTGAACAACATACCTACTCGAAATTGAATAATTAAGACCTAATGTTCGAAATTGAAGCTCTTCAAAGCAATTTCAGAATCGTTTTAAGACCTAATGTTCGAAATTGAACAACATACCTTTTCGAAATTGAAGGAATTGAAGAACGTACCTTTTCGAAATTGAAGGAATTTGGAGCAATTTGGGAAGGAAGACATGGATTTGTGAGAAGCAGCTACTAATTTGAAGGAAGACAATCGAACCTGAAAGAAGAAGAAGAAGACGTGGGTTTGCAGTTGTGAGAAGTTTTCTTGAAAACAGTTAATGAATTCCTTTTAATATATAGTATAGATTAGGTAACAGTTGGAATCAAGTCACGCACCACATTTGCTATTGTTGTATTTATACAACTAACGTCATGTTCTCAAATTCATAGAGAAGAAAAAAAAAGAAATAGATAGGAGGAAAGAGAGGATGTGAAATAAAGGAAAGAAAAATGTTATAATTTGTATTCTTGAAATGGAAAAAAAGATTTCTCTATATGCTCATATTGAACATGAGAGAAAATAAAGGAAATATGTCAATATACAAATCTACGATTTAAAATATATCTTTTTATTAGAGAAAAGTCTAAAAAAACCAAACGAACTAATACCATTTTGAATGGTTAAGTCCCTAAACAATTTTTTGAACAAAAAAACCATTAAACTTTCTCATTTTGAATGATTAAGTCACTAAACTTTTTTTGAATAAAAAAACTAGGAGTAAGCATCGGAACCAAGTACCCGCCTTTAAAACTGGAACCGCCGGTTTCGAAACCAGAACCGACGTGATGGGTTCCGGTTCCTAAAATGCGGAACCGACGTGATGGGTTCTGGTTCCGCCAACTAATCTATTAAATTACAATAAAAAATGGGTTCTAATTGGCATGCAGGCCTCCCATACCATAACGAATAAAATTAAAGCAACCAAATAATTTATAACAATCCACAAGGTCTAAGGGCTCAGCTAGGCAACAACATATAATACAATACACGTATGTATATATATATATATATATATATTAAAATTAACAACTTGCACCTTTTCTTGATGAAAAAGTGAAACTGGGTTTTATCCGAAAAATTGTAAATTTAAAGCTAAAATTACAATTAATTCAAAACTATTAATTTATTTTCTATTAGGTAACATAACTGATTTAAGCAAACCATTACCTAAAAAAAATTAATTCAGGTCAAAAACCCTAAAAACCAATAAACCTTTTTGGGCCATAATTTTGATTCCAAAATTTATAGGTTTGGGCCCATTACCAAAATTGAACTTTCTAGTCCCGAAAAAGAATTGGAGTAAACCCAAAAGGCCGAAAACAGCCGAGGGTCGAAACCCTAGTTCGCCACTGACGAGCTCGCCGTCGACCGACAATGCCGTCGGCGATCGACCCAACGTATGGCCACGGGCCGCCATTGCTTCGGCCACGGCTTGCCACAGCTCGGCCAAGGCCTGCTCCATGGCTCGACCACAGCTTGCCCATGGCCTACTACTGCAGCTTGGCCACGGCCTGCTGTGGTTCGGCCATGGCCCAGCCAAAACTCGGCTGAAGATCTACCGTCATTCCATCGGTAATCGGCAGTCACTTTTTTTCGAGATGGTTTTTCGATTTTTCTTGATTTGATTAAAATTTTAAATAAACTAGTAAAACTAAACCTTTATATGAAAAATCCAATAAAAAACAAAACTTGTTTTACAAGAAAACCCTTTTTCATCAAGACACAATGAACAAATTGTTTCGTATCGAATATAGAAGTGGCTCTAATACCATTTTAGAGATTTTTCGATACAATAAATATAAAACATATATCAATAAGCACAGCAGAATTAAACTGAAAATTCCCAACAATAGATCTCATATAAAATTCGAATACAGATACAATTAAGAAAAGGATTAGGGATACCTTTATACGATCGAATCAAGATTCTTGGAATGGTATCGGGATTTACACCACTACTGCACCACCGTGAAATCTGACTGCTAGACCGTCTTAAGAGATTACCCGAACAAATGCGAACCATATAGATTTACGCGTGTATGTGTGTATCGATCACAAACCGAAAAAAATTCGGTTTGTGTGTGTGTTCTTCGATCAACGAAGAGGATAGAGAGAAAGAGGAGAGGATTTTTGGAGGTGAGTTTTCTTTTCTTGTATGACAAGAAAAACCTTAGGGTTATATACATTTCTAACAAGGTTAAAGTCCAAGCCCGTTTAATTAAAAGTCTGATTACTTTTAGGATTTTAATTAAACCTATTAAACCCTTTTAATTAATAAAGTATTAAACTAAAACCTTCTAATTAAATAATTTGACTATAAAATATTTATCTAATATTTTATTATTTTAATTAAAATTTAATAATTTCTAATTATAATTTTTATCGAATTGACATTTTTACCCTTGTTTAAATTGACATTCTTCTTCATCATCATCAACATCCCAACTCAATTATCTTCTTCATCAACAGCAGGTAAGGATCTCACAAAATTAGCTCTCTTATCCTCTTGTTGTTTAAGTTTGGGAACTCTATAGTGTTGGGTGCAAAATCGGATTGTATCCGAGATCACAAGATTGTGCTAAAAGTGAAGACAAAGGCAAAGTCAATTTGGTCAAAGAAGTCAAACCTTGCTTTATAGTTTTAGTCCTTTTATATGTACTTTGTAATAGATTTGTAATAATAGGGTAGTTTGTGTAATTCTTGTAAACCTTGAGGGTTTAGATGTTTGGGTATAAATACCCAAAGTGAGTTAGTTTGGTAGGTGTGACATGCATACGTGCTTTATGGTGTAAAGAGAGTGATTGAGAGAGTTATTGTTCTTAAGTGTGTGTGTTCTTGGTGTTTTAGTGTGTGTAAACTTTGATCCAAGAATTAATGACATATGGCTTCCTGAATCATTCTCTACTTGTTGCATGTTGATTAGAACTTGAATCTGGAACAACAAGTGGTATCAGAGCTGGAAATTCATTGAATTTGGTATGATTTCTTAAGCTTTTTGTGTTTTTTCAAAAATGGAGGTTTGAGTTTTGATGTTCTTCATTTGATCATGATTTGGATCTGAATTTGATTGTTTGTGGTTAAAATGATGTTTTTACTGTGTTAGGAAGTGATTTTGAGTCAAAATTTGGTGATTTGAGCAGTAATTTTTTGAGTTTTTTTTACCTTCTGCTCGGTTTTTCTTCGTTTTTCCGAATTCTGTTCATATTTTCCGAATTGGAATATTCAAAAATTCCGAATCGGAAAATACCAGTTTTCCGAATCGGATTTTTGAAATTTTCCGAATCGGAATTTTTTTTTTTGGATTTGTATTGTTGTTTTGATCTGATCTTACTCGTTTTCCGACTTGGTATTAGTCAAACTCCGATTCGGAAAACATCATTTTCCGATTCGGAATTTGCCCAAATACCAACTCGAAATTTTTTTCGGAACTCTATCATATCTTGTTTTTCCGATTCGGAAAACCATATTTTCCGATTCGGAAAACTGAAAAATCCGAATCGGAATATAGTGTTTTCCGAATCGGATTAGTTTAAGCAAAAAAAAAAAAAAAAAAAAGACTTTTCTTTCAATTTCGCAGTCAAAATCAACTTCGCAGTCAAAATCAACTTTCAAATTTTTGAAAAATATTTTTTCTCGGGATTTCGCTATTCACCGGTTGACTTTTCTGTTGACTTTTTGACTTTTGTCACTAACCTTATCTTTGATCAAAAGAAGTGTTCCGATTTGCATACCTCCAGCAGTTCAGAAGAAATCTATCAGTTTCAGTGAATTATCGATCATTTTCAAGTTCTATTCGGTCAAGATGACAGATTCAGATGTTAATCATAGCTTATGGAAGAATTATATGACATACAGTCATCGTGTCTTTGAGCTAAACCAGGAAAATCTAAAGTTGAGTTCTGACAAATCTTTGTTAGAAATGAAGATTGTGGATTTAGAGAAGTTATTACAGAGTGAAAAAGGGCAAGAATCGGAGAATTCAGAATTGTCAAAACAGATAACTGAGCTTCAGCAAACTTTGTCTATATCAAATGCTGAAAAGGCTGATCTTCTTATTAAAGTTACTAATCTTGAAGAGTCACTTTTTAATGAAAGAAGTTTAATTACAAGTTTGAAAATTGATTTGCAAAGTGAGCATGATGAAATGTTAAAACATTCTTTTGGAAATGCTCAAAACTTAAAACTTGTAACTTCTTTGAGGAAAGAAAATGAATGTTTGAAAAAGGAAGTTCATGAATTAAATGAAGATAAGAAAGTTATTGAAAACAAACTTATATCTTCTCATTCGAGAGTGATAGAACTTTCAAACCAAGTAAATGATTTTGAGAAAATCGTGATCATCGAGAGAAGTAACTTTGAGAAAGAAAGACGAGCTTTTGAAGCTAAGATTAATGAACTTTCTTTGAAGATATCAGTTTTTGATGAGCAAAAAGAAAACAAGATTTTCAAAGAGTTTTCTGAATCAACATGTTATGTTAATTGTTGTTATGATGATGATGATTCCAACTCTTATGATGGAATGAATGTTTTTGATTCTCTTGAGTCTTGTACCGATTCTTGTACCAACAAGAAGAATGTTGTGGATAGTGAGTTGATTAAGATTGAAAAGATGTTACAAGATGAAAGAAAGGCTTTTGAAGAAGAAAGAAAGGTTTTTGAGAAAGAGAGAAACTCTTTTGAGTTGAAAAGTGATAAACTTTCGAAGAAGATTTCTGATTTAGAGAGACAGATTGTAAATGAAAGAAAAGATTTTGAGAAAAAGAAGAATGTTTTTGAAAGTAAGAAGAAAGGTTTGAAGAAAAAGAATGTTCGTGTTGAAAGAGATAGATGTGTTGAGTTTGATTTTGAGGAAGAGAGTAAAGGTTTTGAAAAAGAAAGAAAATCTTTTGAAGAAAAGAGTGTTCTGTTTAGGAAGAAGATTGCTAATTTAGAAGTGCAACTTTCGGATGAAAGAAGTGTTTTTAAAAGAAAAGAACACCTTTTAAAGAATGAGATTAAAGGTTTTGAGCAAATGGTTGTTGAGCTTAAGAACAAAACCTTTGAGAGAAGTGATTTTGAAGAGGAAAAGAGGGTTTTTGAGACAGAAGTAAGGAAGCTTACATTAAGATTATCTGAATTGTCGTCTGATATCATGAAAGAACAGATTATGAGTTCTAATCTGAAAAAGAAACTTGATGAAACAGTTGAAGAAAAGAATCTTTTATCTTCAATGGTGAAAGATCTTGAAGATATTGTTTTTAAAGTTCATTTGAATGAACCAAAGAGTCCCGATGTTATAGTACAATCACCATATGTTGATTATGTTGATTCTGTGTGTTCATTCAAAACTGCTCCAAGTTCTCTTCATGCAGGTGTTTCTTCAACAAATTGTTTCACTCCAAAGAATCAGATTCGTACTTCTAATCTTTTCTATGATCATCAGATTGATGGTTTAGGTAAAAATCATTCGAAGAAATGTAAGTTTGTTTGGAGAGTTAAAGGGTCTACACCAAAAGTAGATAAACCAAAGTTATTTGTTCCTAAACAAAATGTTCAAAAGAACAATGTTTTTAAAGCTAAATCTTTTGCTAAATCTGATCCAATTTACTCTGTAAATCATATGATCAGATTATCTCAAAAGAAAATATGTTGTTCTTACTGTGGAACAAATAAGTTTGTTCGAAAAGAAAAGTCGGAAAGTTGGTATGGTACTTATAGTATTCCAAATTATAAACCAACTTCTTTTACCAAAAGAGGATCCACTTTCAAGTGGATACCAAAATCTGTATGATTTTGTTTTTGCAGGTCCCCGTATCTTTAATGCATTATTCAAGGGGGAGTGTCTGCAAATCAAGTGGTTCCTACATAAATCAGTTTAGGACCCGTTCCTCAATGTGCAAGTGGCTCTTGAATACATTAGTTCAAGACCCGGTCTTCAACGGTCTTCAATGGTTCTCAAGGTATTATTCTTACTTTGAGGGAGAATTTTAAGTAAATGTTTGATTATCCATTTGAGGGGGAGTACATAAAAGAGATATTATTTTTAGGGGGAGTGTTATAATAAGCTTTAATGCTTACATATTTGAAAGATGAACAACTTTCAGGTATGAAAAATGTTTTTAAATGTTCAAACTCACTTCTCGATTCTCAAATGATTTTTTCGAATTAGAAGTGTGATTTTAAATGTTTTCATATCATGATGAATTGACGGATATTTTCTAACCGTGTGTTTCCAAAGATTAATACTTGCGTATTATCTTTTCATATACTTTTCAAGTATTCATACACACCGGTTTAGCTTCTTTTGTCTTGTTATTACCACGTCTCTATATGCTCATATTATTCGGTGGTAATACGCTCGTTTGATATTTCCTCATTGTGCTTCATTGTTTATTTGATCAGATACGTTCTTCATTGCTATATCTATATCTTGATCGTATAGATAACATTCATTCATTTTGTGTACACCAAAATTTTTCAAGAATATATCTCACATCATATGATGAATCAGTTTTCTCAAACAAGTTTATATCATTCATGTTCTTCATTTCATATACTTGTTTGAAGAAATTCTTATGCTCCTATATTGTTTATATATATTTGTTCGAGCATATTTCATATTGGCTCATTGATTCACCCGATGAATCATTGTACTTTCATGTTTAGGAAACTTATTTCTCGGGATGTGTGAGCTTAATAGAACTTCTATGGATTTCCAGAACCGGCAATCCTACCCAAGAAGTTATCCTTGAGAAATGAGTGAGGGGTCTACATCAAAGAGTGGGGGAGATAACTCAGGTGGTCGAGTTATTCTCATAGTGATTGAGCGGAAAAATGTTATATGAGAGATTGGTTAGACGTGAGGTTTTTTAAAAAGAATTGGAGGGTGTGAGAACAGAGTTAAAAGAAAAATAAAACTCTGCACCAACCTTTTCTAAGCCGGGTAACCACATAATCTATTGGTTCACATTCTTTGGTGACCGATATTGAAACAAGGCAAAGCCCAATGCCGACTCTCGTTTTTACCCCACTAGCTACTCATTTCCTTCTTAACAAGGAGATGTTTCATTTCATCACGGGGACGCAGCACATAATCTATCAGGTTTTCATTTGGAAAATCGATATTGAAACAGAAGGAAGCTGCCCTGCCTTCGAACTTCATTTCTACACATCGAGTCGTGAAATGTTTTCACATTTTGAGCCTTATGAAAGCACTTGATGCTTATTTTCTTTCATCACAAATACACACAAGGAATTTGTTTCTTTGTCAGAACGTTCATAGGAATACTTTTTGTATTTGCGATGATTGAACGGAAGCCCTGGGGAGTGATCATCAATAAAGCTCTTTATATAGTGCATTCGTTGTACTAAGTTGCTTTGTGCTTCTCACAGGCATTCCAACTGATTCATGTGTTGTTTCAGGACTTTCCCACTTAAATCTGAATTTGAAAAGATTCGGATTACTTTATGGAATTGACGGTATTTCTTTGGAGAAAAAAGGGGAATTCTGGAGTAACAAGGAGGAGATGGTTATGTGAGATGGTTTTTGATATTTATGGTGGTACTTTCACATGTTTGTATCTTTAAGCGACGAGTTATCTGATCTTACATTTCTATAGATTTTGATGCTTATTTCATATTTCATCAAAAAGGGGGAGATGGTTTAGAAATGTAAAGTCGAGAAATGCTTTCTGAAGATATTTTGGGGAGATGGTTCCGAAATGTCAAGATGAAGAGAAGATTACGAGATATGACAAGAGATGTTTGCGAGAGATGTTTGAAGTTTGGTGATTATTTGAAGATATCTCGATTTGTTAAAGCTTCGTGTTCAAAGTTTGTTAAAGCTTCATGAAGATTTGGATGATTCGTGAAGATTATTACGGAAGCTTATCGTTCAAGGAAGCTTATCATTGATGCTTAAAGTGTTGATGCTTTCTTGAAGACGTTTGCCTAATTCTTTTTGTGATCTCGAATCCAAAGGGGGAGATTGTTGGGTGCAAAATCGGATTGTATCCGAGATCACAAGATTGTGCTAAAAGTGAAGACAAAGGCAAAGTCAATTTGGTCAAAGAAGTCAAACCTTGCTTTATAGTTTTAGTCCTTTTATATGTACTTTGTAATAGATTTGTAATAATAGGGTAGTTTGTGTAATTCTTGTAAACCTTGAGGGTTTAGATGTTTGGGTATAAATACCCAAAGTGAGTTAGTTTGGTAGGTGTGACATGCATACGTGCTTTATGGTGTAAAGAGAGTGATTGAGAGAGTTATTGTTCTTAAGTGGTGTGTGTTCTTGGTGTTTTAGTGTGTGTAAACTTTGATCCAAGAATTAATGACATATGGCTTCCTGAATCATTCTCTACTTGTTGCATGTTGATTAGAACTTGAATCTGGAACAACATATAGAAAGACTTGCACCAAAAGCTTCCATCATCAACCTCATTAGGAACAATTTTTTTGTAAATTGCTTTTACAGATCCATTATCTCCAATGAGTTTTTCAATCTCACTTTCCTTGTCACTCATCAACAACTTTGATTTCCAGTTATTATAATCATCTAAGTCCTCGGGATCTAATCAATAAATTTGAGCATCAGTTTGGATCGCCTTCGAATAGAAAATGGTTGTACCCTCTCGAATTCAAACCACTACGTATCGCTACTATTCTGTACCGATTCTGAAGCATCATAATGATGAGTATCCAAAGGTTCGAGAAGAGCTTCCTTACCTTGTGAGATGATATCCATCGTTGATTTCAACACTCCATCAACCGCGGAAGCTCCAATCTCGATCAATCATGGTAACTCCTTCATTGCGTGAGTTCACAAAACAAATCAAATTCTTTCCTCAAACCTAATCAGGATTCCTTTAGATCTCGACAGTATGTCTCCGATACCGATTCCGATCTGATCGTTATAGTCTTCACCAGATTTGCAAAACTCCAAAAACCACCACCGCCGACGCCGACCTCTCGGGATGAGGTCAGATTTAAATTTGTGAACTCCTCTACTTCTGATGCTTTGGAGACTGGTTTGTGATGATCGGCGTCAGACTTCCTGTAATCACCCATATTTTCTGGCTCAGTATCATCGGATAACATAGATTTGAAAAAGTTCATATCTGATTAGGCCATCCACTGTCGACCCACTGCAACCCAATGGTTTCAGCTGCCACATCAGCGCCACATCAGCTTTCCACAAAACTACCCAAAACTACCCATTTCATCCACTGTCAACCCACTGCAACCTACTCCATCAAAATTCATTTTAATTAATTTTAAAAAACAATTCTAATATTAAAAATAAAAATTAAAAATTACATTAAAAAATTTTAATAAAAATAATACTAACATTAAAAATGAAAATAAAAGCGTTACAATAAAATTAAAATTAAAATTGCGATACTTAAAATTAAAAACTAAAAATTGCGTTAAATCTAAAAAATTAAAAACTAAAAATCAATCGAGAGGCGGCCATCCGTATTTTTTTCGTAGCTTCTCTTTCATTTCCAACGTTGTATATAACGCACCGCCCGAAAGATGCACATGCGGCGATATGTAAAACCTATAATCTCGTCGTTTCCTTTTATCCTCCGCCTCCGATTCACGAAACATCAAATCTCTTTCGCGCAAGTCCAAGTCCCTTCGTTTTTGATCGAGTAATTCTCGAGATGTTGTGTTGAGCATGGTTAACTTGCGAAACAACTCGGAGACGTGTTCTCTCGAGGCGCCTCCCGTAGAAGCCGATGCCGAAGCCCTCGCCGTGTTTCTTCCGATGGGTCGTGGACGCTCCTCTTCGTCTTCGTTTTCGTCCTCGTCATCGACATTGAAAGGACCGTGTGCGTCGGAAGCGTCGGTGGTGGGCGTCGAGGATTCGGAAGTCTTTGATCGTTTGGGACGAGAGGTGGTACCTATGAGAGGTGTGCGCATGTATTTCTCGGACCCCTTGAGCACATCCCAAACATGTTCGTAATGAAAAGGCTTCTTGTGCTCTTCTTGGTAACGGAAGCGAGCCTTTGTTAACCAGTCGGAGTCACCCTCGCCGCTTTTTCGATTCGATTTAATGTTGTTGTAGATGTTGGAAAATTTTAAGACAACTTTGCCCAACGATACACATTTGCTCCTTATTTGATGCATGGTGCGGTATAATGGTGGGCATCCCGTGCGTTGCTCGAAAGATAGTCGAACCGTATCCCAAAAATCATCTACATGAAAAAAAGTAAAAGTTCGTAAGTTGCGTTATATAGACAAAATGACACAATCAATATATAAAATACCTTGCGAACGATTGTTACCTACTATGGAATCCTCCGACGTCGCCACCCATGCCTTCGCCAACTCAACCTCCTACACGGGTGTCCACGCTTTCGGCGGCGCCCGGTCGGGGAATTTTCTTTTCCCGTCTTTCGGGGAATTGGCTTTGCCTTTGCCTTTTTTGCTCGTGCCCGATGGTGGTGGTGGGGATGGCGGTATCGTTGGTTGCGTTTCGGGTACCTCATCAAATTCGGGCGAGCTTTCTTCCCTATCTCAGGGCTCGTTTATATTTGGCATTATAGTCGGAGTTGGAGTTGGAGTTGATTGAGACGCCATGGGACTCGAATGAGTGAGCATTCCCGTAAAGGATTGGGCCATCAACGGTAAAAGATTACCATGGGTCATTCCGTATTGCGGAACATTGGTGTTAAAAAAATTCGGATCGTATACGGCGGCGGATGGCGGGATGACCCAATCCGTATTGCGGGCGACATATGTGGGACCCGGCATTTGTGGTATATATGAACCGGTGGAACTCAAAGTTTGGTTTGGGTTTGTCGACATCGGTTGGGTTTGGGTTTGTCGGCTTGAATGTTTCGTTTGTTTCGGAGTCTTTTGTGAATCCATTTGGATGAATAATGTGTAGAATAATTTGAGAATGGTATTGTATATATGGAATCGTAGAAAGGTTGGAAGATGAAGAAGAATGGTTTGAAAGATGAAGAATAGTTGAAAGGTGTATGAAAAGTGAGGTTTAGGTTGATATATATAATTAAATTAAATTGAAAAAAAAAGAAAAAAAAACTAAAAGAGCCGTTGGGGGTGGGGGTGGGGGGTGGGGTGGTAACGGTCAAAAAGCAACGGTTTGGAGAAACCGATTCTCCTCTACCCGAAGCCACACGCGGCGGTGTTCCCCCTAGAACCCGTCGGCTTGAGTGAAACCGAAGGGTACCCGCTTGGTTTACCCGCTCCCATACTGCATGGCCTTAAAGATGAAACACGAAGCGACTTTGGGTCCACCATTTGTTTGGAATTTTTTTAGTGATGAAGTATACTTAAACAAGGGTAAAAATGTCAATTGAATAAAAGTTGTTATTAAATTTTAATTAAAATGATTAAAAATTGATAAAAAAATGTTATTTGGGTAAATATGATATTTTGATAGGTTAAGAAGGGCATATATGATATTTATAGTTTAATTTGGGTAAATATGATATTTTGAGTTTTAAGAAGGGTATACATGAAATTAACCCTATTATCTATTGTCTCAATAATTAACTTAACTAATTAATTATTTCCCACACATTAAATGGTAATTCCAATTGATTTCTAATCGGGTGTGTAGTAGTGTGATCCTTTAGTGTCTTATAACGTTGGACATAGCAAACCTATGTTATTTGTTTTGCACATAATCCTACATAAGGGACTGATTGGAGGATGGGTTAAATGGGGTAACTGGAGAGAGGGGTAAACAGAGAATTAATTGGGTTGTCCATATAGGATGCTATTTTCTTATATGAGCGACTTAGCACCTAGGTAACTGAATCATCCCCAACCGAATAGAACAATATGGTTGTGCGAATAAGTTATATCCCTAATCCAGCCCATTAAGTCGCTACCGAACAGCTCCTAAGAGTAAGTATTGGAATAATAGAAAATCGAAAGAAGCCGGTACGAGTCGACTTGCTTTTTAATAAAAATAAAAGGGAACAATTTTTTTCATTACTTTAAATGTATATATTACTTTTTATGATGATAAAGCTTATAAATGTTTTTTTTTCTATTACTTTTATAAATCAAGTTGAATCGTGATAGAGCCGATTCGAATTGCCCGGACTCCAAAAAATAATAAAGAGAATATTCTTTTGGACAAATTTTCGCTTTTTTTTTTCATTAACTCAATCAAACAATATTTAAAAGGTAATTTTCACTAACTACATTAAATAACTTTTCACTTGACTATTAATTACATTGACAAGGTAACTTTGACTAACTACATTAAAAATGTAAAATATTAAATTAATTAGTAATTGGAAAAGTAAGTTTTTAACCAAGTAATAAATTTTAACAACTAACTACCAAGTTTTTTACTATAAAAATAACATATTCTTAGATTGGTTACTAAGATATAAACTAGGACTATCTTCACCATAATGTATCCAACTTTACCCAAATTCCTATTGTATGTATCGAACTTAAAAAAGTGTTATTGCATGTATTAAAGTTTAAAAAATGGTTTATTGTGTGTTATGGTTTACCTACTAAACAGGTTACCGGTCACCCCTTTTAAAAATGTGTGCCATGTTCCATGTAGATGCCACGTGGGATAGCTTCATCCTAGTCATCTTCTTCTCCGGCGACTCCCTTCTCCGGCCACCACCACCACCACAACCACCATCTCAACCACCACAGCCACCACCACCATCACCAAACCCATCATTAACACCGCCACCATCACCACCACCACAGCCACCATCACCACGACCACAACCACCACCACCATCACCAAACCCACCACCACCATCTCCGGCTACCAGCACCAACACCGCCACCACCACCACCACCATAGCTACCATCTCCATCACCAAACCCAACACCAACATCGCCACCACCAACACCGCCACAGCCACCACAACCACAACCACCACCACCACCACCACCACAGCCACCACCATCACCAAATCCGCCACCACCACCAACACCCCAAATTTGATTTGAAAAAAACCCCAAATTTACCAAGAACCCTAATTTTGATATACGAACCCTAATTGATCGAATGCAAAATCAGACAATGAAGGTGGTGTAGGGGTTGGTGGTTGACGGTGGTAGTTGCAGCGGTTTGTGGCGGCGGTCGTTGTCGGAATCTTCGTCT
This sequence comes from Centaurea solstitialis, assembly GCA_030169165.1. Taxonomy (NCBI): domain Eukaryota; kingdom Viridiplantae; phylum Streptophyta; class Magnoliopsida; order Asterales; family Asteraceae; genus Centaurea; species Centaurea solstitialis. Next base: position 71,178,464 of record CM058042.1, read on the forward strand.
GGATCGACGGGTTGGTGGTGGGTTTGGTTGTAACACCCGTAATTTTTCCTTCGTAATATCGATCTATTAATAAAATTATGAGAATTAGAATTGTGGATCAAAACCTACATTTTATGATCTAGTATGTTAGAAAATTCAATTACGAGTCCAACGGTCCTTTCGAAATCGAAATCAGAGCAATTTTGTTTTGGCACTAATCTTCGCGCTGATCTGATTAGCGCCATGATCTGCGCCAAACCTGCTGATTAAGTTTTGACCTGGTGTCGGCAGTACGTCGTGCGCTGATCTGATGAGCGCCACGATCAGCACCAAACCTGTAGCTATATTTTGAGTTATTATAAACCTTCCTATCTTCTTTTTATCATATCTCTCTCGTTTCTTATCCATTCTAGCCGATTTTTCTTCCTATCTTCTCCATTTTCCAAGCTCTTCAAGACTCCATTGATGGATTGATACTTAAGGTAGCAAGATTTGGAAACTAGATCTCCTTCATCTTCATCTTCTCCACCCCTCACCTTCAAAACCTCCATTGTTGGAAAGGGGATTCTCCATATCTAGGGTTTTGTTCAAGATCTTGAAAAGGGTAAGTCTCGTCTATAGTTTTAAGTGTAGATCTAGTCTTATATGTTATAGATCTGGAACTAATCTAAGGTATTAACTCCTTATCAGTTTAGGTGTTCACTCAAGCATTAAGCTAGGGTTTTGGGTGAGATTTGGGGCTTTTGGCTTTACGAGCCTCAAGGTGAGTTGCTAAACCCGTTTTGTTAAAACTGAGAGCACATCATCTTGTTTGATTTACATATCTTGCTTGGCCATTGTAAATAAACATGATTTTGGATGAAATGCCTAAATTGTTAGGTTTAAGGATTGCCATGAAAAGAATGAGAAATGATGCTTGTATGAATGGCTTGACTTGGGATTATTTTATACGTAGAGTAGATTGTCGCATGCTACTAATGCATGAGTTAAATCCATGTGATTATATGATGAATGTATTTATGAGAAATACGTGTTATTATGTGTGCCATGGAATGATGTGAATGAATTGAATCCCGAGCATGTTGGCTTATATGAAATGAATGAAGGGCTTGAGACCCTCGATTAATGCCTATGAAATGTAAGATAATTGTATGAGTCTTTCTAGACAGTACGTATATGCTTCGAATGGTGTCATGATAGATATGGCATCGAGGTACACAATATAGTATGGTCTCTTAGACCGGGTGAAAATACTGGACATGTATGTGTAAATAAGTATATCCCGCGCCATGTTTCCATACCAAACAGTCTTGGGGTATGTACCTATGTCGCCGGCTTTCGGGTTGCTCCGAAGTGCGCGGGCCTCTGTTGATGGTGTCATGGTAGATATGGCATCGAGGTGTTTGGAAGTAAAGAGTTATGGGACTGGCGGCGGGTATACGACTATATAAATAACAATGGACGATCCAATGCAATATTTCCACACCAAACAGTCTTGTACCTATGTCGCCGGCTCTCGGGTGGCTTCCGAGGTGTGCGGGCCTCTGATGGTGTCATGGTAGATAAGGCATCGAGGTGTTTGGAAGTAACGAGTGATGGGATATTGGTTGGTGGAAGTGGGTCGCTCCCACTGTTTCCGAAGATAAAAGATAACCCGTAAAAGTATACTTTGATTATGTTTGTTTATATACACTTATGTATACATCATATGTCTTAACATGATTTTATATGTATCGTACTTGTTGGTACAACTCACTAGGCTCTTTTGGCCTAACACTTGTGTGGTGTCGATGTGTATCTCAGGTGCTAGTGGCGAGCAGATATAAGTGTGCGAGATGAGCATCAGGGGATGCTTATGGGGACCGGACCCATGGACCAGTAACCGACTTTAGGATGATAACCCTTCGTGAAATTACGTCTATGTAATTGTACAACTCTCATTGTTAATTTGTTGGATTAAGCTCACGCTTTGGCGTTGTTATTGTACCAACCTTTCCTTTGAAGGTTTTTGTTAACTCCAAATTTTGGGGTGTTCCAAGTTGGTTTCAGAGCTTTAGTTTAAGCGAACTAGGTGTTGACGGAAGAATACCTAGACTTAAACTTAGTGCACTAATAGACATGTCACCTACCATGGGTAAAGTCTTAGGTGGGGAGATCGCTAGGGATACGGAATACATGGATCGAGAATTTGCGTCAATAGAGGCAAGAATCTCGTGTACGGTCTATTCATAAATCACTTAGCTACTGAGTTATGAATGTATCGTCATTTGGGTATTCTTGGTTACTATCGATGCAATGATTGATAAATGTTGGTACGTATGGTAGTCTATTCTTAATTTTCTTGATTTCCTTGTGATAGGATAATTGCTCGGTCATAAAGGACTCCTAATTATGATAAGTCTCTATTTAAGGTCATGTTTTGATGATTGGTTTGAAAGTGTTTTGAGTATCTTAACTTGACTGTGAACTAGTGGCAAAATTATTATTTAGGCTTGGAAGGCATGTGTCAGAAAATATTATTTCGGTAAATCGTGTGGATATTGGAAACGTGGGAGATAAATACAGCTTAATTGTCAATGCGTTATCGAGAGATCATATAGTATGTCATGCAAGTTGACTATGATGAGCTAGGCTTAAAATCGACTTAAACGTGAAGAGAGTGATCATTAGGAATAGGAATATTCCTTCATGTGATAGAACCTGTTTAGTTTACTGAGTTGATTGGTCGATTTGTAAACAAGTCTAGATTCTAGAAAGCCTCTCTCTTTCAGTAGTCGTGCCAAATTATCTAGATTTAAAAGAGGAGGACCGTAAGAGGAAATCGGATGGCTTTAACCTGAGATCGAACATTGAAGATTAAAGAGGGTGACTCGTAACTGACCAGAGGTCGAGCGGTTAGTTGAGAAAGACCCATACCTTGAATAGTATGGGGGTAAGAACTTGTGGAGATACCCTAGGCAATACCGAGGGTAGAAGTCTAAGATCCAGTCTAAAATAGGAGTCTATCAATGTAACACTTGGATGGTGTTATCTAGTACGATATAAAGGACTTGCACCTTATATGAGATCGCTTAGATGATTGTGAAACACCGATGGTAATGTAGGAAGAGCGTAAGTGGTTGTCTTTGGCGAATACGTAGCCTACCAACTTAGTAGTGTTTTATACAATGTGGCCGTCTTGTCACGTGAATATTTCCGAATTGTTTTGCAAAATGGCGTATGTGTCAAAACAATGTTTTCCAAAACGTTGAGTGTTCCATAAAGTTATCTCTAATCAAACGGTTGTCGAGTTTGTTACCGGGTGTAACATCCAATTTTCAAAACGGGATTTTTTAAAGGTTTTAAATAAAAAGAATTTAATAAATAAATTTATTACGAAATAAATACGTTTTCACGGCGAACCGGCTCAATAAATGTCAACTAAAAATAAGTAACTAAAAATCCCATTTGATTATAAAATAAAAACCCACAAATAAATGCCAAGGTGTCGCTAGAACCGTCATCCACAGGAAAATCAAGCTGGGGCCTTGCCCTTATCCACTTCTAAACCAGAACCTGAAAAAAAGTAAACAACGAAAGGGTAAGCGAAAACGCTTAGTGAGCTAGCACTATGCCTATTTCATACTGCCACACGGGAACATACCACAACCGGTGCCATCACAATCACACATACCAATCACATCATATCCACATCTTAACGATTTCCCGCTCTTCGGATCGCCCCGCAATCCGGCCTTAGTGGTTACCCACTCTTCGGATCGTCCCACGACCCGGCCCTAGTGGTTACCCACTCTTCGGATCGTCCCACGACCCGGCCTTAGCGATTACTCGCTCTTCGGATCGTCCCACGACCCGGCCTCATCAAACACATCAACTTACATACATATAAGCAAGCTATAATACGACGAACGTAAAACCCACTCACAATTACAAAAGTGACTCAACCAAATCATGCATACATACACATGAAACAATATAAAACAAGCACAGTGTAACTCACCTGGACCGCAAAGATATCAAAAGCACGCAACTCGCACAATCCCTCAAACCGACATCCTGTGTTTGTAAAAATTTACAACTAAAGTTAGGACCTTGAAACAGCCCTAAAAGTTGCCTAAATAAGTTTCTAAGAAGTCTCATAAGCTACCTCGACCAAACGGTTTAAAACGGACTCAAAACGGAAGTCGCGGGTTGCGACTACCAACGAGGGTTTTTACCTACAACTCCAATTTCGACCGAAACCATCGAAATCAAGTTCATACAACATCCCATAACGATTATACACAATCACATGACACTAATTACACCAAAACACTTATCAATTACACCCAAATCGGTGTTCATGCAATTACCCCCCCAAAACTTAACCGTAACTCTCATACTTGACCCAAATCATGATGACTACACCATCCAACGATTAAAGGGGAGTTTAGAATTCATACCTTGAGATCTATTAACAAACCACACTTGATTCTCCGCCGTTTGCCTTCGAGAATCGCTTACACACACCGCTTATATCCCCAAATTACCGAATTCGCTTTCCTGGAAAATCAGCCAACTTCGACTAGTTGCTGCTCCTTACTGGAGCCTCCGATGCTCAATCCCTCCGGTCAGATTGAATAACAATGAGTCGTGAAGCCGCTGTCCAAATTTCACGACGATCCGACGGTTAACGAGGGAGAACGAGCCAATCTCCCACGGCTGCGCAATCCTGACAGCAATTTCGAAATTTAACCCCAAACTCATTATAATCGATTTCAAAGCAAAACCCCAACAATACTTAGTCCTAGATTCGATTTACATCGAAAACCCAACCATAAACAATCTCGAAACATCAACAAATCAAAACCCTAACTTACGAAATCGATTAACAACGGGATTAGAAACCTTACCTTATGCGATCGGAACTCGAATCCAACCCTCGATCAACCTCTTCTAAATCGATCTCCCTTTGTCTCTCTCTCTTTCGGTTTCTCTCTCTCTCTCTCTCTCTCTCTCTCTCTCTCTTTCTTTCTCTCCAAGCAAAAGAATGGGATTAATGAGGTAAAGAGAGGGGATTAGGTATATATACTAATCGGACCGGGCTTCCTTCTAGTTTAAGTCCACTCCTAATCCAAGCCCACAAGCAATCCTAACCCAACTTTATTTACTATAATACTAATACTAACAACTAAAGAATAAACCTAAGTTTTAATAAGTTACGATTTTGGGGTGTTACACCGGGTGCGTTTATCGAATGAATTTTAATAAAATAACCGTATATGAGATCTTGAGATGAGTTGAATTACAATGATTATAAATACAATCTTACATAATTTACCTCTTAAACGAGATTTATAAAGGTGTGGACCCACTTGGGTAACTGTTTTGTTAAACTGTGTTGGTATTTTGGGTCAAATGACTTCGTGGGTTACATCCACACTAATGGAGTGAACTAAATAAAATTATTTTAAGACCGTCAATTTTGGGTCTATTGAGTTTAGAGCTATTGCTCGGTTTTGACTATAAGAACTTGGGGAACAAGTCTCTATTTCTAAAATAGCTCGATCATGAGCGTTGATTTTAAAGGGCTCGGTTATGAATTGGATTTCTAAAATAGCTCGATTATGAGCTTTGATTTTTAAAGGGCTCGGTTATGAATTTGATTTCTAAAATAGCTCGCTTTTGAGCTTTGATTTTAAATGGCTCGGTTATGAACTTGGTTTCTAGAATAGCTCGGTTGTGAGCTTTGATTTCTAAACAGCTCGGTCACGAGCTTTGATTTTTAATAGTTTGGTTATAAGCTTCGATTTTAAATAGCTCAATTATGAGCTTTGGGCTCTAAAATAACGAAGTGGTAAGCTCGGATTATTAATCGCACGATGATGAGCTTTAGGACTTTGTTGCAGTTGACGCTTTTACACTCAAGTCAATTGTGGTTGTTGGGACTACTAGGTGTCGCAAGATTTGGTTGGGAACCCGTGTCGCATGACGGTTAGCTGGTTAGTGGTCACTAAGAGGGCTAAACCTGAGAGGTCTACCATGGTTGACAGTCGTATTGTGGACCTCTTGTTATGAGGGTTGATTTTTGATGAGTAGCCTTAAGTGTGCAAATTCGAGTTGGATTTTTCGTTAAGTAGCCCCGAATATTGTTGAGCTCTAGGAGTGCGACTCATAGGTGTTTGGCACGAAATTAGTTGTCTCTTGGTAAGACCAGTTGGGGGTCATAGCAAGCACTTAGAGCTTTGTGGGTTGAAGTGTTGTACGATTAATATGGTATAAGTTATGTATTCTATGTGCCTTCACACTCTCCGAGAATACGGGTCATGCCGTTATTGTCATGTCTTTTGTGTAAAATACATGTGTACTTGTATCCCATTGCGTGCTTTCGTTAAATGTTTGCCATGCAAAATTTTGGAGTTATCGAATTTCTTGATGTACTAAAAGTTTGGTTGAAGGTCAATACCTATGTGCGGACTGATTGCATGCTACCCTCCAATGTGTTACGTGAATTAATTTGGTTTTATCTTTTATGAGCATGCTATTATATAGTGGAGTAACACTTGGAAAGTTGGACGAAGTTGTGTTGTGCTCAATGTGGATCGAAACTAGATTACATAGGGATTTAGTTTCGTATCTCTCTTACGAGAGTGTTGTTGAGGAGCACCATGTTGCCCATGATCACGAGAAGAAGGGTGGTCCGATGGGAGACCCTCATTTAGAAGGAAATCTGTTATTAACTAGGTAAAGACATTGTTAAGTGGACAGGTCTAAGTATGGGGAATTGGTTAGCACCACCTAAGTGGATGCACGATGTGCATACCGGCTATTACAAAGAGAAATTCTATAGGGTGTCGGAGCGTGTTTCTAAGAGATTGTAGCGAACCGTCTAGAATGAGATTTGTTCGAGTGGGTTAAGTGGCCATGTTTTGAGGTCTCTTTAGGTTCGAGAGAGACAAATTGTAAGAGGGCATTTACTTCTATCTAAAGGTCTTAGAAGGGATAACAAAAGTTAAGCGTGTATATATCTATATATCGATGACTCTAAAGTTCAATAAAGAATTTAGTAGTACCCTGGTGGTATAGATGAGTAAATATTCTCCATGCGGGTCTAGGGATCGAGAATATGTTATCAGTGGTACCACATTTGGTGATTATGTGATGTATACTAATGACTTTATACGTAGACCGAGAGGTGCATGTAGTCAGGGTATTAATATTGCCATGTAGGAGGAACCTTTTGTGAGTATAAAGGTGATTTTGAAGACGTGACTTATAATTAAATTACATGAAGTAGGAATTTGTGGTGGACATAATGGCGTGATACGCCAGACTAAGCATGAAACTTAGGATATGATGACAAGTATTGATGGGGATAAGTAGTGGACTTGTATCATTTAATCAAGATGGATTTGAGGGGGAATCTGTACTTAGAAATTCGAGATTAAGTCACCTAAGGCAAAGTTAGAATTGCGTAGGTGATTGGACAATTAGAAGGGGCTATGATAGTGCGAATGTGGGAATTTAAGAATTTAGTGGAAATTAGCAATTTGCTAAGTGAAGAAATTTACTTTCCTTGTAGTAGTCATGGGCTATTGGGTGAAAATTTTGTATTTCGTAGGGTATCAATGAGGACACCATATACGATTAGTTGGGGTCGTTTGAGTATTCCTTGGTTATAAATGAATTTTAGTGAGGCAACTGACTTTATTAGGAAACGAGTAGTGTATAGTACTACCAAACAGTAACTATGGTATCGAGACGACCCGATTGATTATCGCAATATGGAAATGTGGTTGAATTGTTTAGACAAGTGTAAGGTGGTGTACTAGTGAAACCAGTGGATTGTTTTGTCGAAGATATCCCTTTTTATTCATGCAAGAGTAGCAATTTCGAGGATGAAATTTTATCTAGGTGAGGAGGATTGAAACACCCGTAATTTTTCCTTCGTAATATCGAACTATTAATAAAATTATGAGAATTAGAATTGTGGATCAAAACCTACATTTTATGATCTAGTATGTTAGAAAATTCAATTACGAGTCCAACGGTCCTTTCGGAATCGAAATCAGAGCAATTTTGTTTTGGCGCTAATATCCGCGCTGATCTGATTAGCGCCATGATCAGCGCCAAACCTGCTGATTGAGTTTTGACCTGGTGTCGGCGGTACATCTCGCGCTGATCTGATTAGCGCCACGATCAGCGCCAAACCTGCAGCTATATTTTGAGTTGTTATAAACCCTCCTATCTTCTTTTTATCATATCTCTCTCATTTCTTATCCATTCTAGCCGATTTTTCTTCCTATCTTCTCCATTTTCCAAGCTCTTCAAGACTCCATTGATGGATTGATACTTAAGGTAGCAAGATTTGGAAACTAGATCTCCTTCATCTTCATCTTCTCCACCCCTCACCTTCAAAGCCTCCATTGTTGCAAAGGGGATTCTCCATATCTAGGGTTTTGTTCAAGATCTTGAAAAGGGTAAGTCTTATCTATAGTTTTAAGTGTAGATCTAGTCTTATATGTTATAGATCTGGAACTAATCTAAGGTATTAACTCCTTATCAGTTTAGGTGTTCACTCAAGCATTAAGCTAGGGTTTTGGGTGAGATTTGGGGCTTTTGGCTTTACGAGCCTCAAGGTGAGTTGCTAAACCCGTTTTGTTAAAACTGAGAGCACATCATCTTGTTTGATTTACATATCTTGCTTGGCCATTGTGAATAAACATGATTTTGGATGAAATGCCTAAATTGTTAGGTTTAAGGATTACCATGAAAAAAATGAGAAATGATGCTTATATGAATGGCTTGACTTGGGATTATTTTATACGTGGAGTAGATTGTCGTATGCTACTAATGCATGAGTTAAATCCATGTGATTATATGATGAATGTATTTATGAGAAATACGTGTTATTATGTGTGCCACGGAATGATGTGAAGGAATTGAATCCTGAGCATGTTGGCTTATATGAAATGAATGAAGGGCTTGAGACCCTCGATTAATGCCTATGAAAGGTAAGATAATTGTATGAGTCTTTCCAGACAGTACGTATATGTTTTGGATGGTGTCATGATAGATATGGCATCGAGGTACACAATATAGTATGGTCTCTTAGACCGGGTGAAAATACTGGACATGTACGTGTAAATAAGTATATCCCGCGCCATGTTTCCACACCAAACAGTCTTGGGGTATGTACCTATGTCGCCGGCTTTCGGGTTGCTCCGAAGTGCGCGGGCCTCTGTTGATGGTGCCATGGTAGATATGGCATCGAGGTGTTTAAGTAAAGAGTGATGGGACTGGCGGCGGGTATACGGCTATATAAATAACAATGGACTCCAACGCAATATTTCCACACCAAACAGTCTTGGGGTTTGTACCTATGTTGCCAGCTCTCGGGTGGCTTCCGAGGTACGCGGGCCTCTGATGGTGTCATGGTAGATATGGCATCTAGGTGTTTGGAAGTAACGAGTGATGGGATATTGGTTGGTGGAAGTGGGTCGCTCCCACTGTTTCCGAAGATAAAAGATAACCCGTAAAAGTATACTTTGATTATGTTTGTTTATATACACTTATGTATACATCATATGTCTTAACATGATTTTATATGTATCGTACTTGTTGGTACAACTCACTAGGCTCTTTTAGCCTAACACTTGTGTGGTGTCGATGTGTATCTCAGGTGCTAGTGGCGAGCAGATATAAGTGTGCAAGATGAGCATCAGGGGATGCTTATGGGGACCGGACCCATGGACCAGTAACCGACTTTAGGATGATAACCCTTCGTGAAATTACGTCTATGTAATTGTACAGCTCTCATTGTTAATTTGTTGGATTAAGCTCACGCTTTGGCGTTGTTATTGTACCAACCTTTCCTTTGAAGGTTTTTGTTAACTCCAATTTTTGGGGTGTTACATTGGTGATGGTAGTGGTGGTTGTGGTGGTGGAGATGGTGGCGGAGATGGTGGCAGTGTTGGTGGTGGGTTTGGTGTTGGTGGTGGTGGCCGTGGGGGTGGTGGTGGTCGGAGAAGGGAGTCGCTGAAGAAGGGTTTCGCCGGAGAACGGAGTCGCCGGAAAGTTTACCTATTACACCTCAACATTAGTAGGTTTGTAGGTAAACCATAACACACAATAAACCATTTTTTAAACTTTAATACATGCAATAACACTTTTTTTAATTCGATACATACAATAGGAATTTGGATAAAATTGGATACATTATGGTGAAGATAATCCTATAAACTAATATTCTTATATTCATTTTTGCAACATAAACATGTGGGAAGTTCCATATACTTACTATTGCGGTCTATATCTCAACATCGGACTAAACATTCTCCTACTACAATCAGATTTGTGAATGGAAACCATTATGTAAATTTTATGTCTTGAAGTTTAAAGAATTAAATATGTAGTACGTATTCTATAAAGAAAATTTATCAAAGGTTTAGTTTTTATAATAACAATTGATAAAAATAGTTTTTGTAGTATTATATTTAGTTTATTGAAAAATAATAATAGTAATAGAAATAGAAATAATGTTTTCTTATTATAAGAGAAAATACACAAAATATAATAAGTCACGATGACATGTTAATAAATAAATAAAACAAAAAACAATAAAGTAATGATGATTAGTAATTCAATAAGTAAAAAAGAAACAATTACTAGTTAATAATTAGACATAGATGGGTGTTTAACTAGGATTTAGATAGGTATCTTAATAGAATCAACCCATTTATATAGCAAATAAATCCTACCACTATCCTACACACTAGCCACTAACTACTTTTATTTTTCCATGACTCTCCATTACCAACTTTTGACCAAAAAAACTTGAATTAAAAAAACTTAATTAATAAAACTAAATAAAAATATAAACATAATTAATAAAAATAAATAAAAACATAGGTATGGTTTCAACAGTTCATATGAAATTGGATTTAGTATTTAACTGTATAAATATGGAATCAGATGCCTAATATTTTTGAAGGTTCACTAATCCTTAAGTTAGTAAGTTACGCGTTATCTAAAGTTGGTCACGGTGGCATAGACTTTTCATATAGACCAAATCATAAACGGTGTATCAGGGCCGGTCCTAAGGTTTTTCATGCCCTGGGCGAAAATGCTAAATAATGCCTCCATTATTTAAAAAAAATACAAGACATGAAAACATATTATCTTTAAAGAGCAATTTTTGTTACTATTACTGAATAAAAATGTGTTCTTTGTAATACACATGTTATAATTATATAATATTATAATGTAACATCAAGCTTAACTGAATTTTAATGACATTGTATATAATAATAGTTATGTTCGAACTAATTGTATACAACCATGTGTAAGACAAATTAAACATCTTACACATGGTTGTATAAAAAATACATCAGAATAAATATCTAAATACACTTATTGAGTGAAATTGGATTTACGAGATTCAACATCGAATAAAAAAATAAAAAATAGAATAAATAATATTTTTGAAAATCATATTTATGATTGTGAAAATCACAAAAAAAAAGTTGAAATTATGTAACAATCTAAATTATTTCATACAAAATTTGATTTTAGAAAACATAACAAAAGATCTTTGTGGTTTCTTGTTGAAATTAGGTAGAATATCAAAATTGTTTCATGTAAATTTTGATCTTACAAAATGTGTGACGAAAATAATAATAAACTTTTAAATATTAGCACATGATTTTTTTTTTAAAAATAAAAACACATACAAAGTTTAATTATATTTTGTTTAAGATTAATAAGTGTTGTCATGAAAACAAAACAAAAGTCAACTTTTTTTTTTATAAAAAGTAATAATAAATCAGCAATAAATGTCATAAGAATAAAATAGGTAAAATAAATATTAAAGGATATTAATAGCCTAGTGGTAAGAAAGTGTGTAAGTGTCTTGGAGGTTCAAGGTTCAAACTTTGTTGCTAACAACAAATTTTTTAACTAATAATAATAACATCAGTGGGCTTAAATTGATGCCCTTTGGGCCTTTGATGCCATGGGCCGTCGCCCGCGTAGCCCAATACTTGGGCCGCCCCTGCGGTGTAAATAAATTAAAGAAAAATAGAAAATAACTAAAACAATTCATATATGATTTAAAGATCATACAAATAAATCAATAGTTTTAATTCAAATTTCAAAAACTTCTTAAAATGTATGCTTACACATGACTTGGATGGCATTAACTTGGAACAAAAACTGAGAGATGAGAACCACATGGCAAAGTGTTTGAATGATAATCAACGAGCGTATACGATACTTTGAAAGTAAGACCAAGACTTGGAACAAAAACTGAGAGATACCCCATGGCAAACTGTCTAAATGATAATCAACGAGCGTATACGATACTTTAAAAGTAAGACAAAGACTTGAAAGCAAAAGAGACAAATAAAACTTAATTTGCAATGTCCCCATGATTCCCTCCGGCCCCATCAAAGTTGGAAAAACTTGTTTTAATGGACAATGCTTAATTAGCAAATACTGATTAAAACCCCAAGAATAACTAAAATTCTACGAATATGTGTCAAAAAGAGAAAAAAAACATGTTCATGGCATCCTTTTCCTTGTTTTGTATTTAAAAGAAAAATTAATTACTAACAATCCAAACTGACTTCATACGATCCTCCATCCAAAGACGATCTTTAGGGCTTTTTTGGCCACTCAATGTCTGAGGCTAGTGGGGCTCTGGAGAGGGGGTGGCCGGGTGGGTGGGGGTGACTAGGTTTGAAAAGGTGAGCTACATTTTTTTTATATAACAAAATTTTATGTTTAAATGATCATTTGCAAAGTTGAGTTAATGTGGGAAGTGGATCTCCTTAATAACTTTTAATCTCAAGCACACCATGAATTGTGTTTGATACAGTAACTGACATGGTGTATTTTATCTTGATGTATTTCATCTTAATATGTATCTAATAGTTAATAATTATTTTTTTACTGAAACCTAACCCTTCACATAAATCCCTAACTTACTAAATAGCATGTGGAAAGAGTTGTAAAAGCATCTTTAGGTTAAAAAAAAATTGTAAAAAAAAGTTTCCAAGGTTAAAAAATAGAAAAACTTGGGAAGAAACTTGGCCAAAGAAAAGAATTTGAAAGTAAGTACGTTTTCTTCTAATTTCTTTGTTCTTTTTAAAAAATTTGGAATAGGAAAATGGTAAAAAAAAAATCTTTAAAATCATATTTTTTGTTATATTTGGCAAACTAGCTCATAAGTTAGTTGATGACTGATAAGCTAGCTGGTAGCTGATAAGCTAGCTTATGAACAAATCACGGTTGACAAAAACTAGCTTATGAGTATGTAAAATGAGCAAAAAGGACACCTTTAATAACCAATAAATTACAAATATTTTATAAATATATTAAAACAAATGTCTAATAATATAATTTAAATTAAATTCTAGTAATACAATACAATATGTTAAATAATACAAACAATTAAAAAAATGTATAATATAATATATTGAAATAATAGAATTGATTATTATTATTATATATACACACTATTAATTTAAATTTTGTTAAAACAAAATATAGAAAAAATCTACATTAACTCATAATTTAAATTATTACTAAATATAATAAAATTAAAAATAAAATTAATTAACTTTACATATCTTAAATAATTAATAATATTAAAAAAATATAATTAAAAACTAGATATAAATATTTTTTTATTAAAGTATTTAACATGTTTTAACCATATAACATTTTAAAATTATTATATTTTTTTAATAATTAAAAATATTAAATAATATTATAATTAATAATAAAAATAATAACATTTAAAAATAAATATATATATATATATCATCTATAATTTAATTTAATTAATAATTAATTTTAATTATTAAAAATTAATATTCGTTAATAATAGTTATTTATTAATAACTAGTTTTAGTATTTATTAACAATTAATATAATTTTAATTAATAATAGTTAATATTTATAAGAGGTATAATTGGAAAAAGTCACAAAAAGCTTCTCATATGCCACTCAAAATAGTTTAACAAAAATCTAACTAATAAACTACTTTAATTTTACCAAATATCTAAACAAAAAATAAACTAGCTTATAAGTTAACTTAAAAGTAGCTTATTTTTACCAAACAATGTCATAGTCTTTTGGAAAATTCCAAGGGCTTTGAATGCAAGCGTTTGTAGTCGGTGTAGTTATGTATCATGCAATACAAAAGGATACAATATTTTATTGTTAAACAAAATTGGAAAATTAACGAAAGCTTCTTATTTAAGAAAATCTAAATTCATGTTTGAATAATAATAAAAGTTATAAGTATAAAAAGGGTTAAAACCTAGTCTATATATAATAAAAGAGTAACTGATTGACACGTGTCGTGCTCTGGTGAGTCGAATTGCCACGTGTCGCGTTCTGGTGAGCCGGTTTCGATTATCAAAACAATAAATAAAATAATGTAAAAGATAAATACCACTTTCAAAAATCCTCTACATAATTAAATCAAACCTTTTAATCCAAACTATAGATAAATATGAAAACAACAAATAAAATAGGGCTTATGACTTGTAAGGGTAACCAACTATTCGTTTTGTACAAATGTTACCATGAAACTATTTTTGTACTCAATTGACCATTGAACTCTATTTTTTTGTACAAATTATACCATTATGACCGAGAACAACCAGTTTTTTCTGACGTGTCAATTAAATTTAATTAAATAATGCTTACGTGGATCTGACGTGGCAATGACTAGGATTCTCAATGGTATATTAAGTACAAAAAAAGACTTCAATGGTATATTCAGCACAGAAAAAAATACTTAAATGGTAATATGTGTACAAACCACTACCACCACCAAAGCCTCCACCAAACCACCACCAAGACACCACCGCCACCACCGGTCCACCGCTGCCACCACCAAGACACCACCATCGCCACCATTAGGACCACCGCCGCCACCACCAAGACACCACCACCGCCACCATTAGGACCACCGCCGCCACCGCCAAGACACCAACGCCACCACCAAGACACCACCACCGCCGCCGCCACCACGGTGGTGGTGTCTTGATGGTGGCGATGGTGGTGGTGGTGTCTTGGTGGTGGCTTTGGCGGTCCTAATGGTGGCGGTGGCGGTATCTTGGTGGAGGCTTTGGTGGTAGCGGTGGTGGTGGCGGCGGCGGCGGTGGACCGATGGTGGCGACGGTGGTGGCCGTGGTGTCTTGGTGGAGGCTTTGGTGGTGGTGGTTTATACACATATTACCATTGAAATATTTTTTTTTGTACTTAATATACCATTGAAGTATTTTTTTTGTACTTAATATACCATTGAGAATCCTAGTCATTGCCACATCAGATCCACATAAGCATTATTTAATTAAATTTAATTGCCACGTCAGAAAAAACTGGTTGTTCCCGGTTATAATGGTATAATGTGTACAAAAAAATAGAGTTCAATGGTCAATTGAGTACAAAAAATAGTTTCATGGTAATATTTATACAAAACGGATAGTTGGTTACCCTTACAAGTCATAAACCCAATAAAATAATGTAAAAAATAAATACCACTTTCAAAAATACATAATTAAATCAAACGGTTTAAAAAATCCTCTACATAATTAAATCAAACCTTTTAATCCAAACTATAGATAAATATGAAAACAATAAATAAAATAATGTAAAAGATAAATACCACTTTCAAAAATACATAATTAAATCAAACGGTTTAAAAAATCCTCTACATATATTTGTGTAATAGTTAATATAATCAATACACGTATTATTATTTTTATTGGTGATATAAAGAATTAAAAATATTCTCTCTATTTTCAAAGTACAATTTTCTAAGAGTTTTCCAAAGTTGAAAAATCTTAAATTTCCTATTTTCTTAATTCTTATGAAAAT
Organism: Centaurea solstitialis; assembly: GCA_030169165.1. NCBI lineage: Eukaryota > Viridiplantae > Streptophyta > Magnoliopsida > Asterales > Asteraceae > Centaurea > Centaurea solstitialis. Next base: position 71,194,316 of record CM058042.1, read on the forward strand.
CCCATATAATTTCTTGGAACAAAAAAAATATACTCAAACTCTTTAAAAATTTTCATTTTTTAATCCAAACTATAGATAAATATGAAAACAATAAATTAAATAATGTAAAAGATAAATACCACTTTCAAAAATCCTCTACATAATTAAATCAAACAGTTTTAATCCAAAAATACACACCTCAATCTCAATCTCTCAATCTCAATCTATAAATACCCCTTTCAATATCTCAATCTCAATCAATTACTGCAACTCTCTTAATTAAGCCACTACCAATTACACATACACACACAAAAAAAAATTAATCAAACGCTCTTTAATTTTTATTTTTTTCTAGACATGATGATATGATTATGATGATTCTATTCATTTTATAGTCCAAGTTGGAGTTGTTGATTTCTCGTATGTGACTTTGTATTTATGGTCATTGATTACACTTTTTGAATTATTTTGTAATAAAAACGCTCTTCAATTTTTATTTTTTCCTATACATGATGATATGATTATGCATGTCGTGCTCTAGTGAGCCGGTTTCTGATTTTTCCCGCCAAAACACGTACCTGGACACTTTTATGGTCTACATTCGTTATCGCCTACGTGTCAGTTCTTGACACATGTCATACATGTCATGCATACTTGTCATATCTCTATTAATTTAAATATTAAACTAATCTACCTATTTTATCTCTATCTCTCTCAAATATTTTATCTCTATTAGTTTAAATATTAAACTAATCTACCTATTTTATCTTTATCTCTCTCAAATATTTTATCTATATTAATTTAAATATTAAATATTAAACTAATCTACCTATTTTATCTTTATCTATCTCAAATTAAAAGTTTAAAAAAAAAATTAAATTATAGTAAATAATTTAGATTAAATAAATCATACTTGTAATATTATTTTTCTCGTATGATTTTTTAATTAAATTACTCCGTGTATCACACGGGATAAAACCTAGTATATATATATATATATATATATATTAATATCTTTTCAAATTATAGATTATATGATCTTTTTGCATAATTTTTTTACTTTACAAATTTTATTATATTTTAATTTTTTAAATTATAAATAAATATATAGTTTACTTTAATTATAATAAATTTTTTAATAAAAACAAGAGTAAACTACAATTTTGTCCCCGTGGTTTTGTATTTATAACGTTTTTTGTTCCTGTGGTTTAAAAATTGTTTTTCTGTCTCTATGGTTTGCATTTTCTTTTGTTATTTGTCCTTAGAGTAACTCCAATTAAAAAAGCCAGTTAGATTGTAACGACCCAAATCTCGAATACATATAACAACGACCTAGTGATCTAACGCAGCTGAAATGAACATAAATACCAACATAGTTAAAAATCTACAAAGGATATGCTAGTGGAACAACCCTCCACAGCTGAGATATAATCTAAATGCCCAAAATAAACAACTAACTAAAGCCGAGAACGGGTTGCCATCTAACTGCGCACCTTCTCCTTACCCTTTCTTGATCCACTGTCACACGCCTTCCTTGAAAATGTTTTAAAAAGGTTTGAAAGCTATGGTTAGACCATAAGGTCTACTGAATTCCCTCAAAAACAGTTTTATCACAAAGGCGGCCCGCTGGCCCAATCATAAAACATTTAAAAATAATGGTGGCACATTGTGGACAAAGAAACCATCATGGAGTGACATTAAGTTGGGGCCCCTACTGTTAGGATTATGTGCAAGACAATAACGAGGTTTACCGTGTCCAATGTTATAAGGCACTAGTGGGTCACACTGCTACACACCCAATTTGAGATCAAGTGGACTTACCAGTTTCGATGGAATAATTAATTAGTATAAATTAATTATTAAGTAAGAATTAAATAATAAATAGTTGTTTATTATTTAGTTATATAAAATATCAGTAGCTATATTTTATATTGTTAATTAATAGTTAATTAATTAAAGGGTTTAAGATATTTAATTAATAGTTTATTAATTAAATAAAGAGTTTTAGTTTGATTAAAAAGCTTTAATGGGCTTTTAAATTGAACGAGCTTTCTTATTTGGGTATTACCATATTTATGGATATAAATATGGTAAACCCTGGTTAGTTTTTTATTTGATCAATCTTGACTGAAAAGAAACCCCAGAGAAAAACCTGAACCCTTTTTCCTCTCTCTCTCCATCGATTTTGTGAGGTAACCCACGGCGGTCTAGCAGCTGATCTCCTGGTGGTGCAGTAGTGGTGTATCCCTCACCAGCTTTTCGGAGTTTTTCGCTTGCATAAACTGTTTCAAGGTAATTTTTCGGAAACCCTCTTTAATTGTATCTGAACTATTTTGGATGGATCTACGATTGGGGATTTGTTTGTTTTATTTCGCTGCGTATATTTATTTTACCCGTTAATCCCCAACACCTACAGGCTCCCCGAATCCCAGGCCCATCCGGCACCAAGTACATATCACCTAGTGGCAGGTCATCTAGTATGCCAATTAAGGATGCACAAGCATATTCATGCACCCACCACCTCAAAACTCCCAAGGGACATAAACCGTCCCAAGGCACCCAGTGTCCACTTTGCTACCCACCAAAATCATTTAACAAGAAGGGCATTTAATTACAAGCATGCTCATAAAATGCATATATTCAACAATCATCAAATATCAGGTTTCAATAAACACTTCAGCAAACATTTTTAGTAAACAACTTCCGTGAACATTTTAGCTTTATAAAAGGTTTGGCAAGGGAACTCATCTGAGTCTCGCCCAATCTCACAATTACTTTCCGTCTAACGAGTCCACAATCGATCTAAAACAATAATGATTCACACTTAGAGTTCAGTAAATTCACTATCTATAACTTCCCAAAGTAATCCGAGTCAGACTATACTACAAATCCCGAGTTGGATTATACGAAAAATCCGAGTCGGATTATAACACGAATCCCGAGTCGGATTATACTACAAATTCGAGTGGGATTATAATATGAATTCCAAGTCGGATTACGTGGGAAATCTTAGTCGGATTTTCGACCTAAATCCCGAGTCAGATTTTGTATAAATCTTGAGTTGGATTTTGTATAAAATCCGAGTCGGATTTCTGGACAATCCGGGTCGGATTTCAGGATAATCCGAGTCAGATTCCGGCTTGTTGGTCCTCTTTTGATGGCCAATAAAGTAAATAGTATTGTAGAAGGGGGGTTGAATACAATCAACACAGTTTCTTCTATATATTTAATCTATGACTCCTACGGAGTCTTTGTATAGATTATAATTGGATCGTTTGAAGATAAAGATCAAGACTATGTCAAGATCTCAAACAATCCTATAGAGTTTGACACTTAGCCTGCTTATGCACAAAGCAAGTAGAGAATTAGTAAGAAAGAACTTAGAAGATAATAGAGGGAGAGAAAGAATTAAGGGTATAGAAGATGGACCAAGGTGTGTTTGAAGAACAACATTACGTTCATATTTATACCCCATGCATTAAATGCATGCCATCCCCAACTTTACACGTGTCGTGTAAAGGTTGGGTTTTGTAACACCCCGCTAAAGCGGAAACGCGAGGTGCGACAGCTAAGATTTCATCGCGATAGGAGATAAATAATATCAACCATTTAAATTAAAAGTCCAACGTTTACATCATCACAAATTACATAACCAACCATATATAAGTTTTAAACATCCAAAATAACAAAACAAAATAAAAGCTTGATCGTGATGTCACTTGTAACAACAGTCATTATCAACTACCTTCTATTTTCCTGAAAAGCATGTTAAAAACAAGTGTCAACTACAAGAGTTGGTGAGTTAACAGGTTTCATATGCACAAAACAGTTTCGTATGCAAATTCATTACCGTAAATTCATCGTTCAAACTTTACTTGTTAAAAGATACATTTATGCACATGAGATATTACCAAGCCACTACTAAACCTAAACCTTTGCCCCAACGATCTACCTCAGAGGTGGTAGCGAACCACATGGGTAGAGCGTTCTCGCGAACTACCTCAGCGGTGGGACTGGAACCCCACATGTGTAGAACGCCGAACTACCTCAGTGGTGGGACTAAATCCCACATGTGTAGAACGTACATATGACCAAGTGCACCCTATACTCGTCAGTAATAAAAGGGCGGGTCCACTCTACTCAAATAGCGCTATCCACTTAAGTCATTGGCTCTCAACGAGTTAATAGTAGTGTATTTAACGGAGGACTGTTACTTAATATATCATCATTGCATAACTATTTGCTCGCAAGCAAAAATTCAAATACATTTAATCAACAAACATGTTTTCACCCCAACACATAAAAATGGTAAAACAGGGGCCGTGAATACTCACCTTGGTAAGCTTAGCGATTCGATCAACGGTTTGAGTTCCAATCCCCGAGCCTAAGAGTACCCTAAACAATTCATAGGTAATGTAAGTCCTATATCATCGGTTCAATAACCTAATTAAGCCCTAATCCGATATCCTTATATAACGCCTTTACTTAATCTTATGTAGCCAACCATAGTATAAAACTAATTTTAATATCAATTTAATAACACCCAATTGGATGTGAAGTCTTGAAAACTCATAAATCAAGTTTTTTTTTTTTTTGAAATATTCAGATGCTGACAAATTCATATGACTTGTAAAATGCCACTTTTAAGCTATACTCCAAAAGGGGGTAAGTTTCCAAATTTTTATCCACTGAAGTTGGGTGTGTTAGCAACATTTCCACAAAATTTCACAAATTTTTGAAGTGTTTAGCATGCATAAATAATTTTTACAAAAACAGTGTGCACAGCTTAAATTCAGAAATACATGTCTGTAGTGTTTGGTTCATAGAGAGTTTGTTACAACTCTAAATCTTGAAATTCCAAAGGGGTTTTCAAGCTAACATGTATATCTAGCTAATAAAACAAGATTCACACTAAATTGATGATTTTTGAGTGAGTTATGACATCTCAAACTCACATGTGTGAATCTGCCATTTCTGGACAGCTTGCGCCATGATTTTGTTTTTATTGGTTGCATGCTCAAAAATCCACCAAATCAAAAGATTCAAGATTATTTAGAAATATACTTCAATGAACTTGAGTTTAGGATCAGAAAGTATGAATATTGAACAAGTTTTCAAGGAAATATGCATGCAACAAGTTGACTCAATAATCTGACCTCGGATGCTGTTGTGCATTAAAAAGTTTTGAGATGGTTGAGGGGATTTTACTTGGAATTTTTTATTGATTCCAATTGGGTTTGATTACCAACTCATTAAACCTTAAACCATAAAAATTTTGGAACAAAATACGTCCATTTACTCCCTTTTTGGGTCGTCCCAACTAAACACCACAAAATCTGTCAGCTTTGAACGTTTACCAAATGAAGGTTTTCTTAACAAAGAAAACTTCAAACTTTCACAAATGGATAATTCATGACTATGGGGTTATAGTCCCATGTCTATTTTCATAAAAACAAACTAAAACAACAATATTCCCATAGATTTATACATGCAATGATGCCCCCAACTCAGATTCATAAGTGAATACATAACAAGAAATTGAAGATTATTCATATGTGCATGTAGCATTTCCTTTGGTTTATAATGAAAGGATCCTTGGGTTCACACTTCTTATGGATGTTATAATCATCCATTGTGTTCATCCTACCTTCTAAAACCATGAAAACATATCCTCAACTTTAAACCAAGATAAAACAAGAATTCTTGCCAAAAATGAAGCATAAGATGCTTGAATCAAAGCTATATTGCTAGAACAAGCTTATGCTTATAAAAGAAAATTGCATTTTACCTTTAAGTGTGATCTTCTTCCTCTAAAAATGGATGAACAAGGCTGAATTTTTCTGGATTTGATATGAAGGTATGAAGGTGAGAGAGAGAAAAGATGAAGATGGATGAAATGATGAAATGTCTTGAAAATGAAGATGTGTGGCTTTTATATGTGAAGAAAAGAAAAAAGAGAGGGGAGGGGTAGAGGTGGACAGCCACTAGAGCCCACCTCTAGCCCATCATGTATTTTTTTTTTGTTAGATTTAGCCCAAATCAGTTAAAATGTGTCAACTTCCGGTTCGTGATGGTTTTTCCGGTAAAACCGACTTTTTCAAGAATGAAATTAGGTTATCTAAAATGTTTTGTCTTAATTCCAATAAAACATTATATTTTAAATAATTTAGGCTTTAATTAAGTCAACTTGGCATTATATAAGATTCTCGGGCGATTACGGACTAAAACGGCTTTTCCGGGCGATTTTTCGGGATTTCTAAGTTATCTCCAAAATTTTTCGCATAATCAAACCTAATTCTTTCTAAATAATTATAGGACTAGGTTTTCACTAAAGTTATGCTACAGTGAGTGCTTTACGAGTTGCTAACCTGAGAGCCGAATTTGGTCGGTTGTCACAGGATTTCTAAGTTATCTCCAAAAAATTTCGCATAATCAAACCTAATTCTTTCTAAATAGTTATAGGACTAGGTTTTCACTAAGATTATGCTACAGTGAGTGATTTATGAGTTGCTAACCTGAGAGCCGAATTTGGTCGGTTGTCACAGGTTTGGTGTACTATTGTACCATAAAGTAATGCCCATGCGTGGTAGGATCATGGCCTATGGTAAACAGTTGCCTTATGGGTGATAAGTACGGAGGGAACAGTAAAGAGACATCCCCTTTGTACTATTGTCAGAAAGGCAAATCAAATCCTTTTTGTGCATATAGGACAAGAAGACAAATATGGTATTCTTAAAAGTACAAGTCAGTGATCAGGCCTTAGAGTCGCTGATCGTTGGGAAGGATCAGGGAGGCATTGTGACTTGTTCTCTTTGGAACGTCATGTTAGAGTAGTAAGCTAACTGTCACTGATATCAACTTCAGATCATTAGCATCGCTGACTCTATCACCAGCTTGCATCAATAGATGGTGCTGATGGTTTCATAGTGACATGACTATTTGTTTTCAAAGATACTTAACTGATGTCAGCTCTCACTGATGCTGAACGGAGTCAGGCAATCAACGATTGCTGATGTTCAAACTATCAGCGAGACAAGCTCGCTGAAGTATTAAAGCAGTGCTAAGTATTTTTCAGTTACAAGACAAGGATCATTGGTATTTCATCAAGTCATAGAGGAGCTGGATCTACACGGCTAAATCCCGACTCGAGTTTTTGGGGAAAACCTTGGGATACCAGTGTTCTTTGAAAACAAACCCAAAAAAATAGCTTAAGCACTCGATGGATCACTCAAAATTAATTCTATGATGGTTTCCTAATACATTAAAGCAAATCTATAACCAAAGAATACGAAATCTTATCCCAATAGCAGATCTAACAATGGATGATGAAGACGAATAGTTTTTCTCTGGTTTCCTTCCTTCTCCAAAATACACGCACACATACACACAAGCTTCTCTTTGCCAACAAAATAGGGTTTTTTTTTTCTTAAACCCTTCCCTTTTATACTTGCGCCCAAGCCCATGCTCCCTCTAATCCCTTCCTCAAATGGGCTAAGCCCAATTAAAAATGTACTAAGCCATCAAATTAAAGGGGTTTTAACGATTTAAATCCCCAACGTTTAATAAATCTTAAAATATATACGTTCTCCTTAATCTCGGTTATTACATCACCTCCCCCTTAAAAGAATTTCGTCCCGGATTCAATCGCAGAAAGGATGGGGGTACTTTGCCCTCATTTTCGATTTTGTCTTCCATATCGCTTCCTATCCCGTATTGAATCTCCAATGGATTTTCACCAAGTTAATCTTCTTGTTCCTTGTATTACAAGTTTGGGGTTCTGCCAAACACTCCCATTGGAGATTCCTAAAACCTTTTTAGTAAATAAAACAAGACCAAGACTTGGGAGAGGAAAAAAATTAGTCAATGCATTAGTTTAATCCCATCATACTATAGTGTTATCAAGACTTCAACAATTTTCCGCTTAGGGTTAAACAAAATGCTTTATAATGTCTTGGAAATCTTGAATGCTAGAAACATGTGTCAAAAACAAAACAAAGAAAAACAAAAAACAAAATGTTGTTCGTGGCATATGTTTCTCTATTCTTCCATGTAGTAGCATTGCTATCGCTACTTAACAAATGAGCAATTATGTCGGATATTTTTGGCGGATTTCCGATAGATTTCCGATGGATGTTAATTTAGTCAAACAACATTGACTTTTGTTGGAAATCCGTCAGAAATATTTCAAAAATAAAATCAATAAAATTTTTCGATGGATTTTCGACGAATTCTAATTTTTATGATTTAATAATTAAATATAATAAATTAACAATTTTTGACGAATTTTTGAGGGATTTGACTTAATTGTTTTAATTAATTATCATCCACCGAAAATGTAAATATTTTTTTAAAAAATTAGAAAACATTTCCCGCGGATTTCCGACGTAATTATTTTTTTTTATATCTGCCGGAAATATAAATATTTTTTTAAAAAATAGAAACATTTCAGACGGATTTAAAGAAATATTTTTTTAATTATTTTTTAAAATCCACCGGAAATCCGCCGGAAAAATAAGTATGTTTTTAAAAAATTAGAAAACATTTTTGACGGAATTCTAGCGGATTTTAAAAAATATTTTTTAATAATTTTTTTAAATCCGCCGGAAATATTAATAATTTTGTAGAAAAAATAGAAAACATTTCCTACGGATTTAAAAAAAAAATTATTTTATTAAATAAATTAATAAAATAACTTATTTGTTGTTGATATTATGATAAAACTGAATTCTATTGGATCAAAATATTTGGGTGTTACTAAGAGATGTTAAATTCCTTTATTTGGGTAATTTGATGGAATTCAAATATTCTTTCTATCGAAAAGAATGAACCAAACGAAAGAATGAAATATGTTCAATGGAATTCAACATTTCAATTCCATCAGATTCATTTAGAATCTGCGAACCGAACGCCGCCTTTAAGTTTGTGAAAGGTGTAATCGTGTTGTTTTAGAAGGTGCAAGCATATTATTTTAGAATGTGCAACCGTAACTCGAAATCAATCAAAAAAAATATTGAAATCAAATGAAAAAACTGAAAAATCTCTTGAAATTGATTAAAAGAACACTTAAAAATCCTTTGAAATCAAACAAAAAACTTTAAAATCCCAGGAAACGGTGGAATTAGGCTAAAAACACATCGGCCGATATTGAACATCGATAAAAAGATAAGACACATCGATAAATCCATATGAAAAATATGGTGTTATCGTATGAATTCGTCCCTATCTATTTCACTCCGCTAACCAAACATTATAAAAAGAATTTGGTCAAAGGAATTTGCCATTTTAATTCCATCAATTTTCTTTTAATTTCACAAATCAAACATCACAAAAGTATGTGTCGTTAAAAAGGATTAGGAAGTTAGAAAAAGATTTTTCACACAAATAGGGTGGTGGAGCAATTGGCTAGCGCCGTCTTCTAGCAAATCCGAGCCTCTCTCACCATATCCAAAATTCCAAATCGTCCTTCAATTTATTCAACGTTTGTTTAAAGTTTAACTATTGTTGGGAGAATTGTTTAATTTCTTTTTTCAAATTACTCAATATCTTTTTATACATATATGTTTTATAACAATGTAATACTCGTAGTTGGTAGAAATTTTGTTTTTGGATATAAATGTTATCCTTATTTAATTTAAAGCCCATATGAAGCGCAAACCTTCTAGCTGTTGGGTTCAAAATTTTTTAAACTGCCATTGATTTGTGGTGTTCATCCAAAGTCCATCCGTGAATATTATTGGAAGAATAGGATTATAGGAAGTTGAAAGAAGCCAATAAAAATAAAGAAAAAGAAACAAATTTGCAATTGCATGTGTCTACATGCTTTTAATAAAAACAAATGGAAGTATTTTTTTTTTTTTCATGACTTCAATTTTTAGTATTACTTTTATGATGATAAAGCTTAATTATAAACGTGCTTTCATTTTTTATTACTTTATATCATATATCAAGTTGAATTGGATTTTAGTATTTAACTGCAGATGAAATCCAATGCATAATATTTTTGAAGGTTCATTTTTTTTTTTTTTTTTTGAAAAGATTTTTGAAGGTTCATTAATCCTTAGTTGATAACTTACTCGATATTTGAAGTCATATATAGACTTTTCAAATGGACCAAATCATAGATGGTGTATATAAAGATACCTGAAAAATAATTAAAACAATTCATATTCAAATTAAACATCATATAAATAAATCAATAATTGTAATTCAAAAGTTTGTTAAAATGTATGCTTGCGCATATGACTTTGATGGCATTAACTTGGAAGAAAAGTTGGAAGATGAGAATGACATGACAAAAGGGTGTGAATGAAAATCAAATATGAGTTAGGAAAGGAATGAGTGCATAATTAATGCAACGACCATAAAAGATACTTTTAAAAGTACGACCAAGACTTGGAGCCAAAAGACAAATAAAACTTAATCATCAATACTATTTATAACCCCCCTTAAGATCTAAAATCCCAAAAATATATGTGTCAAAGAACATAAAGGAAACATGTTCATGGCATACTTTTCTTTGTTTTTCCATGCAACAGCATTGCTTTCATTGTCTACAACCCTTGCCATTGCCTCACTTGCCAGCAACAATGCTGATCACCTTGCCCTCTTGGCCATCAAATCGAGCATAACCCATGATCCACAACGAGTTCTTGACACATGGAACACATCCCTCCATTTCTGCCAATGGCAAGGTGTTATATGTGGCCGTCGCCATCCTAGAGTCACTGTGTTGGATCTTAAATCTAGAGGCCTTGTTGGTTCCTTATCTCCTCAGATAGGGAACTTGAGTTTTCTTAGGGACATAAGTCTGGAGAATAATACCTTCAATGGTGTAATCCCACCTCAACTAGGTGGTTTATTCAGATTGCAGAACCTAATTCTCATCAACAATTCTTTTGAAGGTGAAGTTCCAACTAGTTTATCAAACTGCACTAGACTCCTTGTTCTTCAATTGGGTGGCAATAAACTAGTTGGCAAGCTCCCACAACAACTTAGTTCGCTGGTGAACCTCAGAGTCTTAGCCATACATAGTAACAGTTTCACCGGAGGAATACCGCCTTTCATTGCAAACCTCACTTCTCTTGAAAGCATATCGGTCGCTGGCAATCAGTTACAAGGAACCATTCCAGACATTTTCAGTCGATTGCACAACTTGAAAAAAGTTGGTTTTGGTGGGAACCGACTACATGGTATGATCCCTCCATCCTTGTACAACTTAACATCTTTAACGGTACTTAGTTTTCCAGATAATCGAATTGGTGGAGGTATACCAAACGATATAGGCTTTAAACTACCAAATCTTGAATATCTTCAAATATGGGGCAACAAACTTATAGGAAGCATACCATCCTCATTTTCAAATTGTTCTAAATTGGAAAACCTCGACTTGTCTGCCAATGGTTTCACCGGGAAACTTAACATAAATTTCAAAGGCATTCCAAATCTTAGGTTTCTTGCACTATTTAACAACAGTTTAGGAAGTTGGGAACCTGATGAAATGAACTTCATTGATTCCATGATCAATTGTAGCAAACTTGAAATGTTGCTTGTTCATGAAAACCAATTAAGAGGAGTGCTTCCTAGTTCTCTAGCCAATCTCTCATCTCAACTCATGTTTCTAAGTATTGATGAGAACTTCATATATGGACGTTTTCCTTCTGGGATAGGGAATCTTGTGAAGTTAGAAGGATTATATGCGTCTTATAACCAGTTGACAGGTATAATTCCCAATGAACTTGGTAATCTTCAGTTCTTGGCACGTTTATACCTAGGTCATAACAAATTTACGGGGGTCCTTCCAAATTTTATGGGAAATCTATCAATGTTAAATAAGTTGGATTTGTCATATAATAGATTACAAGGACAAATACCACCAAGTCTTGGTAATTGCAAGAGTTTGCTGTTGTTGCACCTTTCTTCAAACAATCTTAGTGGAATAATACCCAAAGAGCTTTTTCAACTATCCTCCTTGCTCTATCTAAATCTCTCTCAAAGCCATTTATTTGGACCACTTCCCCAAGAGATAGGAAACCTCAAAAGCTTATGGATCCTCGATCTATCAGAAAATAAATTGGTCGGAAAGATCCCAGATGCCATCACAAGTTGCACAAGCCTGGAGTACATGGATCTTGGAACAAATTCCTTTGAAGGTCCAATACCTCCTTCATTTAGAGCTTTAAGAGGTATTAGGGACCTTGATCTTTCTACCAACAACTTGTCTGGAAAGATTCCAATATTCTTGGAGCAACTAAATTTGTCTTCCTTGGATTTGTCGTTCAACAATCTTGATGGGGAGGTACCCAAGAGAGGTATATTCGCGAATGCAAGCACGATTGCAATTAATGGGAACAATGGGCTCTGTGGAGGCATTCCTGAACTTGGGTTGCCCAAGTGCCCCATGGTAGCAAGATCAAAGAAAGGTTCCCATGTTATTCATGTTGTCATCCCATTTTTCTCAGTTGTAGTTCTTGCAATGGCGTTGTCTTTGTTTTTTTGCTGGCAAAGAAGAAAGAGGCAAGCACAAACAACAGAAGAAACTTTACCTGGGCAACCATATTCAAGGGTTTCTTATGGAAGCATTCGCAAAGCTACTGAGGAATTCTCTGAACAAAACCTGATTGGCACAGGAACGTTTAGCGCTGTTTATAAGGGTATCCTTGAAGCAGGTGGTGCAATAGTTGCTATCAAGGTTCTAAAGCTTGGAAACCAAGGAGCTTTGAGGGGTTTTATGGTGGAGTGTGAGGCTCTGAAAAACATAAGGCATCGTAATCTTGTAAAAATCATCACTTCTTGCTCATCTATTGATTTTCATGGAAATGATTTCAAAGCGCTTATTTATGAGTTCATGCCAAATGGGAATCTTGACATGTGGCTACATCGATCTCAAGAACAAGAAACTGAGACAGTAGAAGCCCCTGCACAAAGATTAAGCCTTCACCAAAGAGTAATGATAATGTTAGATGTGGCTCATGCCATCCACTACCTCCAACAAGATTGTGAGATACCCATAATTCACTGTGATTTGAAGCCCAACAACATTTTATTGGATAGTGACATGGTTGCTCACATTGGTGATTTTGGGCTAGCAAAGTTTCTTCCATTGAAACCTTGCGAAAGTAGTTCGATTGGAATAAGAGGAACAATCGGGTATGCAGCTCCAGGTAATCTCTAAACTAATTTCACATACAACTTTAAGACCATTACAGTCAATCTTTTCTAAAACCAATGTTCTTAAAAACTTTATGGTAATTTCAAATATAAAATTTCTGAAGCATATTTTGTTGTATGGATTGGCAGAGTATGGACTTGGAAGTGAGATGACAAAAGAAGGGGATATCTACAGCTTTGGGATATTGTTGTTAGAGATGTTGACAGGGAAAAGGCCTACAGACGAGAATTTTGGAGAAGGGATGAACCTCCATGACTATGTGAAGATGGCGTTGCCTCATCGTGCCTTGGAAATTGTTGAACCATTGGTAATGTATGCCTTGGAGGAAGAGATGGAAGCTTCAAATGTGAATCGTCGATCCAGTGAGCATGAAGCAAGGAAGTGGAAGAGATTGGAAGATGGCATAATTTCATTGGCTAGAATGGGTTTAGCATGCTCCATGGAATCTCCAAGAGAGAGAATGGATACGGGCAAGATCCTTCATGAGTTGCATCGCATCAATGCCATCGTCGTTTCAAGCATTTAGGGATCTGTAAAATAGAGTCACATTTTTAGTTATCTGCTTATGGATTGAACTTGAAAGTTGAAATGAAATACTTATTTTGAATAAGTTACAAATTTCTGACAATTATTTCTTCAAAATAAGACTCTGACCGAAGCGATTCCAATTTCTCTAGGAAACTTGTCATTGGTTAATGTCATGAATTTATCTAATAACATGCTAGTGCAAATGATACCTTTATATGTTAGAAATTGCCAAAGTTTTGCTTTCCTGAACCTTTCTAAAATTGTCTTGATTGTTACATCCCAAGAAATCTTTTTGAAGCATCATACTTATCCATATTGTTAGATCTATCTCAAAAGAGATTAAAAATCTCAAAAACTTTGCGATGTTTGATTATTTAGTTTCTTTTAGCTTGAACTTAGATAAAGTGGCTGTTAAAGCTCTCACAAGTTCCTGAAGTATATGAGGTTCCCAACTTTTAGCAATGAAGCTCAAACGAAATTGCAAGGATTGATTGATTGGTTATTTAGTTTCTTTTAGCTTGAACTTAGATAAAGTGGCTGCTAAAGCTCTCACAAGTTCCTGAAGTATATGAGGTTCCCAACTTTTAGCAATGAAGCTCAAACGAAATTGCAAGGATTGATTGATCGATTCAATGACGTTGATGCAATGCAAGTGAAGAATATCTAGAGAATATATAACTAAATATGATGTCAAAGCAGTGGAGTATTTTCTTTAAACAAAATGTCAAGATGATCCATGAATAGCTAAGGTGTGTATCTGTTACGTAACACCCCCCTCCCATGCAGCCAAATACAAAAGGTGTACAATCCAGTAATCTGATCAAACTTAAAAACACCATGATTCAGAGTTGTACCATGCTTCCCAAGATAACATACATATTAATAAATGGAACTTCAAATATACTGACAACCCGAAAGGTTAACTTCTAACGTTCCCGAAATAGCTTATATATCACTGATATACAACAACACAGAACTTATTAATTACTTTGATTGCTAGTTTAATCTCGACCCTAGAGTGGTATTTGAACCTGTCGAGATTAAACGTGAGGACAAAAGTTCAAACGTAAGGACTGGTAACATCGCGTCACGTTGCACATTCACTTTGAACAATCATGTATTATTCAGAGTGAATAACACAGCATCCAATGTTTATTCAGAATGATTAATGTTGAATACAACAAATGTTGTAACCAAAGGAGTGTTAGCCTAGTGGTAAGGCTTGGGCACTACATAGTGGTGAACCCGAGTTCGAGCCCTGGGGGACGCATTCTGGAGGTACGGGGGCTTCGACCCTCGGCTGTATGCTTTAGCAGTCGGGCTTCGGCCCAAAATTGGCGAGGATTAGTCTGGGCCCAATGTGGTCTGGGATACCTCTTCCAAAAAAAACAAATGTTGTATTTATCACTCTGAATAATACATTATTATTCAGAGTGAATATGCCACGTGGCGCGATCTCAGCGGTCTTCACGTTCGCAATGAAATGAGTTTTCGTTTGAACGTGACCCTATATAGAAATAGGTTCAAGAACAATATCGATTTAAGAAAACACGAGGACGTTTCCTTCTTCAAATATACATCACCAGAGTATTGGTTATATCCGCCGCCGCCACCAGGCCCACCACCACTACTACCACCCACACCGCCGCCGCCGCCCCACCACCACCGCCACCACCACCTGCAGCTACCTCCATCACAACCACCACCAGCCACCACCGCTACCACCAGCAGCCACCATATATATGTATATATATATATATATATATATAGAGAGAGAGAGAGAGAGAGAGAGGAAAGTTCAAATGTGAACTCAATTTTGGTTGTGAACAGGAGGACGAATCTCAGCTACTCAGCTGGTCAATAAAGGCGGCTTTGACTGGGTCCCTTCCTTTAATAATCTCACCCTCCCATGAATCGCGTCAATCCTCCGTGATCGCGTCCACCATAACCGAATTCATCCTCACGTTCACAACCAGAATTGAGTTCACATTTGAACCTAACCCTATATGTGTGTGTATGGTTTTGTTCATCTACGTTATTAATCATATATGATTTTGTACATGTTTTTGTATGTGGATTTTCCTATGTGAATCATATATGATTTTGTACATGGATTTTCATATATGTGAATCATATATGATTTTGTACATCATAAAAGTTTTTCTTAAAATGATAGCATTCTCGTACCACTGCCGCCACACCACCACCATCGTCGCCGCCACCACCACCATCACGAGCAGCCACCTTCGCCACACCAGCAGCAGCAGCCACTTCCATCACCACCACCACTAGCAGCCACCTCCACCACCAGCAGCCACCACCGCCACCACCGCCACCACCACCACCACCACCAGCCACATCCACCACACCACAACCAGTAGCTACCTCAGCCACCACAACCAGCCACCACGGCACCACCGCCACCACCACCAGCCCCTCCGCCACCACCACTAGCCACCTCCCCCACCAGCCACCAGCCACCTCCCCCACCACAACTCCGCCATGTCGGCACCATGTTGTTTGAGTTTGAAGAAGGATAAATGTGTGGCTAAGAATTGTCCTCGCGTTTTCTTAAATTGACATCGTTCTTGTATGAATCCACCTCCTATATATATGGTTAGGTTCAAATGTAAACCCAATTTTGGTTGTGAACGTGAGGACGAATCTCAGCCACACATCTTTGGTTACGATGGACGCGATCATGGAGGATTGATGCAATTCATGGGAGGGTGGAGATTATTAAAGAAGGGGACCCGGTCAAAGCAGTCTTTATTGACCGGATGAGTGGCTGAGATTCGTTCTCAAATTCACAACCAAAATTGACCGGATGTGAACTCAATTTTGGTTGTGAACATGAGAACGAATCTCAGTCACTTATCCGGTAAATAAAGGCTGCTTTGACCGGGTCCCCTCCTTTAATAATCTCCACCCTCCAATGAATCGCGTCAATCCTCCGTGATCGCGTTCACCGTAACCAAAGATGTGTGGCTGAGATTCGTCCTCACGTTCACAACCAAAATTGAGTTCACATTTGAACGTGACCCTATATATATATATATATATAGAGAGAGAGAGAGAGAGAGAGAGAGAGAGAGAGAGAGTGGGGTGGGTTCAAATGTGAAAGACTTTTTCATTGTGAACGTGAGGACAGCCGAGGGCGCGCCATGTGGCAATGTGACTTCCACGACTTAGCTTTATTC
The DNA here is from genome assembly GCA_030169165.1 of Centaurea solstitialis. NCBI lineage: Eukaryota > Viridiplantae > Streptophyta > Magnoliopsida > Asterales > Asteraceae > Centaurea > Centaurea solstitialis. The sequence goes on from CM058042.1 coordinate 71,211,191, forward strand.
AGTCCGCATAAAACCCGTGGGTTAGCCGTATTCAAGCTTTATTCATACTGCATAAAGCAATTATGCAAACTGAATAAAGCTTGAATAAAGCTAACCCGCACGCTAAGTCGCCCGCATCAGAGTGCGAAGCCTTATGCATACGGCATAAAGCTTTATTTAGTCTGAATGATAGGTTTATGTAGTATGCATAAAGCTTAGTCGCGTGTTTTTCAGATTCTCACGTTCACAATGAAAAAGTTCACATTTGAACTTTCCTCTCTAGATCTCTCTCTCTCTCTCTCTCTCTCTCTCTCTCTCTCTCTCTCTATATATATATATATATACACATATATATGGGGTAAGCAACCAGTCTCAAATCCCGATACCGAACCGGTACCGTACTGACCCCGGTACGATAATCAGTTCTATGTTTTTGCTATGATCGGTATTCGGTAATATTGGTAACGAATCCCCTCTAATTACCGAAAATACCGACCAGTAGAGAAAGTAAAAAAAACACCATTTTTTTCAAAAATCCTAATGCAAATCCTAAATCCATTAAAAAATAAAACGGTTCATTACCGACAAAAAGGTGATGATACCAACTGTAAACCTTCAAAAAAATTCCAATTTCTTGCAATTAATCAATCCCTTTAATATCTAAATTCAAGAAATCAAAGTTTGAGAATTATAGAATGTAAAATTGGGACTAATAGGGTACTAGTACCCAAATACCGATAACCGTACACTTCTAATTGGTACAGTATTCGGTATTAAGTTTTTTACATTTTTAGTGTTGAGAGTTTTCAGTACGATACCGGTTTGGTAAGGTAGTATTCCATGCCCACCCCTAGTATATATAGATATAAAGATACATAATAACCAACGTTGATGGATTTTGTATTTTTAGTGAAAAAAGATTTAGTCATAAGAAATCAAGACTAATGAAGAAACAAACTATATAAAAACCAGATATAGCCCAACATCAGTTCCTTGTAAAGAAAAGAGTACAAAATAATGCCTGAAAACAAAAGTTACACTACTCACCAGTTTCTCGTTGTCGAACTTGATCGAAAACGCTTTCAACTCAATTCAACAAGATCAACAATCGAAGCTTCTCGACCATTTACCCATGAACATTCGTCGGGAAGTGAAGGGGTAAAATTGGTATTTTTTCACATCCCATAGCATCAGTTCTCTTCAAACCAAGGCCTCTGAGCTATCAAACATTTCACTCAGGAAAAAAGAAATGAAGTTACACTATTACCCTTTCAACCTGCAACCTCCACAATCTCGGCCTCGCCATCGCTGTAATCCCCCCAACGCTTGATCGCGTTCTCATCGGCTGCACCGTTGTTAGACGACGTTGTTTCATTCGTAGCGACGGTTTCTGGCGATCCAGTAACAGTATCAGCAGCAGGCTTTTCTTCGGTTTCAGTTTGAGTTTGGCCAACGGTTTCCACAACGGGCTCATTGTTTACCTCGACCACACCTTGGCTCGGGGTTTCAGCGCCGGTTTCCGTAGTGGTTATGGACGGAGATTCTACCGAGCTTACTGGAGATCCAGCTGAATCAACCGGGGACACGGGAAACCCCGGTTGACCAGCCGGAAAAACCGTTTATGGCGAGAGGATAACCATTAGGAGAGAGAGGATAGCCTTCGGGTGATACGAGATAACCGTTAGGAACCCATGGTTGACTCGGAACAAACTCGGCCGCATGCGGGTTCATGATTCTTGGAGGGCTGAGAAGACTACCATCCACCATAACATCACCACCGCTGTGAAATATCGGTTTGCTACGTGGGACCCGGTTCGCGGATCGGTTATATCCACCGGAGAGGCGTGGACCGTATGGAACTCTGGCGGTTGCCGACTGATGTGGTGATCTACGAGCCGGGTTAACCGTGACCATTGTTGGTATGCTTACAGGTGGAGGCAATATTCCTCCGTGCTCTTTCAAAGGGATTGGGATCGACCCGAAAACCGGAGTGTTGGATGGATTAAACGGAGGTGCAGCCGCGGAAAGCTTCTTGGTCGTCTCTTTTCCGTTTTCTGTTGGAGTAATGCTTTCGTTGCTTTGATCATCTCCGTCATTTGGTGGTTTTTCTTCTTTTTCTGCAGCCGATTCTTTCGGGTCATCTTGAACAGGGTCGACGAACAAACTGTCGTTGGACTTCTCAGAAATTTTGACTTCTAAGGCATCTGTTTCTGGATTATTGGATGAATCAGGAATTACCGTGTCCGCTTCGGCTTTTTGGGCCTTTGGTTCCTTGACGACTTCTGTTTCTTCCTTCTTTTCGTCGACGATGGGTTTCTGTTCGGTTTCTGAAGCCTGGACGATTTCTTTGTCAGGTTTTTCGACGTTTTCGTTCTTGGCTTCTGTTTGTATTTCAGTTGGGCTTACGGGAGACGGTTCCTTTGGCAATTGTTCAGCCACAGCCTTCACGATGGTACCAGGTGCAGCTAAAGCGACTTCTTTGTAAGAAAAGAGCTTCCCAGCTTCTTTAACGCTAATCGAGCTTATAACTGGTGAGCGTTTGACAACCTGATCATTTGAAGCTGGACTGGACGGATTCGACTTTGGGTTAGCAGGTTTGTCCGACCCCGGACCCGAAGCTTGAGTGGTGGTAGAAGGATTGGTCGGCTTCGGACTGAACCCGGAACTCTTAACGAACTTTTTGGTAACACCAGGTGAAGGCCCCGCGGAAGTAGCAGATTCACTTGCGTTTGTTCTTGGGGATGTGAAATTAGCCGGCTTTGGTCGGTACTTTGATGACTGAGGAACGTTTGTGAAATTTGTGTTTATTTTCGCAAGATTTGGCCTTTTAGAACTTGAAGACTTACGACCTGCTTTAGAAAAAGCTTCTTGCCATCCTTCATCGGAGTTGTCCACTTCTGCAGCATCACTGTTTGGTTCCTTTTCGATCAATTCAGATTGAACCAAATCTGGTTTTTTATCCACTGAATATGTTCCACTTTCAGATTTACTCTCTGGTTCAGGTTTGATCTCTTTAGTGCTAGACTTCTCTGCAACCGAACGTGTTGGAGATAATTCTTCGTCCTTTTGAAGCTCATCGGTCACAGATTCGCCATTTTGTCCCGGTTTTACTTTAAGCTGGATTGGACAATTGGAAGGAAAATAAAAGTAAAATTATATAAGTATCTGTTTTTTTTTTTGGATAGTATATGATAGTGTTGGGATAAGAAAATACTAGACAACGAAGGTTACCATCTTGGCACGAGCTTGTCTTTTTTGGGCCTCTCGTGCTTTCATATCCGCATCTGGAGCTATATAATCTAGCAAATCCGATACACTAATCCATGAAAATAAATGACCATCAGGATCTTTCTAAATCAATATGAACTATAATCTCAGTTTACATCTTTTACAACTAAATTACCATCAGGATCTCATCAACATGCAAAATATATAACTATGCATATTATCCATTTTTAGCAATACATAATTGCATCCATTATTAACATTATACATATATTATAGATATGTTATTTTCTTGATACTAATTATTTTAATGCAAAAATCCAACAATGCAGCCAAGCATCATGTGGGTAAATAACTAGTGAAATTAGCTATTGGAACATTAGGAACCGAAGAGGATTATCTACCTCAAATGGCCTTTACTAGATATAGATGCATCTGGCTTTGGAGTACCGTTGCGTGCAGCCTCTTGTTGTTCCAGAGCCTTGGATTCGAAGTATTCAAGCCATGCAGCTGCGTCCTACAATATCTTGCATGCTAAGTAAAACCAAGAAGCAATGCACGTATCTCCAGATGTGACGTTAAAGCATCATGAAAGAAGTTGCAAGTCACAAAGATACCTGGGTACGAAGATCTTCAGGTCCAAGTTTCGCTTGCAGTATCTGAAGAGTGGTCTGCTCATGCTGAACACTCAACGAGTATGCTTCCATCAACGAGAGAGCAATTGCTATAGCGTGATAGCTAGCAGCAGTCTGACAAAACGATGCATTATTTAGTCAATTTTCCGAGATAACATGAAGCATTTGGTAAAGATGCATCCAAAGAGCATATGATCATTTACCCAATATAGTGAAAGTAGATGTGTAAGTTTGTGGGGTTCCAACTCAAAACCAATTGGCTATGAGTGGAGTAGCCCATGACCCATATAAGCACATTACAAGTTCACTTTGTGTCCGATGTGGGACATTGCTCAACACGCCCCCTCACGTGTGGCGTTCTTTCTGCCTAACACGTGGATATTTTTTGGGTTACGTGGAGTCCGTGCGGCTTTTTGACCAACCACGGGTGAACCTTGCTCTGATACCATGTAAGTTTGTGGGGTTCCAACTCAAAACCAATTGGCTATGAGTGGAGTAGCCCATGACCCATATAAGCACATTACAAGTTCACTTTGTGTCCGATGTGGGACATTGCTCAACAAGATGACATAAATATTTAGACGTAATGATGTATAACAAAATACGAAGAATCAATAGATTCTGCCTTTGATAGGAATCGTATTTGGTAGTGCACAAGCAAATAGCAATGGCTCCATGTAGCATGTGAATCACGTGTGCCATGAAATTTGCAACAAGCACATTTTGGGCACATTTTCATGAACCTGTGGTCAAATGATGTTTTGAACTTGAACTACGAGTATACCGAGAAAACCCGAATAAACTTTTCTTAGATGAACCAAATAGATCCTAAAAGGCATGCCGGATAGTAAAAATTGCAAATTTCATTGGACAAAAATACAGATGTCTAAATACTTTGGCTATGTTTGGCAAACTAGTTGATAAGGTAGCTTATGGCTGATAAGGTAGTTGTTGACTAATAAGGTAGCTGATGACTGAAAAGCTAGCTTATGAATAAGATGCATGTGTTTGGAAAAAAACTAGCTGAAAAGGTGGCTTATAATTGAAAAATGACAAAAAAAAAAAGGCATGTTTAAAATTGATAGTGTAAAACTTTTTTTTTTTAAGGGTATCCGAGGCTTTGCCCCGACTAATCCCGGCAAGGTTCACCAACAGCTAAAGCATGCTGTCCTGAGTTAATCCCCAGTGGCCACAATCTGGAAGCGCCTGGATTCGAACCTGGGGTAGAAGGGTTAACTAGCCACTTCCCCACAAGCCTTAACCAGTACGCCACAGCCTTGTGGTTTGGTAGTGTAAAACTTAGCAGGGGTATAATTGGAATAAAGAAGTAATAAGTCTTCATAAGTCACCAAAATGCTAGTGAGAGTAGCTTTTCAAAAAGCTAGCTTATTTTTACCAAACAATGCCTTTATACATGGGATATTCAATCTTGGGTGTTGTGACCAATTACATGATAACAGGATTCATGAGGAAGGGAGAGAGAGCTTACTTGTATGTGATCTGCTCCAAGCAGCCTTTGATTACACTTAAGAGCCTCATGAAGGTATCTAAGAGCAACATGCACATTTCCCAAACCTTCTTCCATCATTGCTACATTGATGTAGGTAGCCGCAGTATTCGGATGAGAAGGTCCACATGTTAAATGCAAAAGATACAGTGCACGGTTCACATACCTATAAGAGAAATAGATGAACATAAGCTAGCTTTGTTATGAAAATTCTATTGAACAAATACTATCCCTGATAACAAATCATGTCTAGCTCAGTTGGTCTTCCTAAGGGCGGTAACATCCAGGGGTGCTGTGGATGGGGATCCCAGTCTACCTGGGTTCGATCCCAAGGGGAGTCAATTGAGGGCATGAGGAGTACCCAGTCCTTGGGCTGGTCCAGTCATAGCCTGGGCTGCCCCCCAGCTTAGTCAAAGACTGTGGTTGGCTCTAGGTCCAACGTAAGCTGGGCCAGGACAGCAGCGGATTGGTGGGCTTCCTGTGGATGCCCGATACCGCCAGGGAGGTGTGTGTGCGTGTGTTCATGGTAGTCGTTCATTGGTTCGATGCCGCTATGCCTTCCAAAAAAACAAATATAATCCCCTGATAGTGCATTGGAGTTGAAAAAATGCCAATGGACAATTTTATCACAAAAAATGCAAGGAAAGAAACATACTTCAAAGCTAGCTCCGTGTGTTGGAGACGGTAGTAGAAAACAGCTAGGTCCCCATAACTCTTCATCGTATCCGGATGATCAAGTCCCAGCTCCCTCTCATTGATATCCAAAGCTTTTTGCTGATAAATGGTAGCCTAATAGAGGGTTCAAAGAGAAATTCCGGTTACAAAGTGAAGCATTAACACTTGATACCAATCTTGCATAATTATATGCTCATGTACCTGATTAAAATCCCCAGTGTGATAGAGCACGACGGCCAAAAGACTATATGCTCCTGCTGTCATTCGATGATAAGGACCACAGACAGATACTAGTTTCGAGAGTGCCTGCAGAAGTTGGGTAGAAATTTTGGTCCAAATAACTTGGAAGATATAAACTAAAACCATTACTATCATTTAAAAGTAAAGAGATTATGTTGCCTTAGTTCCATAGTTGACAGCATCCTCCAGTTTGCCTTTATCCAATGATGTTTTAGATGACTCTAAAAGTGTGCGTCCATCCGCAGAGGAGCATGCAACATGCTGTTTCAAAAGAGTTCATATGTTAGCAAATCTGCTGTAATTAGGCTATGTTTGGCAAACTAGCTGATAAGCTAGCTGTTGATTGATAAGCTAGCTTATGAACAAATTATGTTTGGCAAAAACTAGCTTATGAGTATGTAAAATGACCAAAAAGGGTATCTTTGAAAAAGCTACAAGAAGCTCCCAAAACGTGTCAATAAGCTAGCTTATGGTACATGTTTAGATGGACTAGCTTATCAGCTAGCTTATTTTTGCCAAACACAGCCTTTTAACTTATACATAGTTGTTGATAGGATTACATCACATGTTGACCTTATATATGGGAACCATGCTAATAATATCCGCCTTCTTGAAAGGAGATGAGGAATCCATATCATAGTCCCTGGGAACAAGCTCGAGACCAACCTGATGGAAAAAGCTTTTATCAATATTAAATTTTCAAGAAAAAATCTGGGTATGCGAGATGATTAATTCTCTTAAAAAACATGTCATACCTTGTGGCAAAGCCCTCGGAGAATGGAGAACTTTCGAAGATCAGTACGACACTCCTTTTTCCATTGCCACGCAAATCTCTTTGACAGAAAGCATTCAACCCACTTCCATTTTAAGTCATCATCGTTGCCAGGTTCTGAAGCTGGATTTCTCGCAACGGGTGTTCCTAGCAATACATTTAAGCATGATGCTATTGATTCGGCTAAATCAGCAACGTTATCAACTGCCGCTACAACTGCTTGCAAGATATGCTTGTACGCTCGAACAACCATCTCGTGAACACAAAGTGATTGAACATGAGGGAGCTTGTCAGCAAGTTCAACCTAGCACAACAGAGAAAACAAGATGGCATGAGTTTTATGTGCTTCCTGTATATAAACCAAAACACTAACAAATAAAGCAAGTCCTTTTCGGAGCTTGGAACAGTGGAACCACTATAAAACAATATGTCATTTATCCACGCTTCATAAAAAGCGTGGAAAAATTTTGTGTGACAAATAGTTTTTTATATAGAGATTGTTAGAGAAAAAAAACTCCACATCTATAAATGTGTACATTTGATTTCAAAAGTCCACGCTGTAATGTAACAAGAAAACTGAAACAAGTAATAGGACGAGGATTGCAGCAAAATATCAAGATGAACTAGGTATTGCCAAATGAAAAGAGAGAATTACCACTCTCCCCAAGGAGCACATTCGCAAACCCCTTGTGTGCATAAAATCGGTCAATGTTCTACCGTCAACAGGTGAAAGTTCGAGGGAGCCAAAATCAGCCACCTAAGATGTAATGAATAGCAACTATGAATCACACACTTGATGCCAATAGAAATAACAGACATGCCATCTTTCATGATCTTAGTAATGTCAAGAAACTAACCAACTTTGGGAGGGCAGTATCGTCGTAGTACTTATGTGCCATTTCAATCAACTCCTCAGGTGCCTGCGAAAAATAAATGTAATTAGACCAAAAACATCAAAGATATGTAACTTCCTTCAACCAATGAAAGTAGAGCATCAAGCAAACCTTAAGGTGGAGACCCGTATCTGATTCTTTAAGACGCAAATAAGCTGCTTCAGGAAGCAGCTTCCGCCACATCGTTTCCTTCTCTTCTTCCACCTTTGCAGCCTCTCCTCCGTTGCCACTGTCATCTGATTTATTGCCCGTGGCAACTTCCTGTTCAGCCTTGCTGCTTTTATCATCGGTTTTTTTCTTGATTTCCTTCAGCAATCCCTTCCCCAGACCCTTCACAGCCGGTTCTACCTTAGCTTCTGCTGCGGTCTTAGAGTCGGATTTTCCATTAGCTTGGTTTTGTAAATGTTGCACCCAACATGCTCCAAGCTCCCATCTGATTGATTTTGTGTTTGTAGAGTCTTCTTCCTGCATTTTATGCAGACTTTCCTCCAATACTTTCCGAACCAAGACCTTAGCAGAGTGCAATTCTTCAACATCTCCACCCTGTATCCTTTGTACTGTACCAGATGATATCGGTGTGGATGACGTGTGCAATAGCATTCTCAAACTGAAAAACAGTAAGAGATAACAAAAGTAATTAGAGAACCTAAATATCATCCAAGGTATAAGTGCATCAAAGGAATGCCTGTAACATAGGGCCTTAGGGCATCCACAATGCATGACACTCTACGAAGCATCATATATATAATTTAACACACACACTCCATAACATTCTAATAAGTTTAATTGATTTCCACATCAGCATCATATATATAATTTTACCAAAATATTTTAAAATCTACTAAAAACAAGGAATAATATATTAAAATATAAACAAAATCAAAATACATTTAATAAAAAGTACGGGACTAAAATACATCTAAATGCAGTTTTATGTAATGTATTTAGCGTATCGCTACATTATTCAATTTGTACACATGAACAAGTTACCAAATACAAAGAGAATAAAGTATATATGATTTAGATGCAAGTTGGGTTTTTTTTAGCTGACCTGTTGACATTCAAAGCATTAGCACCTCCTTCAGGTTGGTCCTCAATGTCAATGTCCTCCAGAATCGGTTGTCCATCCCATTTTACCTCAGATTCAACTTTCACGACGGCTGTATAACCACAATGTCTGATGACCACTATGCCTAGGGTAGCAGTATCCTGCATAATATCAGTAGCATGTTTTAGAAGACAACATGGCAAAGAACATCGGTCTAAAACAAATGAAAATGCGGAAACGCAAGTTGTGTTGGGAAAATATAGACTGGTAGGTATCACACTAACATGAACGGTTGCACTCTCGTCTGCCGTTATGCCTTTAAGCAGGTTTCTCTTAGCAAGCTCCTCCGGTGTCAATCCAAGTACACGACTCCCATCGTTTTTACCATCCAGCTTCGTGCTTGCATCCGGCACATCTCTTGTAATCTTGATAAGCAGATCTCCAACTTTCTCCTCGTGTAAAACGGAGTCGTTGGATCCATTTGAGGAAGCGTTGCTAGTTTCGGCAAGATTCTTAATGGCAGCCACTGCTTTTAACACGGATACGTCGACAAATATGCAGTGAAGTAGAAAAGCTTTCCTATCTCTAACTTGCCTTTCTTCTGGAGTTTTACAAGGCATTGCTGCTAAAATTGAAAATTCCTTTGCCCACTGCCTATGATCATGTTTACCATCTCTTCCTTGTCCACCACCGTTTCCTCCCCAGTTTTCGTCTTCTACAGGAAGTGGTGGAAAAAGAGATGGGTTCTCGGCAACAACTGGAGGCACAGCCCAAGTATTTGCTCGAAAACCATATGGGAGATTTCCAAACTGAGACAAACATGTAAACATTTTTATGCCGAGTTTCATTCAAAATATAGTGCCAAAGTGCTCGGTAGATGTAACTTACTTTATTGTGTTCAATGAAAGCTTTCATGAGAGCTTTGTAGGCCTGCGGTTTAAGACATTTGAAGAACATATAACAACACTGAATTAAATGAAACATGGAAGAGATAATAACTGTTGAATTATGAAATCAAGAAAGCAAATGTTGGTCAAGAAAGTCTATGATGTAAACAGTTGGCAAGAGGGTGCATTGAGTCACCCTTAGATCATGTACATAATGGTAGTCAGTTTTTACTTACCGCATCAAAAATCCGACTTATCTGCTGCAATAGACCAACCAAAGAATGACTTAAAAGAATGCGCTTTCCAGCCGGATAGAACCCTTTCCTGGACGCAACAATAGTCATTGGTTTCCCGCTACAAACCCGTACCTGTAAATGAAAGTAGAAATTGATCAACTCATTTTAATTAGTGGCTCTTGTAACTTGTAAGCACCACTAGCTTGAACATGTGGCGTACTGGTTGACGCCCTAGGGTATGTGATAGAAACCCATCTGCCCAAGGTTTGAATCCAGGCGTACGCGCAATTGTGGCCACTGAGTTATCAGGGGCTAATGTCTTACGGTCATAAATTGTCAGGATTAGTCTAGGCATATCCTAGAATACCATCCCATATATAAAATAAAAAAACATGTGTAGATAATGTTAGTGTCCACACATTTTTTTATAGCAGTTAAACAAAGTAGGATGAGATGCTCACATCAATCTGAAAGAAATCATCATCTGTTTTATCTTCAAGGAATGGGCGAGCAGATCTCCTAATGACTGCAAAACAAGCATGCAAACAGTAAGCTCTCTTGGCCAGAATAATATCAATAGTTTCCCCTAAGAGAAAAGATCAAAAGATAGACACTTTGAGTTTGAGTTGTAAGTCTATTTTGCCAATTTCAAATCATCTTTTGTGTAATCCAATAACATAAATCAATGTTTAACTTCCATCAAACTTTAAGAAAATCTTTGACTATATTTTGAATTCCAAAATACCAGCGAAAAGATCACACCGCAACAAAATTAAGATTATAGGACCCCTAAAATAAAAAAGGTGTGTTTTATATATAGGATGCTAGTTTGTAGGATCAAATACAAAATCATCATATCTAAAAGTGTTACAATAAGTTTATAGAACGCTTTTGGACGCCGTAACAAATTTTTTTAGACATTCAAATAAAGTGTCATAATAGCTAACTTTATAAGACACTTTTGAGAAACTGTCCTATTAAAACAATTGTTTTAGGACAATTGTGTTTTAAGGACACTCTTTCAAATAGTGTCCTATAAAATAGTTAATATGACGTTTTTCTTTAAAGTGTTCTAAAAAACCTTTTGCATGCTATCCCTAAAAGCCTCCTAAAAATTCTTTTAAATAGTTTTAGATTGGACGCTTTTGTGTTTATTCCAATAAACGAGCGTCTTATAAATAGAACACTTTTTGCTTTTCTTAATTTTAGTTTTAGAGGTCCTATAAACTCAATTTTGCTATGGTGAGAGTAGTGAAAATGAAAGAAAAAAAGGCGTGTTTGGTTGTGTGGAAAACTGTTTTTATTTTTCAATAAAGTTGAGTTTTCATTTTCTGTTTCCCATAAAAATTTTAGAAAACACGTTTAGTTGAAATGGAGTTTTATTTTCTACTTTAAAAAATCAGAAACCATGTATATAAAATTTTGATAAACTACTATAATCAATTTTCTAATTTACATGAAAGTTAGAAAACAAAAAAAAAAATCCATTTTCTTAAAAAACTTTTGAAAAATATCCAAACTAAATGTGTTTGCTAAACTTTCATTTTTCTTAAAATTTTCCACAACCAAATGCTCTATTAATAGTTTACATGAAAAAGAAAAAAGAATCGTTGAGATATAAACACGAATAGATGAAGACATACATTGTATGGGAGGAGTGAGGTGAGAGAAGGAGAAGAAATCATAGAACTGGCCGAGCCTCGGCGGCGGGTAGATCTCCGCCGCCGTGTCACCACCCTGATCGGAATTAGCGATCGAAGAAACCTCCGACTTCTTGGCCTCTCCTCCTCCATCACCGGAATCCGGTGGTGGTACGGGTCGAGTGTTGGTGGAGGCGGAGGCGGAGGCGGAGGCGTTCTTGAAAGCGGTGGTGCAAGCAACAATATCCAGCAGTCGTCTCACGTGTGCGATGGCCAGAGCTTCGGTGTACTCCTCTGCAAAAAGTAAGTTTAGTTACTATTTCCTTTTAGACCCCTTGCATTTATAAAAGTTGCCAGTTTTTACCCCCAGAAGAATGAAGAAGAAGAAGAAGAAGAATATGGTTGGTATATACCTTGGACGATGGTCACGTGACATGGTTTTAGAGAGGCGATTTCGACCGTATCTTTGAGCCTCGGTCCACGCACCTGTCAGAGTGCACGCATCCACAAGTTAATTCGTTTTGGTCGTTAGCACTGTCGTTTTTTTCTCACCAATTGATGGTATTTTATTAGAACATCTTTAATAATATTGCTAAAATAAAAAATTCTTCTTAAATTACTTCAACACCATTGCTATATTATTTGCAATATAAAGATTTCTTCAAGATCTCTAAATGATGAGAGATAAACATTAATTTAGTATATTTCATTAATGACATAATTTATTGTTTAAAAGTTTTTAAAAAGTTTGTTGAGATAATAAATAAATGTATATTTTAATAATGTAAATGATGATAGGTTCTCTAAAATAGCAAAACTGTTGTAGATTAAAAAATAAAGTTTTATAAATTTTGATCTTCTATTTTATATTTTAGTAAAAATATAGCAACGTTTGTTGGAGATGGTTTTACTAGGTAAAATACCAAAAACCATGGTAAAAACATATTTAATAGTTTTTATAATCTATATATAATAAAAGGTAATGTTTGTTAAAAATAAGCTTCGAGGGTTAAATCGTGAAAC